>LPNX010908561.1:580740-691232 GCA_001517045.1 Pseudotsuga menziesii
TGACAACGAATGCCTCGGCCCTCTACTGATGTTCAAACTTATGACAACAACTCTAGTTCATTTTTCTGCAAATGATCTTGACTTTTGTTGGAGATGCCAACATGAAATTATCTTAGAAGTGTTGTTCTCCCTTGAATATCCATGTGGATTGCTATTGGTCAAACCTTTGTACTTTTGAAATACCTCCTACAATTCTCAGAAATCTGTTGGTGGCACTTCTGTTCCATAAGATATGTCTGTACATTATCTTATCATTCAAAACACATTATTCCCTTGCATTTCAACATAAGTTCTGATTCATAATACATCATTTGATTGAAGCATCGATGATCTTGGAGAAACTTAAGATTTCAGTGTCACAAGATTCTCCATAATCTTGGTACTGGACTAAATGCTATGCTCTGAAACTGTCCATATGGTCGAGCAAACGAGTATCATTCTGGAGACTTTGTATACCCAATTTGCAGGTATTTAAAAAAAAAAAAATCACTTCCGTCGCTTAAGCGACGCTTAGTTATGTCGCTTATCCGACAGTTATTAAAGCGACGCTTCTTGACGTCGCATATCCGACAGTTACCCTTTCTATTCGTCGCTTAAGCGACGCTTCTTGACGTCGCTTCTCCGAAAGTTACCCTTTCTATTCGTCGCTTAAGCGACGCTTATTCACGTCGCTTATCCGAAGCTTACCCTTTCTCTCCGTCGCTTAAGCGACGCCAGTAGGTGTAAATGTTGTTAAAAATTTTCGTCACCGTCACTTAATAAGTGTCGGATAACCGACGATGTACATTCAACCAATGGTTAGTTAAGTGTCGCTTAACCAACGGTTACTTAGGTGTCGGATAACGGACGACAAGTTTTCGACGTTTATAAAAAAACCAAAGTGTCGTACATGCGACAGGGAAGTGTCGAAAATCCGACACGACGGCCGTCGGATTTTTGGTCGAAATGTAGTAGTGAAAAATAAAAGGTTCTACCTGTTGCGGCCCGGTCCACCGTGTATATTTTGGTGTTTTTTAGTTTTAAGTATGAAATGCAAGTGGCTATCTAAAATGCATATTGATCAAGAGTACGAGGAGCGGTCACAATGTGATGTGCAGGTTCTTACCTCTCGTATTAAACTCTCTCGCATCTAAATCACACACAGCAAGAAATACAAACTATCTAACTAAACTGTCCCTAGGGAGCGAGATTATCATTTATTGAGTAATGTATTACTGTTCATGCATTAAGAAAAATCATAGGTAGCTGTTCTTTAATTTGAAACACATAAACATGGATAGATAGATGAACAACAAGATAGCTCATTGTTTATGAAAGCATTCATTACTCATAGTGTAAATCATCATAAAATAAACCAGAGAACATTCATACAAGAACATAGGTTCAACAAGTTAGAACGATCTCACAGTTAATGAATAAAAGTTGAAAATGAAATATTTCCCCTTCAACAACATCCATTGCACAACATTTGAACATTCCACCAAAGCTTTCTCCAACAGGCAAAATTGTAATTATCTATTGCAAAACGAAATAGTTCCTCTTACACCATGTTCTCACAAGTCTAACTGGGAAAAATTCCTTTCTCTATCTAACTCTCCTATACTTATACAAAAGGAAAAACTTTTGGGCTGCCCCAAATGACTCCCGGGCTTCCCCAACATTTCATCTCCAAAAAATGTCTTATAGTGAGTGCTCATACAATTTACAATATATTACATTTAAACAAACTCATAAAGCACTTTAAGTAGAGGGCCCCGCTTGATTATTTAGGAACTTTTTCCACGCATGGGATTCTGATGCTATGCTCTCAAATTCAGAAGGCTCGAGAAAACAAATATTTATTTCAAACTTTGCAGCCTGATTTTTAATCACTTCAATTCTTGTTGAGCTTAGGCGTAATTGATCCTCAAGTAACTATACACTGACTGCTAAATGAGCCACTTCATTCTTCAAGATCTGTTCATCCAGGACCTTGACTAGCTGAATCCTCTGCTCATCCTCCTGATATTTTCTTTGCAACATTCCTCTGAACAACTCACTTTCTGGAAATGCATCTAATCTTTGTTCAGCAGCCACCTGGAAACAGTTGTAAGTGATTAGCACCCTTCTGCAATACTCAGTGCAAGCTCCTCTTTTTTTCTTTACAACCTTCTTGAACTCTTCCGCCGTGTTTATTGTAAATTCCAACAAGTCATAATCCTGCTTTAAGCTTTGTTGATCTTTGGCTGGTAAGTCTACAGGAATCTCTTCATTGGCCTCCATACTTCCTATCCTTCCCGTAAGGACTTCCAAAATGTCCTGAGACCTCTCTACAAAATTCGAGGTAGTCTCCAAAATTTCCTCCAATCTGTTATCTACCTGCAAGACTCTGCATCTTTCTTCATCAATTGACACCTGTAGCTAGTGCATTCTTCTTCTTTGTGTTAGGACATGCTCTTTAAAAGGCTGAATACTGGTTTGCTATTCCCTGGCCTCTTTCAAAGATGCTGCCAGTGAAGCAATTTGTGCTTCAAACTCTGCTGCTTGCATCTGAAATTGTTTTTATTTTTCCTCAACTTTGTTTTGCAGCTGGCCTCTTTCTGCTTTAAGGTCTTCATATGCTATTTTTAGTCCATCCCTTTCTGTCTTTAGTTCCTGATATTCCTGCTGTAACCTTTGTAATTCTGCCAGGTTATTCTGAGCATCTCTTCCTGTCTTTTCAGTGGAAAATTCCAAATTTATCTTATTTGCTTGGAGGGACTGAAGCTCTGCTTTTGAAGACTTCACTTCATTTCGCATGTCTTCAAACTTTCTCTTTAATCTGTTGCCTTCATCCCTCTCCTTTCTCAGGGTATCTTTTAATTGAGCTACACTTTTCCTTGATTGCTCAAGGTCTGTCATTAGTCGATCCACATTATCTTCAGTGGCGTGGATCAATGCTGCTCTAGCTCTGGCTGTCAGTCTAGGATCTTTATCTGTACCATGGACCAAAGTTTTATCAGTGACCATCATCCCTGATTGTCCACCTGTTTCAACCTTCTTCTCAGTCCTCTTTACAATCCTCTTCTTTTCTCTGTCATAAAAAATGGTGCTAAAATCTGGGACTTCTTCTCCTTTCTTCTGCTCAAAAGGTATCAGCCTCAATTTAGAAACAACAACCTACCCTATATTGCTTCCAGAAGTTGTAGCAGGCTCTTGAGAGTCAGGACAATCTTGATCCTGTACTTCTTGAATGTCTGTTGGGTCAGAAGTTTATTGGTCTGCTATGGATCTTGTCATCTTCTTTCTTCTTCAGCTCTTCAGCTTCTTTCTTCTTCAGCTCTTCATCTTCTTTCTTCTTTCTTTCTTCTTCATCCCTCTTTGCAGCTTTCTCTGCATTCTTTGCTGCTTATTGTTTAGCTTTCCTCCTTTCTTCTTCTTCATTCTTAAGCCAACTCTCAGCCTCCTGTGCTAGTCTCCTAGCATCCTCTTCTCTTTTCCTGGCCTCCTCTTCATCATCTTTCTTCTGTTCAGTTTGGCCCTTACCACCTTTAGTGGTGATCTTCTGTTTAAATCTTCTTTTCAATGTAGTCATATTTACTGCATTTCTAAAAATTTCTTCATCTTTGTCCCAGTGGTTTGTATATTCAAAATGAACATTGGCCTCCTTGCAATGTTCTGCAACTTTGTTTTGAGAATCATTTCTATGGAAGTTCATCTCCCCAAAGTCAAAGTTCTCCAATTCTTGTACAAAATCTGTAGTTAGTTTAACCTTGGCAAATTTATAGCTTCCTAACCTGAAAGGTATGGGAGGATAGGATGCCTTCTTGTGTTCAAACAGGAAACTCCCTATACCATCTAAGTAAACCTACTTGACTGATTCCTTATGCACCACATAATCAGTGGCATAATTGGGAAGCAAAGAAGGTGCCCTAGAGAAACCATACATCCTAATATACATCCCTTCATCAGTCAAGTAGTAATTTGCATACTCCTCAATTACTTTCAATGCCTCCTCAGACATACAATCGCATTCTTTCAAGAAAATCAACATATACAAAGGCATAATAAAATGTTCACAAATTTCTTTAGAATGACTGTAATATTGTGTGCCCACAATAGCTTGTAAGCGGTGTAAACAGGGGTTCTGTCCCTGTCCCACATGCACCTTAGGGCTGGAAATGGCTAGGTGCATAGTATATAGTCTATTAATATGTTGCTCATGTAGAACTCAGACTTTTTCTGAGACACCCCTCCCAGAGCTGAAGCAATGCAAGCTGAGAGACTATTGGACACAATGTTCACCCAGTTGAATACAGTCCCCTGGGTGGCTACATAGAAAATAATGGGAACCCAACCCAAATTCAAACTCTTACCATGGGCTGTCCTAAAAACTCTGTTTAACATTAATGCTATAAACCTATAAGGGGTTCTTAGTGTAGCTGTGTCATATTCCCCTGATGGCCTGGTTCGAAAATTCTTACTAGGTATCATCATTCTTTTTATTGTTTCAACCAGGTCTAAGTTAATTTCCTCCAACCAATCTTCAGTTAGGTAAACCTAGGCTGGAGGTAAGTGATAAGCTAATGAGATATACCCAGGACTGTAAGCAGCATAGCCCTGCTTGGCAGTATTGGTCATAATCATAGTAGTCACATCTGCCCTAGGAAGAATCCATCCAATCACTTCAGAACATGGAAAAGCTTAGGTCTGGTAGCTATATTCATCAAGCCAGACTTCTCAATGTTGGCATATATTTCTAATTCTTCAAACTCAGTATCATGCACTTCTTGGTTTGAAATCAGTCTATAAATATCGCCCCACTTGTAGTCAGGTTCCACCCCGGTGGTGGCTCTAGTATCTTCTCAAATGTACTCAACCTTGTAATAATTTCCACCTCAGGTTCCCATTTAGCAATATGAGCCTTCTTTTTCTGTCTTTTCGACATCTTGCCTTTACAATAGTTTCCCTGTCACAAACCAAAATGCATTCAGGCTATTCGAGCTTTTTAAAATCAGTTATTCGAAGAATGAAGAAAGACTGTATAAACATTTACCTCTTCCATATTCGCAACAGCTGATCTAAATGAAAAAACTGAGAATAACAAACAAAGCTTCTGTAAGCTGTGCCTGAAAAACCTAAGTCTGAACAATGCTATACTCGTCCAACGAAATAACTCTAATAGAAATTGCGTGCATTCTAACTCATTGCTCAAACATACATCCCATCAATGAGGCTCATCTTTGAAAAATGCGACACTAACCAGAAAACGTGGGCGACCAAAATAGTAGAAACGCAAAACCCTCCGGCATCCCAAACAAAACCAGGGTAAATCCTACGGTGAAATAAATGAAACCTCTCCTCCCCGGACGACCAAACGCAATCCCAGAAAAACCGGTACAGATAGCGTAACGCTTGTGTGCTCCAATTTCCTAAACAATCGGACAATGTTCGAAACCCCATAACGGCTTTGCAAAAACCACTCAGGAAAAGAAAAACCCCTCCTTCTACTAACTGTCAAAGTAGACCACACTATGCTAATAGGATACAAACCAGACATATAGGCCCATCTACCACGGTAGGAAAAAACTAACCAAAGGATGAGACCCTAGTTCCAAAAATCAGTAGAAAGGGTAAAACCACGATTGGCCTACCTGGAAACAAGCTGCAGTCGACAAGGAAAAAATATGAAAGCTCCATGGAGACGCCACCCACGAACGAGATCCTGACAGCTAGGCACGAACACATAGTTCAAATCGACAAGGATAGTGTAGGCACGAAATCACAGGGATAATAATAGAATAATTCCCCATCCCACGTATCTATATATACCCTAGTGAAAACACTCGACAGGAAAAACATTGCATATCGGGCGGCAGGACAACTAAGGCATCGACGATCAACCTGCTATAGAACCACAATGGCGGGCGATGAAGATACTACGAGTTCCGCAGCGCAATGGGAATCGTCGGCGAAACACACACTAGAAATATCAGTGTCGAAGCTCAAAACGACTAAAGCATCAGACCATTAGTACGTTAAAACACTGCAACGATAGAAACTACATTGACCAAAAGCCTGCAGACCAGTCAAAATTAGAGAAAAAAGGAAACAACATTAGGTGAACCATCGACGAGAAATAGAACATAAAACATTGGCGAAAGGGAAAGCTAAATTGTGGATGGCTAGTTTGTTCCAGAGCCACAACGACAGAACACAAATAGACTAAGGCTTTTGTGAAAATGAAAATGATGGCGATTGGACAAACAAAGACTAATCCCCCAATTCAAATGTCCAACACAGCTTTGACAACGACAAGAACAAAAATACAAAATCAAACTGCGGGATCAACAAAGGTAAAATCTTCCGTCGTAGTGCTTGCAATTTGCCATCCGAAATGGCGGCAATACAAGGTACTAGTGCTCCGACGGTGACGAAACAAAAACGTTGAAATAAAAAATAAAGCAAAAGTGCATCGGCAGAAGACAAGGTTTTGGATTGGGTCATTTTCTATTGAGCCTTCGCAACGGCGGCTGTGTAGGTGACGACAACCCCGATTCACAGTTCAAACAATTTCCGACATCGAAATAAGAAATCATCCGTAATTCAAAACTTAAGGTCAAATGGCAGCATCAACATACAAAGATATTCATTCAACAATCAACCTAAAAAAATCAATCTCACAGTAAAGTTAGGCAATCCCAACAACTAAGCAAGACAAATTTAAAAGGAGGGTCCCAAATTTTTAGAAATTTAGGAAAACGTTGCAGCTGCAACAATTGGTGACTAACTGGTGAACCCAAATCTCTGGACAAAATTTTTCCTTAAGTAACAGACTGTTCAGCAATCAAACTAACATGTTGAATTCTTCTAGATGTCTGGATTCCCACAATGGTAAATATATGTACTTTTAATCATTGATAACAGTCCAATTTTAGGAAAAATGGAAACCCAAAATCTCAAAGTCAAGATAAATCTTTTGAGGCCAAGTAGATGAGTTTCATTTTACCTTAGTCTTTGAGTATCTTCCAGCTTAGGCACCACAGGATTGTGACACATGGTAAATAGAAATATTCATTTGTTCCTCATTCCCATGCCATTTTGCACCTTTTGTGCTTGTGGACCTTTTGTCCTCTTGATTCCTCCTCATGCCTTTCTTTCTGAATTTTTATTCAAGCTCCTCTATCCATAGTGTCCTTTTGTGTGAGAGATGTATTTAATTTTCAGCTCACGGATGGAGAAGAACTTTTGGCAATTTTGTACTTATATGATTCAGTCATTAGTTTTGATAGATATTATTTTTTAGGAGTTTTGACTCTTATCAGTATTTTGGCTTTCAATTCTTGGCATGGGATCATTTATATATAATATACTATTTACCCTGCTTCCTTTTTGTGGGCCTTTTGCTGTCACCCCCTCAGACATTTTTAGACGTGAAATGGATGGAACCTCAAAATAGTATTCCAAACCTTTTGATCCTGAGTTATTTTACATGGATTAAGTGGGACTTCAATGTGTTCATAGCCATTTAGGAAAACTGCTTAAATAGAAGAAACTCTATCAGATCGAACAATAGTACACAGTCTTATACCTAAGGATTTCAGTTAATCCAGAACTTTGATGCTTTCCATGCAACCAAAAGTTTGCCTCTTTTATTGAAACCAAACCAAATTTAACTATAAACAACAGCAATGAAATAAATCAAAGTAAACAACCAAATCAAATTATTTATGTACAAGGTCATCAAAAACAAAAACCAAGAAAATAAAATTTGAGAACTAACCTACTAACTAGTCAGTTCTCTACCCACCCCTATAGATCTGGAAACCTATAAGATAAGGGGATAGGTTTGAATACAAAGTGGGAAAGACCTAACCATTATCTAATTCTACTGTTCTTGAAACAAAAACTACATCTACTGATTTACAATCAATCTCATCAGCCTGTGAACATTGAAGGAGATCGGGCTGGGTGTCTACTATGTTGTAGGCTTCTTCTGATGCAAAATGTCTGAGTTCAATCTCAATTAGATAATTCCCCAATACATAATTTACTGTCTCATTTTTATCTTCCAATTTAGGGACAGTGTATTTCATGTAGGGTTCTCTTAAAATTTTGATCTGATTTTGGCTTCATTTATGAGGCAACCACAAATGTGACCAATCTGAAGAAAAATACCCTTTTAGTTTCACTGACCAATCTTGATTCAAAATGAGTCCATAACCATTAGTTATGTCCACTACCACAATATCAATATATTGACATATCTTTTCATTTGCAGATAAATGAATCAGAACATCCTCCATCTCTCCGACTACTTTCACATTGGTCCTGTCTAATTGAGTAACTTCCCAGGTAGTAGGTTTAGGCTGTCCATTAATATTTCTACAGACTGCAAGTGGCATAACATTTAATGATGATCCAGAGTCTACCAAACAATTGTGCACCTTATGATTTAAAATTTCCAGAGTCAAGAGGAATGGTGGGGTTTTGAACCGAGTCTTTCCTCCCACACTTGCTTCAACAACTTCTTCTAAAGGCTGGTTTTTTGTGGGTAGCTCTTCCTCTGGTACTTCAGGTGTTTTGAGATTTTCTTTGACATTACCCACTTTGTCTTCAAGAGGCTTAGCAGGCATGTTGGTTTGCTTCGGATCTTGACTGGTAATTTTAGGTATCTCATCATCTATGTTATTCTTCGGTTGTTTCTTTACATTTTCTTGTAATTTCTTGATCTTTGAGAGTATTGAATTGTCTTTATTCACCTGGTCCAGGCTTCTTGATGTAATATTTGTTTCTGATATCTCCTCACGTTTTAGAGTACTTTCTTCTGTAGCAAAAAGCGAGACACAATCCCATAATACCAAAGCATCATTCTCTTGTTTTTCTGTGGCTTTACCACCCTTTTATTCTTCATCCTCAGCATCTGTTAATTTGGAATCTAGTAGCTGATTCATCACTAATGTCATTGAATTTATCCATTGAGGACAATTTTTTTCAGAATGGGGCTGCTGGTGGAAAGTGGAAAAATTATCCATACCTACCTCGGTTAAGTTTGTTGATGCAGGATTGTGTGGAGGAGGTTTGGATTGATTGCTATCCTCTTTTCTCTTGTAGTAAAGCTTATAGGCTTTCTGAGCTTCCTTTTATTTTTCCAAATCTATTATTCTGTTGGAAAGCTTCTGCATCATTTTTAACATTCCCTCAAAATCATGTGATTTCTCGTCTTTAGGTTTAGACAGTAATAAGGCTTTCTTCCCAAAAGTTTTTTCTCCTGATTGCTCAAGATAATATTCTATGCTTTCTTTTTCAACTTCTACTCTCTCAGCCTCTTCATAAGTCTCTGACAACGTAGGTTTAACTTGAGCCTTTGCAAACATGGCCAAGTCAGGCCCTAAAGCTGAAGTATAATACTCAATTAGAACTTTATCAGAGGGCTTATCTACTACAGATAAATTCTTAAGATAAGCAGAAAACCTTTGGGTGAAACTATGCACCTTTCCTTTTCTTTCTTTCTTTAAAGCACACAGTCCTTTCATGAGAGATGCATCAGTTTTTCGGGCTGCATATTTGCTTCTGAATATCCTTTCAAAAGTATCCCAGTCTGGGATTGAATTTGTAGGCAGACCAAAATACCATGAGGTTGCTGCTCCTTTAAGGGTTTGTGGAAAAAGTCTGCAGACTACATCTTCGTGTTCTCTAGCCTTTAGCCCTTCTATTTCCAAGTAGAAACTTTGCAAATGATCATCCACTAATATATTTTCATTTGGGTCAAACTTGGGCAGCATCTTCTCAAAAGCATGAGGTAAGTCATGCAAAGGAGGTGCTAGGTTTAGAGGTGATCTGGCTTCCCAAGCAGGTGGTGGATTTGGTGGGTTAGGTGGCTGATTTGCATTTATGCCTGCCATGAGTCTGGGTGGAGAGTGAGGTGGTGAATGAAAAGGAGTATACAAAGGTGAACAAAAGGCTGTGTTTGGGCCCACTTGATTCAAAGGCTGAACCACTTCCTGTAATGTGGTTTCTACCAGTTCTTCCAAATCTCCAACCAACACCGAGTCTTCCAATATAGGACGGTCTTTTTTCTTATACTCTCTCCTGGGTAAATCAGGGATAGTAGGTAATCCTCCAATACTCTTCACATATGCTTTGGTATGTCTTCTCAGATCATTAACAACTTCATTATGAAAAGAATACAAATGTTCTTTCCACTTCTCTTCAGGTTTCGGATTGGGAAATGAATTGCTTTCAAAACTATCATTGGTGGAGTAATTTCGAGAAAATGGGTTTCCTCGGCCAGCCATGCACTGGTGGCCCTCATTCTAGCACTAAAAACTATTGAGGCCTAGAAAATCGCAGGCGACAACAGCAAGGGATTCTCCCCAGTCAACGTTCCCAACTAGCCCATGACTGTTTGGTGGTATGGGGAATCCGTCCGGTTTGCAGTTCGGCTACCATAGGTCAAGTAAAAAAAATAAAAGGTTCTACCGGTTGCGGCCTGATCTGCTGTGTATATTTTGGTGTTTTTTAGTTTTAAGTATGAAATGCAAGTGCCTATCTAAAATGCAGATTGATCAAGAGTACGAGGAGCGGTCACAATGTGATGCGCAGGTTATTACCTCTCGTCTTAAACTCTCTCTCATCTAAATCACACACAACAAGAAATACAACTATCTAACTAAGCTGTCCCTAGGGAGCGGGATTATCATTTAATGAGTAATGTATTACTGTTCATGCATTAAGAAAAATCACAGGTAGCTGTTCTTTAATTCGAAAAACATAAACATGAATAGATAGATGAACAACAAGATAGCTCATTGTTTATGAAAGCATTTATTACTCATAGTGGAAATTATCATAAAATAAACCAGAGAACATTCATACAAGAACATAGGTTCAACAAGTTAGAACGATCTCACAGTTAATGAATAAAAGATGAAAATGAAATAGTTCCCCTTCAACAACATGCATTGCACAGCATTTGAACATTCCACCAAAGCTTTCTCCAACAGGAAAAATTGTAATTATCTATTGCAAAACGAAATAGTTCCTCTTACAACATGTTCTCACAAGTCTAACTGGGAAAAAGTCCTTCCTCTATCCAAATCTCCTATACTTATACAAAAGGAAAATTTTTTGGGCTTCCCCAAATGACTCATGGGCTTTCCCAACGTTTCATCTCCCAAAATTGTCTTATAGTGACTGCTCATACAATTTACAATATATTACATTTAAACAAACTAATAAAGCACTTTAAGCAGAGGGCCCCGCTTGATTATTTAGGAAATTTTTCCACGCTTGGGCTTCTGATGCTATGCTCTCAAATTCGGAAAGCTCGAGAAAATGAATGTTGATTTCAAACTTTGCAGCCTAATTTTTAATCGCTTCAATTCTTGT
This sequence comes from Pseudotsuga menziesii, assembly GCA_001517045.1. NCBI lineage: Eukaryota > Viridiplantae > Streptophyta > Pinopsida > Pinales > Pinaceae > Pseudotsuga > Pseudotsuga menziesii. Next base: position 592,090 of record LPNX010908561.1, read on the forward strand.
TGAGCTTAGGCGTAATTGATCCTCAAGTAACTGTACACTGACTGCTAAATGAGCAACTTCATCCTTCAATATCTGTTCACCCAGGACCTTGAATTGTTGAATCCTCTGCTCATCCTCCTGATATCTACTCTGCAACATTCTCGTGAACAACTCATTTTCTGGAAATGCATCTAATCTTTGTTCAGCAGCCACCTGGAAACAGTTGTAAGTGAGCAGCACCCTTCTGCAATACTCGGTGCAAGCTCCTCTTGTTTTCTTTACAACCTTCTTGAACTTTTTCGATGTGTTTATTGCAAATTCCAACAAGTCATAAGCCTGATTTAAGCTTTTTTATCTTTGGCTGGTAAGTCTGCAGGAATATCTTCATTGGCCTCCATCATTCCTATCCTTCTCGTCAGGACTTCCAAAATGTCCTGAGACCTATCTACAAAATACGAGGTAGTCTCCAAAATTCCCTCCAATCTGTTATCTACCTGCAAGACTCTGCATCTTTCTTCTGTAATTGACACCTGTAGCTGGTGCATTCTACTTCTTTGTGTTAGGACATGCTCTTTAAAAGGCTGAATACTGGTTTGCTGTTCCCTGGCCTCTTTCAAAGATGTTGCTAGTGAAGCAATTTGTCCTTCAAACTCTGCTTCTTGCATCTAAAATTGTTTTTCTTTTTCCTCAACTTTGCTTTGCAGCTGGCCTCTTTTTTCATTAAGGTCTTCATATGCTATTTTTAATCCATCCCTTTCTGTCGTTAGTTCCTGATATTCCTGCTGTAACCTTTGCAATTCTGAGCATCTATTCCTGTCTTTTCAATGGAAACTTTCAAAGTTATCTTGTCTGCTTGGAGGGACTGAAGTTCTACTTTTGAAGACTTCACTTCATTTCGCATGTCTTCAAACTTTCTCTTTAATCTGTTGCCTTAATCCCTCTCCTTTCTCAGGGTATCTTTTAATTGAGTTGCATTTTTCCTTGATTGCTTAAGGTCTGTCATTAGTTGATCCACATTATCTTCAGTGGCGTGGATCAATGCCGCTCCAGCTCTGGTTGTCAATCTTAGATCTTTATCTGTACCATGGACCAAATTTTTATCAGTGACCATCATCCCTAATTGTCCACTTGTTTCAACCTTCTTCTCAGTCCTCTTTACAGTCCTCTTCTTTTCTCTGTCATAAAAAATGGTGCTAAAGTCTGGGACTTCTTCTCCTTTCTTCTGCTCAAAAGGTATCAGCCTCAATTCAGAAACAACAACCTACCCTATATTGCTGCCATAAGTTGTAGCAGGCTCCTGAGAGTCAGGACAATATTGATCCTGTACTTCTTGAATGTCTGCTGGGTCAGAAGTTTGTTGGTCTGTTGTGGATCCTGTCAGCTTCAGTCTTTCAACTTCTTTCTTCTTTATCTCTTCAGCTTCTTTCTTCTTTAGCTCTTCATCTTCTTTCTTCTTTCTTTCTTCTTCATCCCTCTTTGCATCTTCCTCTGCATTCTTTGCTGCTTCTTGTTCATCTTTCCTCCTTTCTTCTTCTTCACTCTTAAGCCAACTCTCAACCTCCTGTGCTAGTCTCCTAGCATCCTCTTCTCTTTTCCTGGCCTCCTCTTCATCAGCTTTCTTCTATTCAGTTTGGCCCTTACCACCTTTAGTGGTGATCTTCTGTTTAAATCTTCTTTTCAACGCAGTCATATTTACTGCATTTCTGAAAATTTCTTCATCTTTGTCCCAGTGGTTTGTATATTCAAAATGAACATTGGCCTCCTTGCAATGTTCTGCAACTTTGTTCTATGGAATTTCATCTCCCAAAAGTGAAAGTGCTCCAATTCTTGTACAAATTCCGTAGTTAGTTTAACCTTGGAAAATTTATAGCTTCCCAACCTGAAAGGTATAGGAGGATAGGATGCATTCTTGTGTTCAAACATGAAACTATCTATACCATCTAAGTAAACCTGCTTGACTGCTTCCTTGTGCACCACATAATCAGTGGCATACTTGGGAAGGAAAGAAGGTTCCCTAGAGCAACCATACATCCTAATATAGATCCCTTCATCAGTCAAGTAGTAGTTTGCATACTCATCAATGACTTTCAATGACTCCTCAGACATACAATTGCAATCTTTCAAGAAAATCAACGTATACAAATGCATAATAAAATGTTCACAATTTTTTTTATAATGACTGTAATATTTGTGTGCCCACAACAGCTTGTAAGCTATTTACACAGGGGTTCTGTCCCTATCCCACATGCACCTTAGGGATGGAAATGGCTGGGTGTATAGTATACAGTCTATGAATATGTTGCTCATGTAGAACTCAAAATTTTTCTGAGACACCCGTTCCAGAGTTGAAGAAAAGCAAGCTGAGAGACTATTGGACACAATGTTTGCCCAGTTGAATACAATCCCCTGGGTGGCTACATAGAAAATAATGGGAACCCAAGCCAACTTGAAACTCTTACCATGGGCTCTCCCAAAAACTCTGTTTAACATTAATGTTATAAACCTATAAGGGGTTCTTCGAGTAGCTATGTCATATTCCCCTGATGGCCTGGTTCGAAAAATTCTTACTAGGTATCATCATTCTTTTTACTGTTTCAACCAGGTCTAAGTTAATTTCCTTCAACCAATATTCAGTTAGGTAAACCTGGGATGGAGGTAAGTGATAAGCTAATGAGACATACCTAGGACTGTAAGCAGCATAGCCCTGCTTGGAAGTATTGGTCATAATCATAGTAGTCACATCTGCCCTAGGCAGAATCCATCCAATCACTTCAGAACATGGAAAAAGCTCAGGTCTGGTAGCTATCTTCATCACGACAGACTTCTCAATGTTGGCATATATTGTTAATTCTTCAAACCTGGTATCAGGCACTTCTTAGTTTGAAATCAGTCTATAAATGTCGCCCCACTTGTAGTCAGGTTCCACCTCAGTGGTGGCTCTAGTATCTTCTTAAATGTACTCAACCTTTGTAATAATTTCCACCTCAGGTTCCCCTTCAGCAATAGGAGCCTTCTTTTTCTGTCTTTTCAACATCTCGCCTTTACAATAGTTTCCCTGTCACAAACCAAAATTCATTCAGGCTATTTGAGCTTTTTAAAATCAGTTATTCAAAGAATGAAGAAAGACCATATAAACATTTACCTCTTCCATATTTGCAACAACTGATCTAAATGAAAAAAATGAGAATAACAAACAAAGCTTCTGCAAGCTATGCCTGAAAAACCTAAGTTTAAACAATGCTATACTCATCCAACGAAAATAACTCTAATAGAAAATGCGTGCATTCTAAGTCCTCGCCCAAACATACATCCCATCAATGAGGCTCATCTTCAAAAAATGTGACACTAACCAGAACACGCGGGCGACCAAAATAGTAGAAAATAAAAACCCTCCGGCATCCCAAACAAAACCAAGGTAAATCCTACGGTGAAATAAATGAAACCTTCCCTCCCCAGACGGCCAAACGCAATCCCAGAAAAATCGGTGCAGACAACGTAATGCTTGTTTGCACCAATTTCCTAAACAATCGGACAATTTTCGAAACCCCATAATGGCTTTTTAAAAACCACTCAGGAAAAGAAAACCCCCTCCTTCTGCTAACTGTCAAAGTAGACCACACTATGCTAATATGATACAAACCAGACATATACGCCCATCTACCACGGTGGGAAAAAACTAACCAAAGGAAGAGACCCTAGTTTCGAAAATCAGCAGAAAGGGTAAAACCACGATTGGCCTACTTGGAAACAAGCTGCAGTTGACAAGGAAAAAATCCGAAAGCTCCACGAAGACCCCACCCACGAACGAGATCCTGACAGCTAGAAATGAACACACAGTTCGAATCGACAAGGACAGTGTAGGCATGAAATCACAGGGATAATAATAGAATAATTCCCCATCCCACGTATATATATATACCCCGGTGAAAACACTCGGCGGGAAAAAATATGCATATCGGGTGGCAGGACAACTAAGGAATCGGCGATCAACCTGCTATAGAGCCACAATGGCAGGCGACGAAGATACTACAAGTTCCACAGCACAATGAGAATCGTCGACGAAACGCACACTAGAAATCTCAGCGTTGGAGCTCAAAATGACTAAAGCATCAGACCATTAGTACGTTAAAATGCCGCAACGATAGAAACTACATAGACCAAAAGCCCGCAGACCAGTCAAAATCGGAAAAAAATGAAACAACATTAGGCAAACCATTGACGAGACATAGAACATAAAACATCGACGAAAGGAAAAGCTAAAAGGTGGATGGCTAGTCCGTTCTGGAGCCGCAACGACGGAACACAAATAGACTAAGGCTTTTGTGAAAATGAAAATGACGATGATCAGACAAACAAAGACTAATCCCCCAATTCAAATGTCCAACATGGCTCTGACAGCGACAAGAACAAAAATACAAAAGCAAATCGCAGGATCGGCAAAGGTAAAATCCTCTGTCGTAGTGCTTGCAATTTGCCATCCGAAACGAAGGCAATACAAGGTACTAGTGCTACGACGACGATGAAACAAAAATGCCGAAATAAAAAATAAAACAAAAGTGTATCGGCTGAAGACAAGGTTTTGGATCGGTTCATTTGCTATTGAGCCTCCGTAGCAGTGGCTGCGTAGGTGACTACGGCCCCGATTCACAGTTCAAACAATTTCTGACATCGAAATAAGAAATCATCCGTAATTAAAAACTTAAGGTCAAATGGCAGCATCAACATACAAATATTTTCATTCAACAATCAACCTCAAAAAATCAAACTCGTAGTAAAGTTAGGCAATCCCATCAACTAAGCAAGACAAAATTTAAAAGGAGGGTCCCAAATTTTTAGAAATTTGGGAAAACGTTGCAGCTGCAACACCTGGGAAAACCCTCTAAACACAGAGGATGAAAAACCCAACAATTCTTTGAGTATAATAGATAGATTTACAGATAATGGTTTACACGACATAAGAAGCTTGCCCGATAAGATATATCACCTCAGCAGTAGAGAAGAGAGATCCAATACAACATGGTTATTGACTTTCCAAGTACCCACCACTTTAATAACAAGTTAAAACACCTAGCATACACAAGATATGCACCCTTATTTCCTCAATTAGTTTTTAACTGAATGTTCACTGAATTGAACGTATTTTAATCTTTAACTAAATGTATGACCATAAAGTTAGGAGGCTGACCGCATGTCTTTGGTGCTTCATATTTAGTGCACAATTTCTATTATTAACTTCTACATGTATCTACTTAGTTAACTGAATGTTGGTCACTTAGTTAACATGTTAACTTAAGTGTCATCAATGCTTCACTCTTATTTCCATCCATGCAAAACATTTGCATGGATCTCTGTAAGTTTCTTTTAATTAACTGAAACACATAAGTCTTTATTAATTCAGTTACATTAATTACTATTTTTATCTTTGCATGGATCTTATAGAGATTCCTTATTTAACTGATATATTCTTTATTTACAACTAAGGCTTTAGTTGAAGCCTTTACAATTTGATTTCACCTGAAGGCATACACATGCAATTGAAATCCTTTCTCTTTCTATGCTTTATCTCATTATCATTAATTAATTAATGCATGGTCCATATGTGTATTATTTATCCATCTTATCATATCATAATTAGAAGAATTATTCCATACATACGGATGATCATATATATTACCACGTACCATATAGTCATATTCTAAAGTAATTCACTCTAGAGGTATCTAAGCCCTAAAGGAGACTTATAACACTATGACCATGAATAGCAAGACATCACATAGTATAATCACCTCACCAAATGGAGGTGCACAGTCTTGATACAACACAATACTTCAATCTTGATACAACACAAGATCATCTCCACAATTGGTGATCCATTCTCATAGGGTACAGTCTATGAGAATCAAAATGACTTGATACAAAGCACAAGTCCCAACTTGATACAAACCACAAGTCTACAGTCTTTATACAAACCACATGAATTCAGTACTAGCATCCCACCTCAATACATGAGGATATAGATAGGACTTGATACAAACCACGAGTCCTGACTTGATCAAACCACAAGTCTAGAGAATTACTCCTGATGTTGTACAAATAATAATGCATTGTGAATCAACAAAAGAAAATTTGGGACAAGATTCAAAATATCGATCAAAATGATGACAAGGTTAAGAAAGCAAAGCTCCAAACTCATCGAGGACAATTCGAGAGTCTAAAATGAAATATGAATAAAATTTTGCACCCCATATCCTCTGTGCAGATGAAATTGTCAACACCATTACAGGACTTGGAGAAAAGGTTGAAGATCCAATGATTGTACAAAAGGTGTTAAGGACACTCCCCTTAAGATTTGATGCCAAAGTTTCCTCTATTGAAGAAATGAAGGATCTTGATAATTTGAAAATGGATGAATTGTATGGGATTCTCACTGCATATGAAATGAGGACTAAAAAAGAAAATCCATAAAAGAAAAAGAAACTTTCAAAGAAGTAAAGAATATGAATAACAAAGAACATAAATTAAATGATTTTTTTCGTTGTAAATTAGACACATAGGAAGCACATTTTGCAAGAAAATTGAAAAAGGGATCTAACAAATACAAAGGTTAGATTCCCTTTAAATGCTTTAAATGTAGAAAAGTAGGACATTTTGTGGCTAAGTGCTCATATGCAAAGGATGAACGTAGTGATGTTGAATAACACTTTAACATAAATAAAGAGAGCAGACATCATCAACAAAAAAGTACCACAAATATGACAATCATGAAAATAAGGACTCTTATAAGAAAAAAGAAGAGTCTCTACTCAAAAGGGGTTAGTTACTCGTCTGAAGAGAGCAGTGAAGTCATTTTTGATAGTGATAGAGAATAAACTATCTTTATGGCTATCAAAAGAAAGATTGATTCCTTGAATAATGAAGACACAAGGAAATAAATGATGGATTTAGAGGAAGAAGAAAACACTGACAGAGATGGAGAAGTGGATCTTGAAGAAGATCTCATTTGTGCCTTAAGTGAAATAGAAAAAAATTAAGAAAAATAATTTGAAACAAAAGGAGCACTTGCAAAAATATGCAAAGGAGGATCATGATTCAAAAGAGAAAATATCACAAAGTCTTGAAGAAACATAAAATACCATTTCCTAAAGATTCAACTAGAATACGACAAAATGATAGAAGTGGTGAGAAGCCAACTAAATGAAAATGAAGAAAATTGTAAAAAGTTAGAATGTGAAATTGTTTCTTTAAGAAAGGAATTGGAGAATTCAACTGTTCAGTAAAATAGAGGCTTGAAGTTTGAAAATATCACTAAAATATTAAATGATATCATCCATTGCCAAATTTCACCATTTATTAAGATTGGTATTAACTACGATAAGAATCAAAAGACTCCTAAATAAAATTCAAACTCGACTGGTAATCCTAGATCATGGCATCCTTTCATTATTTCTTTTCTATAACCTCTTCGTAGTTAGAAGGTTCTTTATTAATGATGTCATAGAGCAGTTCCACATAGTTGTTGTATGGTTTAGGTATTTTCCTTTCTCTATATGTCTGATTTGGAGTGCCATACCTTTATACATCTTGTGTTAGCTCTCATGCCCATGTTGGTTTTATCTTGTGATATTTCTTCTCATGAAGTCGTTCTACATGCTCTTGTGCTTATACCATGTTGTGATATTCATGGTATTCTGGAATTGTTGCTTCAATTGCCGTGTATCAGACTCTAGTTGCTTCGGGTTCTTTTAGTACCTCTTCAATAGGTAGTTTTCTGGATTTGGAGTATTATGAGTCTTCGTCAAATTTTACATCTCTGCTGATGTCAATATTCTTAAATCCTTAGATGTATGTTTGGTAGGCCTTTGAAGTATCACTGTATCCTACTAATATTCCATTCCTTCCTGAAGGATCAATCTTGGTCCTCTTTTCCTTTGGGATGTTTATGTATACTGGGAAGCAAAATATTCTAAGATGGATGACTTCTAGTTTCTCTCCTGAGAAATCCTCTTTAGGAGTCTTGTTATCGCGTACTCAGTGAAGAGTCAAACTCTAGTTGCTTCGGGTTCTTCTAGTACCTCTTCAATAGGTAGTTTTTTGGATTTGGAGTATTACGAGTCTTCGTCAAATTTTACGTCTCTACTGATGTTGATCTTCTTAAATCCTTAGATGTATATTTGGTAGGCCTTTGAAGTATCACTGTATCCTACTAATATTCCCTTCCTTCCTGAAGGATCAATCTTGGTCCTCTTTTCCTTTGGGATGTTTATGCATACTGGGAAGCAAAATATTCTAAGATGGATGACTTCTGGTTTCTCTCCTAAGAAAGCCTCTTTAGGAGTCTTGTTATCTAGTACTCAATGAAGAGCACAGTTCTATACATATACAACTGTCCTTGCTACTTCTACCAATAAGTGCATCAAAAGATCTTGGTCATGTAGCATTGCATTCACTACTTTCATTAGTGTTATGTTCTTTGATTTTGAAATGCCATTGTGTTGATGATTGTAGTGAGTGCTAAAATCCCTCTTAATCCCAAATTATTTAAGAAGTTACTTGAATTGAGGTGAATTCTCCACCATTATCTGATTGCAGAGTCTTGATATTCCTTTCAATGTGATTTTTGGCCAAGGATTTGAATTCCTTGAACTTGCTGAATAATTCATTTTTACCTTTCAATAAATATATCCAAGTCTTATGGGAGAAATAATATATAAAGGAAACATATTATACACACCCACTTAGTGAGCTAGATGACATGGGTCCACAGACATCTGAGTGAACTATCTCAAGTATGCCTTTTTATTTACTTTCACTACTGGAAAATGTCTTCTTTGCGTTCTTTCCTTGCACACATCCCTTGCAAATTCCTTCATGTTTTGTCTGGATTTATACAAGACCTGAAATCACTTTGCTTGCAATCGGCAGTGCTATGTAGTACACATGTGCAAGCCTTCTGTGCCATAGCTCACTTGGTCACTATGGAGTTATGAACCAATGCTTTTTCAGGTTGTCCCTTCAACTTGTACAAGCCTCCCTCTTTCTCTACAATTATTGTTGCATCATCTATTGTATTTCCTTTTGGGAAAATTAGGACTTAGCCATCAAAGAATGCAACCCTTATTCCCTTTGAATCTAGTGCAGAGATGGAGAGAATATTATTCTTTAATCCTGGAACATAAAGCACATATTTAATCTTCAAATATTTTCCAGAATCTAGCTTGTAGGAAGCTTCTCCACTTCCTTTTATGGGGTATTGATAATCATCCCCAACTTTCACCTTGTGAGGTGACTCATGCCCAAAGAGATTGACGAATGATTCTTTGTATCCCATCATATGATTGGATGCCCCACTATCTACAAGCCAATAATTTCTTCCATGTGAGATAGTTCCCGTGAGTGCTGAGATTAGGACATATTCTTCATCACTTGAAGAATCAACTCTTTCTTCTCTAAATCTCTTTGTTGTTGTTTCATCATATTCAACAGTGTTAGCATGATGTATTTTCTTGTGTGAATTCTTGTTGAAGGAGCCTTTGTTTATGGGACAATATTTGGAGTAATGTTCCTTCTGATCACAAGTGTAGCATCAAATATTGGAAGGATATCATGTGAATTTCTTTTGTCTTTTGTGATGATGGTCCTCCCTTTTGTTGTGATGGTGATCCTCCTTATTTTAATGATTTCTTCTGTTGTGAACTGCAAGATATTGATATTCAGTTGCTCCTATATTCTCTTCTCTTGTTATGATCTGAGCTTCTTTTTGTGTGCATTCTTCCCAGAGTCTACTAAAAATGATCAATTTACTTCTGGCACATATTCCTTGAATGAATGAATCCCATGATCTTAGGAGACCATTCAAGGTGGTCTTAACAATCTATCCTTCTTCTACATTCTTTTCAACTACTTCAAGTTGTTCCTTGATTTGATCAACCCTTGTGAAGTAGTATTGCATGGTCTCTGAATTTTGTATCCTCACATTCTTTAGCTAGTTCCTTAATGTTATCTTTCGATTGATGTTCTTTCCTTTGAAAAACTTTGTCAAAGCATTAAACACTTCCTTCAGTGTCTTCAATGATTATACATGGGGGGTGAGATGATCCTTAATAGAATATTCAATGATTCCATTGGCCTTGAACAATTTCTTATTATGGATATCCTTAGCCTCATCTCCCTTTGGTTTTGGAACTTCCTTACTGATATATCGATCCAAATCATTTTCTTCAAGGACCAGGGAGATCTTGTACTTCCATGCTCGGAATTTGTCATCTCCCCCGAGCTTATCCTCAAGCTGGGTGTGATGAGTCATTTTGAAATGAGAACCTAAAATGGTAATAATATAGATTTAGATATTACTAATTTGAGGTTCCCAGCTTGATTCCAGATCTAGTTAACCTAGGGTTTGTCAGAGAAACCCCAATTTCCCAAACTTGGAATTTTGGAATTCTGCCTGGATAGAAAGATGTAACTCCTTGAGGTGAATTTCCCAGTAAGGTTCTTTTCTGAAAATTGTGGTGGGAAGCATCCAAAATTTGATGCCCTAGTTTTTTCCCGTAGTAAAAAATTGAAAATTCTCCAAATTTGATTATGATTCCACCAAAATATGTGCCCTCCTAGGGCGAGTTATCCTAGCCTTCTTTTCTTGATGATCTATGGAGAGAAGTCCTTGAACTAGGAAGCCCTAGTTTTTGCAGCTGCATAGTGCCTTCTTTCAGAGAGGCTCTAATACCATGTTAGTTTTTCTATTCTAATTCAAATTGATTAGGATATTTATCTGAAAGAATAACAAGCACAACAAGCTACATAAGATAGAGAAGATACATAATACACAAAGATTTTCCTCAAGGAAACCATAAAGGAGAAAACCCCGCAAACTTCCTTAGAATAGTTTCGTAACTAAGACAATATCATAATATTGAAAAACCCAAAAAAAGAAGTCTTCTCTAGCTCCCCCCCCCTCTCTCTCTCCTCCTTGTTCTCTCTCTCACCTCATGCGAACTTGTGAGTGAGTGAGTGTGTGTATAAATGAGGGAGGGCGCCTCCCTATTTATACACATAGAATGACTGACCTAAAACATGACCGGGCTGACCTCTTAAACTAGCAGGGCTGACTTCACCTAGGGAGACTAAAAAATAAATTTTATTATATTCATCTTGGGGATTATTGCCCCGACTTACAACGAAGGGTTTACCTCAATGACCATATACAATAACGACATCTCGAACAAATGCAAAAAAATCTCCGATGGGGGTATACAAATATAAAATGATAATGTACATTAGAATATCCTCCAAAGTTACAATTACAACAACACAAAATATTAACAAATTAAATCAGGAAATGATACAGAACCTGATGCAGCTAAGAAGTCAAGTGCAGTAGGTAAATTCTATGGGAAGAATAGAAGGTGAAGAGTACTTAAATAGAGGAATCCCTGATATATATCATTATTCAATGGATAATAATGTAAGTCCAAGGAGAGAGCATTCTCCTTATCATTTAATGGGAAGTTGTCACCAGAAATACTCAGTTAGTGCGAACAAAGGTTGTTTCCCTAGCCTGAAACACTCAATACTAGAAAAACAACAGTTACAATATAAAATAACTTTCCATAAGATTGCATAAAATTATTGAATTGAATACTCTTCTTACCTTCCATAGGATTCAAAGGTTGGTCTTTGGAGGTCTTGATCTAGGCGGATGTCCTGCAAGATACACAACAAAAACACAAACCAGATCAGAGTAACAAGGTAGTATATGATCTTATGTCAATGACCAAGGAATTCAACAATAAACATAATGATAATCAAACATATAAATGTTTATGGGAAATAAAGCTTTATTTGTATTAAAAACATGAAAAGAGATATCATACAACCCAATCCTTGGTGTTGAGAACCCTTCTCAAATGAAATTTTCCTCAAAACCTCAAGCTTTCCTACTAACCATTCACTAATCTTGGATGAATTTGGCCAGAGTTTGGATGCAATAACACATTCTTCCTCCTTTTACCCATGAGGGGTAATATAGTATTTAAAGGCATGAGAGGATAGGATAGGTTGAGGAATTCATGGGTGAGGTGGAGGGAGGATCCTACAATGAGGGATTTAAGCTCCAGGTGTTCTGAACCATAGGGATGAGGCTCCACGAAGGAAAGCTTCAAGAAGCCTCTTGAAGCTTCCTTTTTTTCCTTTATAAATCGATAATTGCTTCTTGTCCAAGAGAAAAGGGCATTACCAAGTGAGAACCACATATTGTACATGGTGAACAAGCAGTGGGACCACTTACTACATACAAAAAAATATGTTGTTGATATAGGTACCGCAATTTGTACACAAGAAAAGAGAGGTGGTGGCCAAAAGTATGAAATGGTCCATCTTTTCTCATTCCTAACTTCAATTCTTGAGGAATTAAGGAAAATGCTGATATTTTGGTCTCATAATATGATGTTGATGAGAATTAGGTATAACAGAATGCCCCCCAAAGTAGGAGGCTATAGAGGGAGGATAGGTGAAGCATCTTTGTAGGAACAAGTTATCACTTCGAGGAAATAGTCCAAAGATCATGAATCTTCAACAACCCAGGCCATTCTGTAGTACATTTACACCTTGATACATGTCGATACGACTCAGAACATGATTGCTGACCAATACAATGCAAACCCATGCGATACAATTACAATCATGGCTAATGGAATACATCGTATAACCATGCGAAGAAGACTCACACTTGGACATAGCTACCATAGATACAATGTAGATATATGTCATACATATGAAAATCTGAGCACAACCATGACCATACAAATGTGGATCCATGCTATGACTCATACAAATACTCTGTCACAACCTGGGGAAAACGATGAGCACTTAACATACACCCAGGGTCTTTGTCTTGTCTTAAAAAAAGTACGATTTTATCCATGCGAATACATATCTTGAAATTGAACATGGTAGAAGCCACTTGATTACCGGTCAATGATGAGAGTTGTTAACAAGTGCGAGTGAGATCACCATTAATAGCTATGATTACCAAGGTACCCCAATACATTCCTCCAAATGTGAATAGATGATATGATGTCGAACACTTGGTTGAATTTTTCTATTATAGCTGATTTTACCACACATGGTGAATCACACTTTTATGGCCTTCCCTGTACCTATGAAGACTTCTTAGACCCCATGGATCATTTTTGTTCCTTTGATGTTTCCTAGATCATCCCTAAAAACATGCTTAATTTTCTATACGCGACTTTTAAACCCTTTATCGTATATATACGCTGGTTTGACCTCTAAAACCATGTACATTGGGATGTGTGCAAAAGGCCAAATTCTTTTGGATTTTTCCTTGATGTGGATCCGACTCATTGGTCTCCTGGCCTTCCATATTCCTTGAGATCACTTAGATTTGACCTTTCATTACCCCATTGAATAGCTATATAAGGAACCCTTTGGATACATTGAAGGCATATGAGGAATTGAGAGCAAGAAAACTATAGTCCATTGTTGCCGGAACTTGTGCTTGAGTCTGCATCCCATTTGTCCCTTGGAGCACTTTTGTGTTCTTCCCAAGCTTTCCTTTTTCTTGTGAGCTTGATATTGAGAGATGGAGGATTGAAGTGGTGGAGGCCCAAGTGGGGGACTCGGTTTCTCCGATTTGCAGATGTGCTGACAGAGGTTGTATTCATTGTAATCTTTGATTTTATATTAATAGAAATATCTTTTCCTATCCAATAATGTGTGTTTGAATGAATATTTTATCCATGGATGATTTCAAATGCTTATATGTTATTGATTATATATGCTAGAGTAGAGATAACACAATTATATATAGCATGCTTGTCTTGTTTATTGAATGTTGAGGAAGCAATTTATCAATTCAAGTTGGAGTTGTAAAGCTCAATGAGGATCTACATCAACCGTCTAGAATAAGGTACGAATCGAGATCCTTTAGTGTTAGTTGTTTGATTTCTCTTGCATATAGGAAAGGATTGATTTCTGCAGTTAAGTTGTTTGTTGTGGTACCCCAAACCATACGAATTTCTGTTCGTAACAAAATTGGCGACTCCGCTGGGGAGTTCCTAGTAGTTGTCCTTTGGGGGTTTTTATCGGCATTCGATGTTCTTGAATTGCTCTTATTTCTCTGTTTCTGTGTCAGGCATGGGGGCATGTTTTCCTGGTAGTGTCTGATTAGTGTGAATTTTGTCTCAACTTGTCTGTTTGCCTTTATTTTTGTACATTTCTCATCCTGTACGCGAGTTTTTAACTCACAGTAGCATATACACGTGGATTTGACTGCTATATCCGCGTACATACGCGAGTTTACTGCGAACAGTCGTGCATGCCATTAGTTTTTCCTTCTAGAGGAAGATTGATTTTTGCTAGGTGAATTTTGATGATTGCTGAGTCTCCTTTGATACTGCTAGAGTCTGTATACACCTCTGTTTCTGACCAGAGACATTTTTTTTTAGGGTAAATTTCTTTTTTAAGAATGTTCTTGTCATTGCATTTTTAATTTTTTGTTTTGGGATTAGTGCATTAGATTTCTTTTACCTTATTACTTTGTGTGAGTGTTGTTTGATTGTGCTTGCCGAGTCTGGGGGTAGTAGAAGCATCCTTTTACTTTAGTATCTCATTTTTATTCAAAAAAGCCAAAAATATTTGCTTCTTTGCATCATTATGCATTGCACTTTGCATTTCGCATGGTACTTGTACTAGATTTCCTTAGAGTATTAGTCAGGATTTCATATAGGAATGATTGCATTTGTCATTTGAAGAATTTTTTTGCATTTCACGTAGTAGCATTCCCTATTTTTCATTCGACACAATGCATTTGCATTCATTGTTAGGTGTGCATTTTACTTCATGTTGCGTCATAAAACCATTGGTTGCATGACCATCTACCTCTTTTGAGTAATAAAGCCAAATAAAATCAACGCTTAATTAAAATGGATTACACTATTTTCTTTGATAGGGTACACCAACAAGATTAGGTTTTAGGGTCTTGGAATAGTTCATTGTGAGTAAATTCTCCAAGACCACTAAACAACAACATGTATGTGTCTGTCCAGGTGAGAGTGTGAAATTCCTTGGTATAATTAGTGTTTCTCAGGATCCTCCTCTCAAAAGGGAGTTAAGCACGAGGCAGTGTGAGCGATTATTGATTGGGATGACCCCTAGTCATAACTGAGTAGCACCGGAGATATTTCTAGGATTGTATTCGTATTTGGGGGCTCTTTCGAGAGTTTCGGGCTTTGCTACCCTGCCCATACAGTCAATCCCGCCTATGAATGTCAGCCTGAGCATTGATTATATTGAGGTGACCTTAGTTGCCTTACCTAGGATATCGAGGGGGTACTTTGCAGGGGTTATTCTACGGGTGTCCTGGTCAAGTTGGGGTCAGATAGCATAGTCGCTTTACGTGTTGAAGCTGAGGGACACAATAATTGGTTACGAACCTCCGCTTGTTGTGTATGGGAGTCTCAAGCCTCTCCTAGGTGAGACATACCTGCTTCATTCGCGAGCTCACTTATCCTACCCTTGATTTCTTGTGTTTGGATTTATATTTTATTAGTGTATGCTTTGTGCACATTAGCTTGCCTAGGGTTTGCGTAATTAGTGAGTCTTTTGCATTTATTGAGTCATTGTGGATTCGGGTGCGACTCCTCGCCATTCTCGTCATTTAGCAGGACTTCTGCCTTCTACATCTCCTCCTATTTTGGGAGAAAGAAACACACGGTCTAGGTGGACCACTTCGCACATTGATTCACACACGATGGGAGATCATGAAGATGGAATTCCTGAGCTATCTTCTCCACCTCAAGTGGAGGACAGAGAGTTTACTCCTACATTTGATCCTTCACCCAATATTCCTGCACATTATGGGTTTGATCCTTCACATGAAAGACCTACTCACTCTAGCTATGATCCCTCATTCATAGGTCACCAATATTGGATGCTAGGCGATGAGACTCATCATGAAACCATGAGCACTAGTTATGGTATGTCTGGTATCCCTACACATGATCTGGAATTTCATGTCGAGTCAGAGTTTGAGCTTAACACTACGCCTGGGGGCACTCCTATTCCTTACCATGCAGAGAGGTTTGGGAGCACGAGTCACATTGCACCTTCCATCCCGACGGTGGAAGCTACATCACATATTCCTCCTAGACCTGGTGTTAGTAATCCTATTAGGATACCAGAACCTCGACGAGTGACTATAGGGAACACCACGTACATAATTTCACATATCCCTTCATCCTTTATTCCTTTTTCTTCGAATGCTATTCCTCGCCCTCATTCATGTGGTCCTTCTGGCCAAAACGTTGCTATGAGTCATGTCCGTACTACTGCTACTCGCATAGTTGTGTCTTAGAGTCAAGTACCTCCTATTGTTTCGGGAGGTCATATTCCTACTTCTGGAGGTCATGTTACTACTTCCAGAGCATATATTCCTACTTACGGAATGTCTCATGGGACATCTCATGGGATGCCTTATGGACCTTATTATGGGACGCAGTATGGACAGGGTTATTCACCTTATGGTTATGGGTATCAACAACCCGCTTACTCTCCGAATTATGGTTTCGTAGCCCCACATAATTAAGGTACACTACATTATGGTGATTCCATGCCATCCTACATGGGTCAAATGGGAGGAGGGCACTATGGCCAAGATCATGGTGGTTATGGTAATCAAGCTTATGTGAACCAAAATTATTAGGGAGCGGGGCATCAACCTGCTCATCCTAGGCTCCCTTTCCTCGCAATGCTAAATATTCCTGACTTGTCGAGACCGATGAACGATCCCGTATCTCATGACCTAGCTTGGCCGACTGTCCCTAATAAGCTTCCCTCGGACATTCCCAAATTCAAGGGCAAACCAAGAGAAAATCCAAGTGAATATGTTACTACATTTCACCTATGGTGCTCTTAAAATTCCTTACACAAAGATTCGATCCGTTTAAGGCTATTTCAATGCACCCTTACATGGCCTACCACAAAATGGTATATAGAGTTACCTAGGGGGGAATTCGCGTTGTTCGATGACCTAGCTAAGACTTTTATCAACCACTTCCAGCTACCAATGCATTATGACGTTGGTACGGAACTCTTGTCTAAATTTTGGCAGGATAAAGCCACACATATCTCAGACCATATCCAAGAGTGGCGTAGACGAAAGAGATTGATTAAAGCCTTCATACTACCAGAGTTTCTCCTCGAATGGTTCCTTAAATCATTACTGCCTTCTATAGCAAAGGATGTTTCTACATCCATAGTTTAGAACGAGGAACAAGACACTTTTAGGGCGCAGGAATTAGACTTGATTTATACTCAATCTGGTTTGTTATATGAGATCATTCCTAATGCTCCACGTTTTAGTTTCAACCCTAAGGTTAAACCTGGACCACATGCCGATGGCGTTGTTGGTTGTACTAGTGCCGAAACTGCAGATTCGGTTGTGAAACAGGTCAATCAATTATCTATCAACCAATATGCCTCGGGACAAGCTACGAATTTGTTTCAAGCCACCCACATGATGAGTGTGCTTTCGGTACAATCATCGGACCAGAAGGGTAACCAGCAACCCGGAAAGAATAAAAATAAGGGTAAAAACAATCATAAGGGTGGGAATAGGAATGAAAATTCCAACTCTAATGACAAGAATGCCCAAAATGCTGGGGGGGACAAGTAGCCTAAACGTAAGGTTAAGTTTCCTTGCAATTTGTCTAAGGATGACCACCTCACTCACTTGTGCCCTCGAATTGATAAAGCCTCGAGATTCATAGCACAGGGCCCAGCTGTGCTGACCAACCCTTTACCTCATAATCAAAACATGAACTCGAGGACCCATGATCAGTCTGGTGGTGATCAAGATCCGCCGGAGATTAGTGGTCATGGTTGCATCAACATGGTCCATGCTACTAAGGTTGTGACTCGTGTGAAGGACTATGGTTCATCAAAACCTGACCTTGGAAAGGAACTTGATCCACCTAGGAGTCCTTTGCGTATTGAAAAACCTATGGATAAACCTGAAGTTGCACATCGCATTCCTAAGGGAGTCCTTAAGCGTTTGCGGCACAATCCTAATGCCCAAGCCACCCAGAACTATTCTGTTGTCAAGGATTTGGGCCACACTCCTTGTGCGATGTCTGCACTTGAAGTACTTCAAAGTTGTCCTTCGCAAAGGAAGGCTTTTCTTTCTGCCCTAGGTGTGAATGATGATAATTCTTCCTCTGTGATCAAATTTGAAGCCGCGGGACTTCAGCCTCGCTTTCCTTACTTTGTGTCTCTCTTGATTCACGTAGAATGTCTTAACATGACCGTCAAACGCACTGTGATTGATGAAGGCGCTGCTGCTTCCATGATGTCTTTGGCATGTTGGAAGGGTTTGGGTTCCCCTGAGTTTTCTAAATTCGGTACCATGTTGACTGATTTCGATGGAAGATCATTTTGATTGCACGACATTCTTCCTTCTCTTAAGGTCCATTTGGGGGGGAAGACCGTTGTGATAGAGGTCGAGGTGGTTGATGCGCCCCTTGACGACAATTTGTTGTTGGGTAGGAATTGGATGTACAGTATGCAAGCCATAGCTTCTTCTTTATTTCGAGTTGTATGCTTTCAATTTAATGGGAAGATAGTTATGATTGATCAAACGCCATTCAAGAATCCGTCGGTTACCGCATCTTTGGGAGCTTCCATCCCGATTGTAGAGCACTCTCAGCTGGAAACTAGGAGTGTGGGTGTTGGCATGTATCCATCCCTTATGGGAAGCTTTAATTGTCCTACACCTGTCCTTATGATAGGGTCTAGTCCCGGTGAGGCTTCATCATTGGTAAGATCGGTGTCTTTTTGCACAACATATATGGAAGATCCTTGGATTCTTCCTACACCGAGTCCTTCGAATGAGCCCATCGAGACGGACATGCCGTTTCCTGCAAATATGATAGATAATCAAGCTAATGTTCTATGTGTTGCAGAGCCTAGTCCTTCCCCTTCCCGAACGAAGGAGGAGGACCCGTATGTACTGCCTGCATGGGTGGTTCAGTCTTCTCACACACAGAATTGCCTTGATAGGCTTTTTCCTTCTGATGAAGATATTATTAAGGCTATGTCTGGGGTTGAGACACCTTGGGAAGAGTTGCATCATAGATCTTATTTTCTTCCTGATCTTGACCGTTTGGAGTGAGAGAGTTGGTAGTCCCATGGTTCTGTTAAGCTCTCCTGGTCCAATGGCTAACAGAAACATGGCGAATATATCTCCTACCATCCCTATCAATATCTCTCGCGATCCTGGCAAGATTGAGAATGTCTATATTGGGGCAGAATGTTCCCATGCTGAGATTCAAGGGTACACCAAGCTGTTTAAAGAATTTCGTGATATATTTGCTTGGTCTTACAATGAAATGCCAGGTATCGACCCTTGCATTATTGAACATGAGATTAAAACTTACCCCAATGCTAAGCCTGTTCGACAATGCTTGCATGCGGTGAATTCTAGGAAAGCACCCGTGATTAAGGCTGAGATAGAAAAGCTGTTAAATGCCAGTTTTATCTATCCTGTTCCCTTGATGGAGTGGGTTTCAAACCCTGTTCCAGTTGATAAGAAGCAGGGAACGATCCACATATGTACTGATTTTCATGATTTGAATCGTTCCTGCCCTAAGGACAATTTCCCCACACCATTTATTGATCAAATTTTGGATGAGTGTGCAGGAAGCGAGGTATTTTCCTTTATGGACGGCTTTTTTGGATACAATCAGATACAAATTAAACCTGAGGACCAACATAAGACTGCCTTTATTTGTCCTTGGGGAACCTTTGCATATCGGAAGATGCCTTTTGGCCTTAAAAACACCGGAGCCACTTTTCAGCAGGCTATGACCTTGATCTTCCATGATCTCAAATCGATTATTGAAGTCTTTTTGGATGACCTTGCTGCTCTTTCTTGCATGAGAATGTGTCATTCCTACCATTTGAGATTAGTGTTCGAAAGGTGCCGCCATTATTTGGTCAGGTTAAATCCTCACAAGTGCATCTTTTGCATGAAGTCTGGTCACTTATTAGGATTCATTGTCTCCAAAGAGGGTATAAGAGTCGACCCTTTAAAGGTTGAGGCAATACTTCAATTATCTCCCCCGAAAAACATTAGACATCTTCAATGTTTGCAAGGCATGGCAAACTTCTTACGGAGATTCGTCATGAATTTTGCTAATTTGAATAGAGACTTTATGTGTCTTTTGAAGAAGGACACTACCTTTTGCTGGGATGAGCGAGCCTAGGAGTCCTTTGATGCACTTAAACGAGCCTTAGCATCGGCCCTGGTGATTAGTCCACCCGACTATAGCCATGAATTTCTACTTTATGTGGCCACGTCCATGGAGACGATTGGTATGGTTTTGGTTCAAGAGGATGAGGAGCTCCAAGAGCATGTCATATATTATCTGAGCCGGGACCTCATTGATGTGGAGATCTGTTATTCCCATGTGGAGAAGCTTGCCTTAGCTATCGTCGATGCGGTTCAAAGATTGAGACACTATATTCTCCTTCGCCAGACCTTGGTGGTTGCCCATGTCAATCCATTTCAGTTCATCCTCACTAGAAGGATGATATGGGGAAAGTATAATAAGTGGATTGTCATCCTGCAAGAATTCGATCTCGAGTTTGTTTTGGAAAAATCGAAGAAATCGTTGATTTTTGCAGAGCTTATATCTGATTTCCCGAGTGAGGAGGAGGAGGCTTGTGAATATAGGTTTGTCGATGAGCACATATTCTTGATCTCAACTTTGGAAGCATGGTATGGAGACATTATCATATATTTACAAACATTGAAGGTCCCTACTCACCTCTCATGGGATGAACGACGATGATTACATCACGTATCCAAGAATTACCTCATAGTGGATAACACATTGTACCGCCGTGGGGTAGATTCCATTTTACGTCATTGTTTAACTCATGAGGAGGCTGAGCTTGTGCTGAATGATTTCCATGGAGGAGCATGTGGTGGTCATTTATCTGGGCTTTCTACAACCCAAAAAATCTTGAGAGCGGGTTATTTCTAGCCGTCGATCTTTAAAGATTGTGTCAATGTAGTTAAGAAGTGCCACCCTTGCCAGGTGTTTGCATGTAATATGCACTCGCGTCCTGCCCCGTTACATCCCATTATCACCATCGTTCCCTTCACTAAGTGGGGGCTTGATTTCATGGAATGCAACCCAGCTTCAGCTGGGGGGCATTATCATATTATCGTGGCTGTTGACTACTTCATGAAATGGGTTGAGGATATGCCTACAATTAAATCCGACGGTGAGACAGCCATACACTTCGTATTCAACTAGATTATTACTCGATTCGGTATTCCGAAAGAGCTTGTCACTGACCATGGTAGGCACTTTCAAAATCGCATTATGGAAGACTTGGCCTCTAAGTTAGGGTATAAGCAGGAGCATTCTTCTTCTTATTACCCTCAAGTGAATGGACAAGTTGAAGCAGTGAATAAATCACTCAAGTCTATTCTCCAACGAACAGTCACACAAAGCAAGACTAATTGGCATATAATGTTATATCCTACTTTGTGGGCTTATAGGACCGTGGTTAAGACTGCCATTGATTTTTCTCCATACCAGCTTGTACATGGAGTGGAGTCTGTATTGCTGGTTGAGTGCGAAATCCCTTCTTTGAAGCTAGCCATAGAGCTCTTACCGGACACCTCTCCATTGGAGAAATGTTTGGTCCATTTAGAGCAGCTTGATGAGCAGTGCCGAGATGCTTTAGTAGCTCTAGAAGTGAATAAGCGTCGTGTTAAGGTCCAGTACGATAAATCTATCCATCCAAGGAGGTTTAGTGAAGGAGATTTGGTCCTTTTGTGGGATCAAGCTAAAGAAACCTTGGGGGTAGGAAAATTCAACCCCATGTGGCATGGCCCTTATGTGGTTGAATGTGTGTTAGAGAAGGGCGCTTATGAGCTAGTAGATTATGAGGGGACGACCTTGGCGGAGCCTAGAAATGGGCTCTATCTTAAAAAATACTATGTATAACTTTCAGCTAGGGTTGACTATTGTATATTATTGTACAGCATTTTGCATGGTTAGGTCTTTCTTATGATGATCAGGTTTGTTGATTAGCTTCCGTTTCTTATGGAAGATGTCAATGGAGTCTTCTATCTATATAGGATTCTCAGATGGTGCAAGCCGTCACACTCAACACTCAACCTCTGCTGCTTGGGTGATTTATACTCCTATGGGTCAGGTATTGTCTTTAGGAGGTGTATGTTTACGGCCCTCTTCAAACAATGTTGCTGAATATAGTGCCATTATCGAGCTTCTACGGGATGCCATTTCACATGGTGTTTTATCTCTTGAGGTACGTCTTGATTTAAAGTTAGTAGTGTCACAGCTTAATGGCTTGTATCATGTTAGAGATCCAACATTATTATGGAGATTCTTGCATGTGATATTGTTAGAACGACAATTTGACAACATAACATACATACATGTTCCAAGAATTAATAATCAAGTTGCTGACTCATATGCTAAATACGTGTTAGATTGGAACTTGTTTCATAGACAATAAGATCATCACAAACATACATTTTTACACATGTAAATAAATAAACCGATCATCATAAAAGTTTTTTCATTAAAACATCCAAAATGTGATAATACATAGTGTCATAATACAAAATTGGGGCTCGAGCGACCAAAATATAAATACACGGTAGTACAAAATGTATCACTCCCAAGTATCTAATCCTGGGGAGGAAGAGGGGGGTTCTGATCGTGGAATGTCACCACGGCTGTAGCCAGCCATCTAAATAACCACACCCATGCTCGTGGCACACCCACCACCTGACGCTGCATGGCCTCAGGCAGGTCCTCGACCTGTGCCATGGGCACCCTGTGTGTCAGCCGCATGAAGTTGGTATGAATGCTTTGGAGCATTCGCTCTGCATCCACACCCGTAATTTCATCTCCTCTTTGCCTCTGTCTATGATGAGGGAAGCCTTCAGGATGCCATGGTCCTACATATGCATGCATATGATAGGATTTCACTATGTGTTGTTGTGCAAAAACATGTCTTTTTGATTACATATATCAAAAAACACAAAAAATTAAATAACTCAAAAATATTAAAAAGAGGGTTGGGATTCGTTACTAATGTCACTGTATGCCGATACTGGTGGTAATGGCATGTTGGGGTCTCCCCAAAAATCTATCCCCGCATAGGGGTAATCATCGATGGCAACTATTTGCCGTTGCCACCATGGAAATAAATTAGCTGGATAGGGGTTGGACACCCTACCTCCACCCAGTCTGCGCATCGCATCTGCCCAATGTTGTTGGTCCAGATCTCGAACCCCGTGAAGAGGAACGTCAACTCTAGGGCTCAATCCTAGAACATGCTCAAAGAAAAATGTGCTTAGTATGCTACTGAAACCAAAGTTTCGTATTCGACCCATCTTGCACTCATTGAGCTGGTGTTTCATGTTGCCCAGTAGTGCAGTGCTCCAATCATACACCGTGGGTCTCATGCACTCCACTGCATAAAACATTAGAGGCCGTGAGGCCTGGTGGAGTGAAGCTAGCCCTGCTATCCTTCCCAGTTTTAGTAGAATGGCCTTTAGGACTAGCACCTGCATGGAGTTAGTTGGGATTCGACTCTCGACCTTCTCCATGTTTGGATAACAATACACAACTATGTACTCATCTATAGTGAGGCCACCTCCGGGCCGCGAGATCGTAGGTTCACCAATTCCCCTCATCTGGGAAGTCCAGTAATAAAGTATATGTCCTCCACTTCTATGGTGAGGGACATCCCACCAATCTGGAAAGACTCTGAGTCGGGATCCTAGTAGTCTACTAGCATCTGCAGCAGTCTTGGTTTGGCTCTTAAGCCACCAAGACACCAAAATTTGTAGAGCCCACATGCACAAAGATCCTGTTGTGCCATTAGATCACCACATACTACTTCCTCTACATCCCCGTGCTCACGTTCTATCCATTCTAGAACTATCCTGCACATTGAATTTAAGGTTGAGTCATTAGAACACTTAAAAAACATTGAATGCGGCCTCATGCGCGACTGTTTGCTAAAAAGCCGCATATGTACACGACTTTGAGGGATTTTTTTGTGTATATCTAGCCCTATACACGAAAAAATCCTCGATTTCCGTGTGGGCCGTGGTGAGTACTTTAGAATGGCCTAGAATCCTGATTTGGCCATGGAAAATTGTAAAATTTGCATCAAAATGAGAGAGCAGGGCATGGGTAATTACCTAAAAAAAATGGTAGTGGATTCCGCCGGCTGGATCTCCCGGAATTTGCTATTGATGTTCTGAGCTCAATTGGGTAAAAATTTCAAATGTTATATAATGTTTTGAATTTTTTACTATTTATAGAAATTTTTCAAATTTTTGAAAATATTTACCCCCTTTTCTATAGTTTGGACCGTTTCTAATCCTTTTGGACCGTTTTTGACCAATATATGATGTAGGAGACCATTTTGAGCGTCATTTTGACCTTTGTGTTGACCCGTTCATGCCGATTTTAGGTATCACATATAAACTGGCATATAGGTTAGGTTTCACCACCATTTGCATTTTGCATGACTTTATGACCGTTTCATTATAACCGTAGGTACAAACCATTCTATCTTGTCACGAAACCTTCTTGCTGTTTTAGAAGTGGCATGATTAGAATGGTAGAGCTTGACCTTACATGGGTTCCCTAGTTAGCTCCTTAATTGCATTTGGTGCCAATGCTGACAATTTTGTCCTTTAGGGTGTGGGAGTCCATTGTATAGTATTGCCATGACATTTCGCAAGAGCCTCATACTCCTCTTGATATTTTGCTGGCCTATTTCCCCTAAAATCCCTTATGTCAAGTTGTAATTACATTATCATGAGCTTTGCCTGCCTTATTGAGCCTGATGCTGGATTCCTTGACTTTGAGTATCAGCCATATATCTCAAGCTGGTCTCATGTCTAGCCACTTAGAGCCATTTTATATATCCTTTGCAGCTTGATTCCCTATTTTACCAGGAGGGGACTTCCCCCCAAGTGTCGCTATCCTACACATGTATACTTGCATCGAGCATAGGTATGTTCTACTGCTTCGAACTAGTTTGTTTTCCTATTTGACACTCATCTCCTCCTAGTCTATAACTATAAAGCAATTTTATTCTTTTTCAAGCTTTTCAAATATTTGAAAAATTCCAAAAAAAAATTAAAAAACCAAAAAGCCGGACAAGGAAAGATGTTTTCTTTGGCAGTAGTTGAGTCGTTTCGCCTTCGAACAGAGCATTGTATATCACATCCGTTGGTTGGGTTAATAGTTTGAATTTAGGAGCTATACTCATTTATCTGAGTTTATCTCCACCGACCGATTAAGCTTCCACTCCCTATGGATCCTCTGTCAATGCCTCTTGTGTCGCAGAGATGTCCCAGTTTTGCATATCGAGTCTATGCTGTCTACATGTAATCACCATTCTTCATTATGCTCTTGTTCGAAGGAATTTGAAACCTGAGTCAGCCATTCCTCAGTTATCTTGACTTTGCATGTCGGCCATTCCCGGTACAGTTACTGGTTCGTGCACCTTATGATCGAGTCCTTCCACATTATACAGCTTTGCTGAATACCTCATGTAGGATGATGGGGGATGCCTTAATTCCCTCCTTCCAGTGGATTTCATCCCATCAACTTCAGATCATTTATTCTGGGATAGGAATCTAGAGTCATTTTTAAGTGCCTTTAGACTTGCAGTCATCAATGGCAGGTTCTCTCGTCATCGACAGTTCTTTGGGAATAAATCAATGTCCCCTGTTGATGGATTCTCTCAAGTGTTCGACCTCAACACATTTATTCACACTTGTGAGTTTTCACTCTAGTACCTTGATTCCCATTTTCATTATCGGTGGGTGATCTCGCGTCTGTTAACGGTATACATCAATGATCGGTAATTAGACGATGGAATACTATGTTCAACCTCGACACCTCTATTCACATAGTAGGGCATGTATTCGTAGCGATTTGTGTAGAAGACCTTCCAGATTGGTGGCATCTCATATATACTACCTTCTTGATCGTGCCAGTGTTCATGAGATTTCAGCTCTCGTGACTTGATTCCAGTATATGTCAAACATTTCCAGCCATTATGGAGATCTTTATCTATTGTATATCTTCAATCTTCATGGAAATAATGATCTTTTGTATATATTCATTATGGAGATTCTGATCTATGTATATTGTACGTGGTGATGACCACACATGTTATATTGTATCATGCCTATTCATGGCCATTGTACTCTTATGTATCCGAGATTGCTATATGTATTTGCAGTTATATGTAGATTTGTATCATTGTATAGTGCTAATTGGATGGCTGGTTCTTCCACTGGGTTCTTCATCACTTCATTTCTAGGATGGACTTATAATGTATTTCGGCCATTGTATGACCCCTCTGACCTCACACATTAGGGGGCATCTGTTATAGCTGATTTTACCACACATGGTGAATCACACTTTTATGGCCTTTCCTGTCCCTATGCAGACTCCTTAGACCCCATGGACCATTTTTATTCCTTTGATGTTTCCTAGATCATCCCTAAAAACATGCTTAATTTGCTATACGTGACTTTTAAACCCTTTATCGTGTATATACGCGGGTTTGACCTCTAAAACCGCATACATTGGGATGTGTGCAAAATGCCAAATTATTTTGGAGTTTTCCTTGATGTGGATCCGACTCACTGGTCTCCTGGCCTTCCATATGCCTTGAGATCGTTCAGATTCGACCTTTCATTACCCCATTGAAGAGCTACATAAGGAATCCTTTGGATACATTGAAGGCATATGAGAAATTGAGAGCAAGAAAACTATAGTCCATTGTTGCTGGAACTTGTGCTTGAGTCTGCAAGCTTGCCTTTTTCTTGTGAGCTTGCTATCGAGAGATGGAGGATTGAAGTGGTGGAGGCCCAAGTGGGGGACTCGATTTCTCCGATTCGCAGACGTGCCAATAGAGGTTGTATTCATTGTAATATTTGATTAGATATTAATAGAAATATCTTTTCCTATCCAATAATGTGTGTTTGAATGAATATTTTATCCATGGATGATTTCAAATGCTTATATGTTATTGATTATATATGCTAGAGTAGAGCTAACACAATTATATATAGCATGCTTTTCTTGTTTATTGAATGTTGAGGAAGCAATTTATCAATTCAAGCTAGAGTTGTAAAGCTCAACGTGGATCTACATCAACCGTCTGGAATAAGGTACGAATCGAGATCCTTTAGTGTTAGTTGTTTGATTTCTCTTGCATATAGGAAATGATTGATTTCTGGAGTTAAGCTATTTGTTGTGGTACCCCAAGCCATAGGAATTTATCTCCGTAACACTTTCTATCAAAGGTATATGATATAAACCTATTATCGAAAGAGAGGAAATATGTCATTGATGTATACAGATCTCAAGGTACTAACTTGTTTCTAAGACTAATTCCTTGAAGATGTGTTGAGTTCGACAGGAATAGTCTCGTCGAAGGAGGGCAATGATGAATCCCTCCTTGATGACATGAAACTCGAAACAAATTTATGGATTTTGAGTATGAAGTAATCATAAGACTGACTCAAAGGTAACTGACATGAAAATAGTTTTGATTGCAGAGGGAAACTCTCAACATTAATTTCATTTGAACATCGGGCGACACGACTGAATACTTAGCAGCATTGACTTGATGAGGCAGATACCAAGACATAATGCGACGATGCATTCTTTGAAAGACTCAAAGGAGTGACATGAATCATGAAAGTGGATCGACTCAGAGTGAATACCCAACTATTTGAATGAAATGCAGACATATGTCATGTTCAAAGGTGACTAAACTTCCATTATTACAAATGAAATAAAGTTCCCTTCCCTTAATTTCCCCACCATGATTGATGAGTGCCTCTTTTCATTTTAACGAGTTCAAATAGGGTAACAAAAACTTGTTGCAACTTATTGTGAGATAAGCCAATTCTCATATGTTTTTCGAACCTGATAAAGGAGGGGTTCATTCCCAAAAGAGGGTCTCTTAGTGTTTAATTTAATGAGTCCATCGAAAGTAAACTTGGTGTCGTTCACATTTAGAGAGTCTGAACGAAACAAAAGAAGACTCCAAAAGGTATTTTTTTGTAAAGTTAGTCTTCGAGGCCCAAAAAAGTGTAAAATGACACCTTGGAGAACTCTTCCAGTCAATGACTAGAGTATACATTTTTTCGTAAATAGTCAATCCAAATCAAAAAAGGGTTAAAATACCATCGAAAAGGTGACTATTCAGGTTCTTTTATGAGCATGAAGATGACAAGTTCACTGGGTGATCTTTTCACATTTAAAGAGTCAGAAAAGAGCTTAAAGAGGACTCTATTAGGGCTTCTTTTTCGTAAAAAGGTTTAACGAGTCCAAAAAAGAGGTAAAATTTGACTCAAAAAATTACTCCTAGGGTTTAACGAGCATGACTACAGTTTTAAAAATAGTGTTTGGAAGCTTTTTCACTTTGATCGAGAACAAAAAAGACAAGAAAACTCCACCATACTCGAAAACATCAACTCTTCATGACCTGCAACTCTCAAAAAGACTTTTAGACCCTTATTTAAAAAAAAGAGCTTTATATGATCATATTAGGGTAAAAAATTAATTAATTTATTAAAATAAAATCAAAATAGTAAATAAAAACTAGTAAAAAGTTAAAAAAACATTTACCATTTTGTATTTTACCCATTTAGAGAGAAAACGAGCTGTTTTGGAGAGCGAACTTGGAGTGTGTATTGCGTAGGCTATAGGAAACTATTCGACGAACCGTCTGGATTAGGTAAGTCCTGAACTCCTCCTCTATATTTTTATGGTTTCATTTTACATTTTCATGGATTTTTTAATGTTTTGTGGGTCATTTCCTAAGGGAAAATTGTGCATTACGGGCACCACGCTTTTCCCTTTCAGGAACTGCGGTTCCAATATGTTGATGTGTTTGTAAATTCAGAAAATATTCTGATGAATATTATCATTGTATGTTGTTATAATCCCATTGGGGATTTGTTTACCCCCTTGTAAGATGTCTTAATTGTGTCTAGACCTTGAAGTACAATCTTTGTTGTAAGTCAGGGAAATAGTCCCCAATGTAACATCTGGTAATGTGTATTTGGAGCCTCTCTGGGAGAAGTCACCCCTTTTAGGGAAAAAATATGGGCCCCAGTCTTATGTTTGGTTAGTGACTTGAAATGGTATAAATAAGGAGGCACTCTCCCTCATTTATACACACCTCACACTCTCAAGTTCGCATGAGAGAGAGAGATAGACAAAGAGAGGAGAGACACATAGCTACTGAATACTTCTTATTACTGCTTTTGATCATCTTACCATTCTGAATAAGTTTGCAGGGTTTTCTCCTTTATGGTTTCCCTGGTGAAAATATTTGTGTCTTGTGTATCTAGTATATCCTATGCATCTAGCTGTATTGTTATTCTTTTAGGCAAAGATCCTAATCAAGATAATAAGATCTAGAAAAAATAACATGGTATTAGAGCCTCTCTGAAAGACGACACTGTACAGCTACGAAAACTAGGGCTTCCTAGTTCAAGGTGTTCTCTCCATAGATCATAAAAAAATAGGGCTAGGCTAACTCACCTCAATAGGGTGCATATTTTGGTGGAGACAGTTTTTGAATTGAAGAAGTTTCATTTTTGACCCTGTCACTAGTGCCGGGAGAAACTGGGGCATCAAGTTTTGGATGCTTCCCACCTCAGTTTTCAGAAATTGACCTAGTTGAGAAACTCACCTCAAGGAGGTGCATCTTTCTATCCAAACAGAATTCCCAAAATCCAAGATTGAAAAATTAGGGTTTCTTTGACAAACCCTAGGTCAGCTAGCTACAGTACCAGGCTAGATAACTCAAATTGGTAAGATCTAAATATTTTCTATTTCCATTGGAGGTTATCATTTGAAAATATGACTCATCATACTCAGATTGAGGATAAGCTTGGAGGGGCTGATAACTTTTGAGCATGGAAGTACAGAATATCGATCCTTGAAGTGAATGATTTGGACGAGTTCATCAATGGAGAAGTTCCAGAACCAGAGGGGGATGAGGCTAAGGATTCTCATAAGAGAAGCATGGCTAAGGCTAAGAGAATAATTGTAGATTCTATTAAGGATCACCTCATCCCCCATGTGTCTTCATTGAAAACACTGAAAGAAGTATATGATGCTTTGAAAAATATGTTCGAAGGAAAGAACATCAATAGAAAGATGACTTTGAGGAACCAATTGAATCGTCTCCCTAGATCATGGGACTCATTAATTCAAGGAATTTGTGCAAGAATGAAGCTGATCTCTTTCAATAGACTTCGAGAAGAATGTGCACTATCGGCAGGAAGTTTTGGGGTAACTTAGCTACACAACATCGCGGATGCTGCACAAGGTCAAAGATTCTGCGCAAGGTGGAAAATGACGTGCAAGTCGGATTTACAATATTTTATGTATTTTGGTCATATTTTGTAGATTTAGACCACATTATGTGGATTGTGGTCATTATTTTGTAGATTCAGTTAAGAGGTAGTTAGAAAGTTGGTTAAGTGAACCACCAATGTAAAGGTGCAAGCATATAAATAGATTTATAAGTGCAAGTGTTAGATCTTCTTAGCTTGAGTGGACTTCAGAGAGCTTCGTCTCGGTTTTGAGAATGACAACTTTTTGGTTCTGTGTATGTGACTGAAGAATTGTTTTGAGAACCTGTATATGATATGATGAAGATTGAGCAGAACATTGTGTATCTTACTCTCTTTCTATTTCATGGTTTATGCGATCTAAATGTGAATGCGATATGTATCTGCGATGTATATCTGTGAATCATGAGATGTTCCTCTGCTATGAATGATGATACACTAATATATCTATTTGCACATATATGTTTTGCTGTGATTCAATTATGTTAATGCGATCTATTAAATGATGACATGATTATGTTAATGCATAATATGGATAAGTAGATTTGTGAATAATGTTACGCTAAATTGAAAAGTAGATGCCTGGCCCTCCTTCATAACTGCGGAAACTTGGTTCAAAGAGTTCTCCCTTGAACATCTCGGGTGAGACTTCATCTACTCTGCAGGTGTTGACGGATGGGGTAAAACCTATCTGGGCCGGTTCTCAAGGAGATCATGGTGGTTTGGGTGTAGACAGAGAGTTGACCCCTGTTGACTAGTTTTGTGTCAACAAATGGTTTCGTTTCCAGAATGCATCCATTAGTGCATGCATTGAAATAAATTCAGGAGACTACCGAGAAAATCAAATAACATGTTAAGGAAATTACCTAACAGTACGAGGACTTCAAGGTGAAGATCATCGGATGCACCATTTCCAGTTGACTTGGCTCGAGGGTGAGCCACAAGATTGTGTTGGGGGCCTGTTGGCAAGCAGTTTTGGGGTAAGTTAGCTGTGCAACATCCTGGATACTACACAAGGTCAAAGATGCCGCGCAAGGTGGATAATGACGTGCAAGTCAGATTTACAATATTTTATGTATTTTGGTCATATTTTGTAGATTTGGACCGCAGTATGTGGATTGTGGTCATTATTTTGTAGATTGTGTTAAGAAGTAGTTAGGAATTTGGTTAAGTGGACCACCAATGTAAAGGTGCAAGCCTATAAATAGATTTAGAAGTGAAAGTGTTAGATCTTCTTAGCTTGAGTGGACTTTGGAGAGCTTCTTCTCGGTTTTGAGAACGACAAATTTTTGGCTCTCTGTATGTGACTGAAGAACTATTTTGAGAACCTGTGTTTTGCTACAAAGAGTAATATGATATGATGGATATTGAGTAGAATCATTTTCTTTTACTGTCTTTCCATTTTCCTAGTTTCTGCGATATAAATGTGAATGCAATATGTATCTGCGATGTATATCCATGAATGATGAGATGTTCCTCTACTATGAATGATGATACACTGCTATATTTGTTTGCGCATCTGTGTTTTTCTGTGATTTAGTTATGTTAATGCAATCTATTGAATGATGACATGATTATGTTAATGCATAACATAGATAAGTATATTTGTGAATAATTCTACGCTGAATTGATAAGTAGATGCCTGATCTTTCTTCATAACTACGGAAACTTGGTTTCGACAATTCTTCCTCGAACATCTCAGGTGAGACTTCATCTGCTCTGTAGGTGTTGCTGGATGGGGTAAAACCTATTTGGGCCGGTGCTTAGGGAGATCACGGTGGTTTGGGTGTCGACAGAGAGTAGGCCCCTGTCGACTGGTTTTGTGTCAACATGCACAAAAAGAAGCTATACTTGTGACAAGAGAAGAAAATATGGTAGGAATTTACGATCAATCCCTCACAATTCACACCAGGAAGAACTTCAAGAAAAAAGGATAAGGTGAAATTTCATCACAACAAAAAGAAGGACAAGAAACCAAGGAAGACCAAAAGAGATACTTCAAATGTTCGATGTTATACCTATGAAGAAAAGGGACACTTTGCAAGAGATTGTTCCATCAGGAACTGGAGACACCATGCTCATGTTTCTGAAGATGATGAACCAACCAACAAAATATTCAGATGGGATAAGGATGATTCAGATGAAGAGTATGTGCTAATCTCATAACTTACTGGAACTATCTCACATGGAAGCAATGATTGGGTTGTGGATAGTGGAGCTTCTAAACATATGACAGGATACAAGGAATCATTCGTTAATATGTCTGAAGATGAATCACCTCACAAGGTGAAACTTGGGGATGACTACCAATACCCCATAAAAGGGAGTGGAGAAGATGCATACAAGATTGACTCCAAGAAATACTTAAAGATGAAGGATGTGTTATATGTTCCAGGATTGAAGAAGAATCTTCTCTCCATTTCTGCACTAGATGCAAAATGGATTAGGGTTGCTTTGGTCAATGGACAAGTTCTGATGTGGCCCATAGGAAATACAATAGAGGATGCAAAAAATATTGGAGAAGAAGACGAAGGCTTGTACAAGATAAAGGGACAACCTGAACAAGCACTGGTTCATGAGTCAATTGAACCAAGTGAACTATGGCACGAAAGGCTTGCACATGTGCACTACAGGGCACTATCGATGGCAAGAAAATAAATCTCAGGACTTCCAGAGATCCAGGAAAAGCATGAAGGAATTTGCAAAGGATATGAACAAGGAAAGAATGCAAACAATACATTTCGTAGCAGTGAGAGCAAGGCTAATGGAATACTGGAGATAGTACACTTGGATGTATGTGGCCCATGTCCTCTACTTCATTAAGCAGGTATGTGTACTATGTTTCCTTTATAGATGATTTCTCACATAAGACTCAGATATATTTATTGAAAGGGAAAAGTGAAGTTTTTAGTAAGTTCAAGGAATATAAAGCCTTGGTCAAGAACTAGATAAATAGGAAGATCAATACTCTATGATTAGATAATGCTGGAGAGTTCACTTTGGAAGAATTCAAGGAACTCTGCAGAGAGTCTATGATTAAGAGGGAATTGATCACACCATACAATTTTCAATAGAATGGGGTTACAAAATGAAAGAACCGAACCATCATGGAGGAAACAAAAGCTATGCTGCATGATCAAGATCTTCCTATGCACCTTTGGGAGGAGGTAGAAAGAAAAAATGTGTATGTATAGAACCGTAATCCTCATTGAGTACTTGAAAAAAAGAATCCTAAAGAGGCTTTCTAAAGAGTAAGAGAGAAACCATAAGACATCCATCTGAGAATATTTGGATGCTCGATGTACATACATATCCCAAAGGAGAAAATGACCAAGCTCGATCCTTTTGGGAGGAAGGGTATCTTCGTAGGATACAATGATACATAAAAGGCCTGCCGAATATACTTCCTAGGATTCAAGAAGATCGAAATCAGTAGAGATGTAACCTTTGATGAAGACTCAACATATTTCAGATCCAGGAGGAAACCCATCTGGGAGGTCAAGAAACCTGAAGAGAAGAGAGGCCGAGATATGGAAATTGGAGAAGAAATTCCAGAGGACCATGAAGATCACAATAGGACAGAACCATAAGAGACAGTAGAGACATTCCTTGAGAAGGATTCCCACAAGAGGAAACCAACATGGGAACAAGAGCTCATACGAGAAGTTGAAAGGTATGGCGCTCTAGAAGGAATACACAGAGAGAGAAGAAGGGAAAATCCATACAATAGCTATGTGGTTTTGTTGTGTGACATCATTGACAAAGAACCTTCAACCTTTGAAGAGGATACCAAAAGTAAAGAATGGAAGGCTACGATGTTGAAGGAATATTAGTTGATCGTGAAAAATGATGTCTGGGAGATTGTTCTAAGACCGAAAAATAATTCTGTCGTGACTTCGAAGTGGATCTACAAGATAAAGCATGCTACATATGGTAGCATCGAGAAATATAAGGAGAGATTCATAGCACGAGGCTTCTCACAAAAAGAAGGCATAGAATACGAATATAAATTTGCACTCGTGGAAAGGTATAGTTCCATTATGACCATACTTTCTTTGGCAAGAGTAATGAAATGTAAAATACACCAGATGGATGTCAAGACAACTTTCTTGAAAGGTGTAGTTGAGGAGGAAGTATACATGGAACAACCAATAGGATTCAAGACACATTATAGGAAGACCCATGTGTGCAAATTGAAGAATGTCTTGTATGGATTGAAACAATCACCAAGGACATGGTATGACATGATGGATAAATTCCTGATGAGATTGGGATTTACCAAGAGTAAAGTGGATTCCAACCTCTACTTCAAGGTGGAAGATGGAAGACCACTGATACTCCTGATATATGTCGATGACTTGTTTCTAAAAGGAAAAGAGGAACTTAGTACAGATGAAAAGACAAGACTTTCTACAGAGTTCATGATGAAATACCTAGGTATGATGAACTACTTCTTAGGAATGGAGGTGTGACAGAGTGCAGATGGGATATTCCTTGGTCAAGGAAAATATGCAGTGGAGATTATGAAGAGATTTAGAATGATGGATTGCAAGTAAATGGCCACACATATGGCATCTAAATTGAATCTTCTGAGTGATGGTTCATACGAGAAGGTTGATGCATCAAAGTATCATCAAATGATTGGCTCATTGATGTATCTAATGAATACAACACTAGACATATGCTTTGCGGTGAACACCCTGAGCCATTCCTGATGGATCCAAGACATGTTCACTTGATAGCTACAAAACATATATTGAGGTACATAAAAGGTACAGTGGATTATGGGCTCAAATATGATGCAAATAAGAAGATTAACCTACATGGTTATGTTGCTTCGGATTGGGTAGGTAGCGCCACTGACAGGAAGAGAAGCTCAGGTTGATAATTTATTTTTGGATTTGGCATGATATCCTAGTTCAGTAGGAATCAATCATGTGTGGCACTAAGTACATCCGAGGAAGAGTATGTTGCCGCTTGCTCGACTAGTTGCGAGGCAGTGTGTCTTTGAAAGCTACTATCTGACTTGTTTGATCTCTACTTGGATGTGATTTGTATCTTCTGCGACAATCAATGTTGTGTGAAGTTGTTGGAAAATCCTATGTTCCATGACAAGTCGAAGCACATCAACATCAATTTACACTATATCATGGATATGGTGTAGAGAGGAGTAGTGAAGCTCAAGTACATGGAAACATAGGAGAATATAGTTGATGTGTTGACCAAGCCTCTTGTGAGAGTGAAGTTATAGTACTTCAAATAAATACTTGGTGTGATCCAGATCAAGATCCCTCGAAAGAGGGAGTGATGTGTTCTAGCATAGCTAGACATACAGGCTGACTGAGTGTAAAATCCTAGTGAAGCTCATAGGTTTCTCAAACGTAATCATCCGTGTAGGTTGTCCTTGGATGTAATCAGTCCTGGTGAAGCTCGTAGGTTTTCCTTGGATGTAATCAGTCATGATATGTTACAGAAGCATAATATCTCACACAAGAAATGAGACAGGTTGTTTGACAGGGAAAAATTCTGGTGCAGTAGGATGCTCTTACATAATCAATCTTGTAGCTTGACCTTGGATGTAATCATTCTTAGCAAAGCTCGTAGGGTATCCTTCGACGTAATTAGTCCCGTGATGTGTTATACCGATGTAAAAATGAGACTTGATGTGGTATGTATGTTATTCGGATGTAATACCCCCCTATGGGTTATATGAGTGTCAAACTAAGACCTGACGTGGTACACAGGTTACTCAGATGTAATACACCCCAAAGATTATTTGAATGAAAAATATCATGGACATAGGTTGTTCAGATGTAATCCCTTGAGGTTGACCTAGAATGTAAAAGATCATGATGCAACAGGTTGTTGGGTTGTAATCAGTCCTTACATATATATATCCATATATGTGTGTTCCCATGTTGAGATTGTTGGGCAATAGGGCAGACCCAGGTTTAATCCTTTTATGTCGCACCAACAAAAGACCCACTGTGTTGGCCCTTTCGGCAACAACCTGCGCACAGGTTGCAGTCTCACCCGAAACAACAATGGGGTGCCGCAGAATCAGGTTTCTGTAAGCAGAGAGGGATATTATTGTACCTTAGCCTTTACTAACTTATTAATCAATAATTACATAGCTGTGTCATTCACTTTTATACAAATTCACAGATAGATAAACAACCGTGACTTGCTTAACCCACTATAGGGAATTCACAGCGAAGCTTGTTATTAGCAGTGATCTAAATTATCAAATGTATACGGTTATTAATGCATAAAAGACAACAGAAATAGAAACAAAACAAGAAACCACAACACCAAATATAACGTGGTTCACCCCCAGTGTAGGGGCTACGTCCACAAACTGTGTTTTATTCAACTTGCTATAAAACCACAGTTTGATCTGCGCACTCAGCTGTAGAT
This sequence comes from Pseudotsuga menziesii, assembly GCA_001517045.1. NCBI lineage: Eukaryota > Viridiplantae > Streptophyta > Pinopsida > Pinales > Pinaceae > Pseudotsuga > Pseudotsuga menziesii. Next base: position 628,967 of record LPNX010908561.1, read on the forward strand.
CCCTTCAGTCCTTAACAGCCGCGCACACAGCAGTAGGCCTTTGCGCACATAGCTGCAGATCTTTTCTCAATCCTCTTACAAAACCCTCTGTGCACACAGCTGCAGAGGTCATCCACGCACACAGCTGGGACTTAACCTTTCTTACAAAATCGACCTTAACTTCGCCTTAGTCTTTCTTACATCATAAAACCTATTCTTTCTTATTTACAAAAGTGCCTATTTATACATCATGTTATTACAAAACCATGGCTTCAAACCATGGGCACCCAAAACCCTAAACCCTGGATTCAAACCATGGAATTATTACAAAAAGGGGTTTTGACTTACCCCGACACCCCTAAGACTATTTTGACCCATAACTCTGCTTACAAAAAACCGTGGAGTTACCAAAACTAATAATCCTTAGGGTACGCGTCCCAACAGAGATGATAAGGTCACGAAGCACGAGAGGTGCACCTAGGTGGTTCTATGAGAGAACGCAGGTCGACCATGGATGCTTTGTTTGTTTTGTTTTGCCTTGTGCAGGGAAAAAGAGATGATCTGGATACGATGAGAAGAAGGTAGAAGACACAGGTTATTTCCTTCGAAATGTAAATAAGGTCCTGGATAGCTCCTACGTGATTTCTTACTCGAGATGTGATGAAGAATCGGCAGAGGACTAGGCCAACATCCAACACGAAAAAGGGCTAGCTCTATAGAAACTTCTGATGACAGATAGTATGGTACGATGATCAAATAATAAGATGATGATGAAAACAACTATGATGACAACTCTATGACTCCATGATGATGACTCTATGATGAAGACCTGACCAGAGGTGTTGATGACTGTGAAGAGAGATAATACCTTCCTAGTTAAGAGGGAGTGTTGATGTAATTGTAACTTCAGAATATATTCTGATGTATATTATCATTGTATGTTTTTGTACACTCATTGGGGATGTGTTTACCCCCTTGTAGGAGATCTTAATTGTGTCTAGACCTTAAGGCACAACCTTCGTTGTAAGTCAAAGTAATTGTCCCCAGTGTAACATCATGTAATGTGTATTTGGATCCTCTCTAGGAGAAGTCACCCTTGTTAGGTAAGACATGTGGGCACCATTATTATGTTTGGTTAGTGACTTGAAATGATATAAATAGGGAGGCACTCTTCCTCCTTTATACACACCTCACACTCTCAAGTTTGCATGAGAGAGAGAGAGAGAGAGAGAGAGAGAGAGAGAGAGAGAGAGAGAGAGAGATAACCGCTAAATACTTCTTATTACTTCTTTTTATCATCTTACTATTTTGAAGAAGTCTATGGGGTTTTATCCTTTATGGTTACCCTGGTGAAAATATTTGTGTCTTTTGTATCTCTTATATATTTTGCATCTAGCTGTACTTGTTATTCTTTCAGACAAAGATCCTAATCAAGCTAATAAGATCTAGAAAAATTAACACAAGAAACAACACACATTTCCCTGAAGGAAAGTGCGGTGCCACCACTCCATCCGAAAAGGACAATTGTGGTGGTGCAAACTACCCAAAAACGTTTTAAAATCAAGCCAAATTAATGATTTCAAAGAGTTTTAACTGGTTGAATGTGGTTAATAATACTCCATTTTAAATGTTTGGAAGGTTGCATTGCTATAAATGGTGGTGTGGAAGGAATGAGAACATGAATTGGATGATATTCCTGGGGCCAATTACCAAGGCACCGTGAATTCCCTCCGTGAATTTGGACTCCTCAAATTCTTCAAAGTTCCTGGCATGAGGGCACAAATCAGGTTGCTAGAATATATACTCAGGATGTGGAATCTTGAGAAAAAACATTTCGAGGTGGGTGCTCACATTTTGACTGTGGAAGTGGAGGATATATACTTCCTGAGAGGCTTATCTAGGCGAGGGGCACCCATTTCCTTGACTAGTCCTCCTGGTGGGGACATCACTACACAAGGATTGATTGACTAGTACTATTTCTTGGGCACACATATGAGTGGGAAGGAAATTCCCATCAATGATGTGATGGACCTGCCCTTTTGGATGGTCCTACTCACCATGTAGCGCATTTCTGGTAGCCAAGGGGCTCACCTAGCATCTAGGGCACACATATTGTACGCATTAGAATCCATGGCCCCAACTATATTCAACTGGACCGAGGCCCTATTGGCCACATTCAAAGAGCAACTTACCAAGTGTCGCCATGGAGAGCTAAAGCAGTTCGGGTATGGCACCATCTTAGTGTCATTTTTTTTTCTGGAGAAAGTTCCACTACTGAGGCCACAAGTGGCCTTCACTGATCTTAGAGCATGAGACCCATGTATGCTCAGGTTGGTAGATTTTATGGCCCACCATGGTGGTGGGGGACCTAGAGTGAAGTATGAGGCCTCTTTCTTTCATTGGCTGGATGACCAACTCCTCATGATTGAGGACTATGCTTAGACAGGAACATAATTTTGAGGACACCCAAACCTAACTTTACCTGAGGATGAGCAGTGGGGGGACCTCGGTGAGTATGACGCTAAAATATGCATGTTTTTTTAATGTTTTATGTATTTTATGATTTTTATGAGGTGGTACTGAGACATGCTTCCTACTGTGCAGATGTAGGGATAGTGAGACCAGGAGGATTGTCTCTGATTAACAGGCGATCCGGCACTCGATACGTGCATCATGATGATGATGAGATGACTGAGATTGAGGAAAACCTCAACATAATCACTCTTTATATTCTTGACATCTCAGTGGATGACCTCCCCAGGAGGTACTAGAGGCACACGAATGGTGTGTTGGATCACTTTGGCCGCTTGCTGCATAGAGTAGCGAGGGCCATCATGTGCTATCACGGGCATCACTAGGGCTCAACAAGATGTATACACTGAAATATAGTAGCTTCAATATTTTTGTCATTTTGTATTGTTGAAAGCTAGTAGGATTCAGTACAGGTCTCAGGACCACATTTTTGTAAAACAATTTATACATATATATATACAGACTCATCTTTGCAGCCTACATGATTTTGGTAATGGAATATTATTTACATGGATTTCGTCTTTCACGTTGTTTATTTACAAATTTTCATGTTATTTTGCTTATCAATGAATCAATAATGGGAAATATGCCAATTCGATCACATGTAATTAGCTAGTGAATTGAAAATTGCATTATATGATCTTGGAATGTGTTGGTAAGCAATAGATTCAAATGATCTCTCAAGCAGACGTACTCTTCAAAAAAGATGAATAAGGATCGGGTTTCAGATGGCATATACATTGTTCAATTGAGAAACCACAGACTCAGAGTCCAAAAAGATGACCAAGTGATTGATATCATGAGACAAAGGCTCGGTTAACAACCCTATCACCGCATGATACTCAAAGATATTGTTGGTAGCATGACCTAGGAAAACTCCCCTTGAACTACGTAGGTCACCAACTTGGGAATATAGTACCCAGGATGTTGAAGCGAGATTCATGGTATGGCGGATAGCACCTTCAGCAAAACCATAGTAGAGAGTCATCTACAGAATTTAAATCATAACATGAAATAAGCAACATCGGACAAGACCCAAAACCACACTAAAAAGTCAATATATGCAAATATATACAAGGAACTAGTGCAATATGTCCTAAGCATAGTACCTTTTTAGGTACAACCCTTTGCGAGGCTTCCTGGAAGGTATTCTGTCATAGTCCACTAATTCATAGGCCCCTTTTTCCAATACTTTGCTTACGATATAGGGCCCATACCACATTGATTCCAGATTCCCTTTCCCCAATTTATCGTGTTTCTGATTGTAAGTTAGAACAAGGTCTCCTTTATTGAATACCCAAGGTTGAACATATTTATCGTATTGATCCTTGACTCATTTCTTGCATGACTCATTATCCATATCAGCATCTCGACATGTCTTGTCAAGGTTAGTTAGATAAAGGAAGCGCTCTTCCTCGGTTGAGGTGTTGGGTAGAAGCTCAACAACTAGTTTCCGTGACAGAATCTCGCATTTGATAGGTAAAACAACTTCCAATCCATAGAACAATTGAAAGGTGTGAAACCGGTTTCTATTTTAATGGAAGTTCTGTAGGCCCAAAGTGCCAAAAACAGAGTTATATGCCAATTTGATTTGTGTTCTCCTACCATCCTATGAAGCATGCTATTACGGACTTTGTTAATGGCTTCAACCTAGCCATTAGGTTGTGGATAGTAGGGGGTTGAGTTTTCATGAAGAAAACCCAACTTGGAACTCAGCTCAGCCATCACCTAATTACAGTAATGAGATCCGTGACCAGTGACTATAGCCTGAGGAACTCCAAACCTAGCGATGACACGGTTAAGCAAAAAGAGGGTAGAATTATTACCATCCTCGACATATGTAGGAATCGCCTTGGACCATTTTATGAAATAATCAACAACTACTATGATATAACTATGCCCCTGAGCTGAGGTAGGATTACAATGCATGGAGTCCATCCCCCATTTGGAAAAAGTTCCAATGATAATGACTGGGTGTAATGAAGTAGGGTGGGTACTTTTTGACCACTTCATGGAAATCCTTGAAGATCAAGGGCCAAAAGTAATAAATGCAAAGGATTTTATGATCTGTATCCATCCTAGAAAGATGAGCGCTACAAGATCTAGAGTGGCAATCATTCAAGAATTGTTCAGCCTCACCGTGTGTTAAACATTGTCAGAGAATGGAATCAATACCATGATGGTATATGGTGTCATTGAGAATGAGATAATATTTAGCATGGTGGTGAATGCGCTGACGATCATCGCATGATGGCTCAGGATGAAATCTCTGAGTTTGGAGACATATGATCAAATCTCCATACCATGGATCATTCGTGCTGATCAGGAACACAAACTCATCAGGTAATGAGTCATTAGGATTATTTTTTGTGATAGCATGAGGAATATCATACATCAACTCCACAAAAATTAGGGATTTCTTGGAAGTGGTCTTAGCAAATTCAAGATCAAATTCTTGGAGGATGATGATCCAGTGAGAATATTCCCCCCCAGTACCTGATGAGTCAAGATGTAGTACATGGGGTTCTGATACATGAGAATAGTAGTTGTGTAAAGTAGGATGTAATGATGAAAACATTATAAAACAATGACCGTAGACAAATATAAATTCTCTACATGTGAGTACCAAGATTCAAAGTCTAGAAGACTCTTACTAAGATAATAAATCATATGTTCTTGTCTGTTCGAATCCTCCTGCGCTAGAACCATACCAATGGTAGTAATGCAGGCATCAATGCAAAGCATACAATATTTTGAATAATTAGAGGGGTGTATCACAAGTGAGTGTATTATGGCATGTTTCAAATTATCAAAATCCCATTGAGCTTGATCACCCCAAATTAAAGGAGTGTTCTTCTTCAACAAACACATATAACCATGGGTTTTCTTTGCAAAATTGCACACGAAACGACGAAGAAAGTTTTCCTTCCCTTGCAAAATTTGGATTTATGTGATGTCGATTGGGGGTGGTAAGACCACAATTGTGACAATTTTGAATGGGTCAATCTGGATACCATCTTCGAAAAAAACAAATCGAATAAGGTTTCCAGTTTCCACATAAAAGACACGGTGGATTAAGACGAATATGATAATGGAGGCATCGAAGGAAAGTGTCCCTAAGATGCCCTGGATGATCCTCTCTCCATTGTGAATGAGTAGGGAGGTCATCCAGGTATGTCTCCATGATGTGCTTGATATCATGAAAAGCATAGGAAATGGCTCATTGGAATGTGGCTCCAATGGTTTTTAAGCCAAAATGTAACTTATGGTAAGCAAAGGTTCCCCACAGGAAAATGAATGCCATTTTGTGCTGGTCGACGGGTAATATGTCAATCTGATTGTAGCCAGAGAATCCATCCATAAAGGAGAAGATATAACTTCTGACATAGTTTTTAACGATTTGATCGATGTGGGGGTTGGAAAGTTGACCTTTGGATAAGCTTTGTTTAAGTCCCTAAGATCGATGCAAACCCTAATAGTTCCTTGCTTCTTGGAAATAGGAGCAATTTTAAACACCCACTCTGTCAATGGCACATGATAAATGAAACCAACTCTCAAATTTTTTTCAACTTCAACTTCTATGGCCGCAACTTTTCTCAGGTGGACCTGACGGAGTTTATGCCTAACCAGGTTTTTTGTTGGGTAAGTCTTGATCTCATGTACTACGATGGATGGATCAATCCCCGACATTTCTTCATAACTCCAGGAAAAAACATCTCGAAATTTCTTGAAAAGAGCTTGGTATTCTTCAATTTCTATTGTAAAATAGTTCTGGCCAACGTGAACATGTTCAACAATCCATGGATTCATCGATATGTCGATGGTAACAATTTGAATAATGTTGCACAAATTCCCTTCAGAATCAAGATCCTGCAATAATACAAGTGTTTGAGGATGCTTGACAATATTAGAACTGATAAGAGATACAAAATTGGAATCCATCGAATTGGCATTGGGAAGAAAAGAAGATCTATGGTGATGATCTTCCCATAAAGGTTCATCCAGACTCATAATCTCCATGATAGACTCGCCAGACAAAAAATCATGTAAATCTAGACTCAGAAGAGGGGAATCTATCCAATAGGGTAGATGGTAGGGATCGATGCTACTAGATGTTGGTCATCAAAGTAAGCATCAGAAGCAGATTGAATGGCATGGTATAGGGATTCATGACGACCCAAAGAAGGTACTTCAATAATCTCTTTGCCTTTAGACATGCCCCCAACAGTCGATGATATCATGTTAACCATAGAAACTCCCTTACTAGGAGGGAAGATGTAGAAGGAAAGGCTCCCATAATGGATGAATCTTTCAAAAGTCCAAATCCTATGGATTGATAAGGAGGAGGGGATTTCACCAACATAGGAACATTGTTTGCCATGGTATTTGTGATATCGGATGAACAATAATCAAGTTGATCAATGGTTACAATATTTCCTTGGTGAGGAAACTTGAGAGTGCGAAATACCAATGATGCAATTGCAACCATAGCATAAAACCAATTTCTCCCCAACAACAAGTTGTAATCCAATGGGGCATCGACTAATTCTACTTGGATAGAAACAATCTTGTTAGTTTCTCTTTAGATTTGATTAAAGTTATCTAGGATATCTATGTGAAATAATAACAAGTACAACAATATGCATAAGATATAAAAGATACATGAGACACAAATATTTTCACCAGGGAAACCATAAAGGAAAAAATTCTGCAAACTTCTTCAGAATAGTAATATGATCAAAAGCAGTAATAAGAACTATTTATAAGCTATTTGTCTCTCCTCCTATTTCCTTCTCTCTCTCTCTCTCTCTCTCTCATGAAAATTTGAGAGTGTGAGGTGTGTATGAATGAGGGAGAGCACCTCCCTATTTATACCTTTTCAAGTCACTGACCAAACATATGACTGGGGCCCACATGTCTTCCCTAACATGGCCGAATTCTCCCAGAGAGGCTCCAAATACACATTACATGATGTTACACTAGGGAATATTGCCCCAAACTACAATGGAGGTTGTACCTCAAGATTTAGACACAATTAAGACATCCCTCAAGGGGGTAAACACATCCCCAATTGGGGTACAACAACATACAATGATAATATACATCAGAATATATTCTGAAGTTACAAACACATCAACAATCCCTCTTAACTAGGAAGGTATTCTCTCTCTTGATAGTCATCAACACATCTGGTCAAGTCTTCATCGTAGATTCATCATCACGAAGTCATAGAGTCATCATCATAGTTGCTGCCATAATCATCTTATTATTTGATCATCTTACCATACTATTTGTCATCAGAAGTTTCTACAAAGCCAACGTTTTTTCATGCTCGATGTAGGCCTAGTCCTCTGCTAGATCTTCATCACATCTCGAGAAATCCATCACATAGGAAATGTACATGACCTTCTTTACATTTCCACGACAATAACCTACATCTTCTACCTTCTTCTCATCATGTCCAGATCAGCTCTTTTGTACTGCACAAGACAAAATAAAACAAACAAATCATCCATTGTTGACCTGCGTTCTATTAGAGAACCACCTAGGTGCACCTCTCATGCTTCGTGATGCATCATGATCTTTTATGTTCGAGGTCAACCTTAAGGGATTTCATCTGAACAACCCACATCCAGGATATTTTATGTTCAGATAAAATTTGAGGCATATTACATCTGATTAGCCTGTGTACCACTTCAGGTATAATTTTTACACTCAGACAACCCACAGGGCGTATTACATCTGAATAACCTGTGTACCACACCAAGTCTCATTTTTACTTTCAGATAACCCGTCATAGGACTAATTACGTCCAAGGATAACATACAAGATTCACCAGGAATGATTACATCCAAGGATAACCTATAGGAGTGATTACATCCGAGCATCCTACTGCACCGGGATTTTCCCACGAGGACAACTTGTCTCATTTCCCATGTGAGATATTATGCTTTTGTAAAATATCAGGACTGATTACATCCAAGGATAACCTGCAAGCTTCGCCAGGACTGATTACATCCAAGGAAAACCTACATGACTGATTACACCTAAGATACCTGTGAGCTTTGCTAGGATTTTATGCTCAAACAACCTGTCTCCTGTAATGTCCCTTTTTTAATTTTTTACCAAAATACCCAATTTTCCCAATTTTTTTTTTCAATTTTGGCTCTTGATTAGTTTTAGTGTCTTGGTCTCCAAATCAGCCCAAATGCTCCCAAATATTTAGAGAAGGTGTATGAATGATATAATAAATTAATTATTATGTTCATGGATGTATTATGGTCCTCCAATCAGTTCTTAAAGTCTATATCAAATTCTGAATAAGATAGATGAATTTACTAGCAATTTTGGGGCTCTAATCCCTCCCGGGTAATTGCCGGAATGGATTCCCAAATGTACATAAACTCACTCAAATTCTCAAATTGAAGTAGGGGATGTGTATAAGACATTATAAAATACTCATATTCAGAACCAATCAAACTCCCCTGACTTTTATCACTTCAATCAGATATAAAAAACTAGTTTTGGACCCTTGGGGAAATGAGATGTAGTTTGCCCCAAATGCTATGAAATTTGACCCAATGGCCACAAATTCTCAGTTACAGACCATGAAACCCATAATATACTTTAATTATAGTTCATTCATTCATAAATCATCAATGGTCAATACATATATTCGATTCCATCAAGATTGCAAGAGTTTACAACAAGGTATTGGGGAAATGGCACTGTTTCTTCAATATTGGACAATAATACATGAGATATCTTGGATTTTTGACCTGAGATATTTTTGAACTTAAATAAAAGATAATTTACTTCAAAATACAAAATAATGGAGAAATATAAGTTCCCTCAAAGAGATGAATAGCTCACCAAGTGCGCCTCACTCCATAGAGCTGAAATATGGTGAGAAAACTTGAGATGAATGGAAGAACAAGATGATATTGAGATGCCCATAAAATTCCTGTAGATTGCAGCTGAAAATAAGACTCCATTAAATCTCCATGAAATACTTTATTTTCCTTTCCAAACACCAACTAGGATGGGAATCTTTCACCCTCGAAATTGGCTTAAGCAAGAAAACTAGTCATCCATTAGCTCTCACAATTCACAAATGACAATTTCATAAATGAGAAAAAGCTTCTTCTCATGGATGATCCCTGTATTTTATAAACATTATTAGTCTTCTAATTGTTAATGTATTTGTAACTTTGGAATGTATTCATCCGTATATCCAATGTATTGTACCCCGATGTTTATTCCGGGATGTGTCAGTAATGTACTTGAGTCATGTCATGCCCTGATGTTCCTAGAGGGAGGTTTTATAATGTAAAAAATTCATGTCAAGTCATTGTGGGTAACCCTACTATTTATCAAGGGTTAAAGTGCCCGTAGTTCTAGGGCACTAGGGTTATTAGACTCTACTGGAGAAGTCGGCCCTAGTAGGTTATTGTCAAGTCGAGAATTAGTATAAATAGAGAGTGAGTCTCTCTATTTATCACACACTCACTCAAACTCAGTTGTAGTGCATAGCTGAAGAAGAATAGGCTATTGGGACTTGGAAGAAAGAAGCTACTATTGTCGGGAGATCATATTACTATTTTGGGGTTTTACTTTTGGTGCTGATTCTATCTTTGAGGAAGTTGCGGGGTTTTCTCCATTTATGGTTTCCATGAAAAAAACACTGTGTTCATTGTCTCTTGTGTTTGATTGCTGTGCTTGTTATTCTCTTAGTTAAAGATCCTAATATAATGCTAGCTTATTGTTAACAAATCTAACATGGTATTAGAGCTAACCTGAGAAGAAGACACTGTGCAACTGCGGAAACTAGGGATTCCTACTTTTTGGATCTCTCTCCACAAGTTTTTAGCAAAAGAAGGCTGGACTAACTCTCCCTAGGGCACATCTTTTTGTCGAAGCAAAATCTGATTCTGAGTTTTTCAGTTTTGGACCTGACACTACTGCTGAAAATTAGGGATTTCCACAGAAGTGGAATTTTTGAGTGAGCCCAGGCCTAGATTGATCTCCTCCTCAAAATCGAAGTTTAGAGATCAATATCAAAGCATTTGGTTGGACAGAACTATGGAAAAGTCAATCCCTAATATGCTCCTGAACCAGCACTGCAGAAATCCAGCACCAAATCCAGATTCGACATCTTGACCTGGTAAGATCTAAATCTTTTGTATTTCCATTTGAGGTTCTCAGTTAATATGTCTCATCATACCAAGCTTGATGAAAAGCTTGAGGGAGATGATAACTTCTGAGCCTGGAAGTATAGGATCTCCTTGGTCCTGGAAGAAAATGAGTTGGACTCCTATATCAATGAGGAGGTTCCAGTTCTAGAGGGAGATGAGGCTAAGGCCTTACACAAGAAGAAGTTGGTTATGGCAAAGAGGATTATTGCTGATTCAATCAAGGATCACCTCATACCACAGGTGTCCTCCCTAAAGACACCTAAATCTATGTTTGATGCCCTAACCAATTTGTTTGAAGGGAAGAACATAAACCAGAAGATGACTCTGAGAAGCCAACTGAAGAATTTAAAGATCCAGAATGTAGAGACAATCCAGTCTTACTTTACAAGGGTCTTTGAGATCAAGGGACAGCTGAAAGCAGTAGATGAAGAAGTGGAGAATGCAAATATTGTAATGACCACCTTGAATGGTCTCCCTAGATCATGGGACTCCTTTATTCAAGGAATTTGTTATCACTACAGGAAACTCCTCTAGGTTGTAGCTCAAGGATGCCTGGTAACTTACAATGTTTTTAGGGTTTTCTGATATGGATCAAGTCAGTTGACCTATATATCCTTTCCACTCTCAAGGAATGCATAAAACTCACTCGTTTACAAGGCTTTTAGTTGCATTTGCTCAGAAGTTCGGCAATAAGGTGCAAGGATGGAGAACTCACTAGGCTGGCAGACTTACATACAAAAAACATGCATATAAATGGATAAATCCTAATGAGGATGGCATTTATAAATAAAATAGCACTAATAAACCAATAGGATGACAACTATCAGCTTTTTAATCAATCTGAAAATGACCTAAATACACATTCAGGCATAAATACAATAAAGAAAGAGATGATGGTTGAACAGATCACAACAAAAGAGCTTATATCATGAATAAGTAAAATGAGAAGCTTGAAAGCATTATCGGCTCATAAATCCTCGAATTTGAACCTCTATTATAAAATCGATCATGGGATTTATAGACTTCTACAAAAATCCCACAACTTCGATCTGTTTTCACAAAAATACTCAGAAGTGATAGTTTTTCTAGATTAGGGTTTAAAACCATAGCTAAATATTTGTCTACCTATTTTGAATATCTAGTTCACTGAGCGAACATTTAATAATTGAAGTGGTTGCTAGTGATAGCTGCTGTTGGTCTAGTGTAAACTTGCCGCCAAAAGCTAGTGTTTCAGCCGTTAACTGACGTGACCTTTCTTGTTTAATCCACCAAAATTTTCTACCTTTTCGCCGTGGTTGCTGATTAGAAGCTCTGACCTCTAACCCATCGACACCCCAAGCCTCAATGCCACTATAGTGTCGGTTCCTCAAATGACTAACGTCGTGAAGGTTTATGCATCGATGATCGGAAGTTCTATCCTCTAGCCCATTGACACCCCAAGCCTCAACGCTGCCACAGTGTCGGCACCTCAAATGACTAACGTCGCGATGGTTTATGCATCGTCAATCCAAAGCTCTGTCCTCTAGCCCATCGATACTCCAAGCCTGAATGTATCTGTGCTTTCCATCACTAGATTGTCGACGATTGGAAGCTGTAATCACTAATGTGTCAGAACTTCTTATCTGAACGATGCCGTAGTGTCGGAGCTTTAAACCACTAGCTTTGTGATCGAAAATTGAAAGCTCTAGCCACTATCCCATTGATTCCTTAGACCTGAGTGCTGCCACAGTGTTGGTGGTTCAAATCACTAATTTCTAAGCATCGACGATCGAAAAGACTAGCCACTAATATCTTGGCGATTAGATGCTCTAGCCACTAAACTCTTTGTCGATGATCGAAACTCCAAACCACTAACCATCGACACTTTAAAACACTAACCATCAAAACTTTAAACCACTAGATTCTCTATAGTGGCGGCGCCGTAGCGGACTAAAACTCTGAAATTTCGGCGTAATAGAGGACTACACCTCCTATCGCTGTTTAAAAAGGTTTCGATGGCAGTAAAAAAATTAGCAACATGTCTAACCGCCGAAAGGGTTTTCCACCTATTGTTTATCTTCCAACTTTCGGTGGCTAATGAGATGTTTTGATCCTTGCCTACGACACCAAAAGCTACAACTTGTGAAATTTTTACCCAAATAAAAAACAGAGTCTTTCAAATTGTCAGTGATATTCATATCCTTCATTGCATGAGTTAAATTCTTCATACTATAAAAATAAATTATTTTGGGAGATAACATCTAGCTCCTACTTGGGGATGGGAACCTCCCAGTGAGGTCCCAAGAACCCTAGACAAAAATGCCTTTCCTAAAAAAATAATAATTTAAGCTATCTTCTAGTGTTCCATTGGGCATGGAGTCATTTGTCTTCTATAACTGATCCGCCGCATCCTGCCTGTAGCCCGCTTTGCTTATTCATGAAAACAACTGAAAATGACCTAGCTGCTCATATTAAGAGCTTATTTTCCTATCTATTACTACTCCTAATTCTAATCAGTATAGGCTTCTTATCACATGACATCATGCTTCCAATGAATCCATGTTAGAAGCTTCTCTGCTGAACTTGCCCTTGATCTTGACCTAAAAAATAAATGAAACCCTAGCATGCAGCAATGTAGTTTCAAAGGGTGACAGAACGAGCCATCATCTGACAAAAATATTTTGATATCTACGCTGCTTATAAGTTCCAGATAGTCAGCAACAGTGTCATAAAAGCCAACAGGAAATACCTTTTTATGCTGTTGATCTTTTCCTTAACTAATGTCAATGTTGAATGTGGACTGCTCAACCTTTGTCTGATAAAAATGCAAGCTCAACAGTTGATCAGAATCTTTCTGCTCCCCTTCACATAATCTGAATTCATCATGATGATAGGCCGGCTTATCACAGCTAACAATTTCCTCTTCTATAATAATATCTTTGTAGGATATAGCAAAACTAAAAAGATCTATATTGGACTTTTGAGCAGCAGATTCGTAACAAGCATCTATCACAACATTCACGCCTTTTTTATCATCTCTCTGCTGAAAAGAAGAACTAGATGAAATTTGAGTAAACGATAAGTCTTCACAAATTTTAACCTCTTCTTCCTCATTACTATATTTGTTGAATATAGGAGCATCAAGATAAGATCCTAATGACAGAGATGAAGGATCTCGTATAGGAGTATCAGCAATAAAATTTTGAAATAGATCTGGAAAAATATTACATATTTCCTTGTCATGATTCGAAGCAACATATTCATAAGGAGAAGGAAGATCTTCCTGATGTTCCAGCTGGAGATTACATAGTCCCTGGAAATCTTGCTCCTCTTGGTTACTGCAACTTTCCTTGATTTTCAAATCTGGACAATTGGAGCTACCTTGAATGATTTCAATGATCATTTGACCAGTAGAAAGCTGATCATTTCCATGTGTAGTCAAAGAAATAAATTCCTCAGATTCACCACAATCAGATTTAATGATGGTAGGAAAACCTTCAACTCCTTTATAATTCATTTCTAGTTTATGTTTATGGGAAAGTACCTCATTGTGAAGATCATAAGAGAGATGAGGTAGCTCTTGAAGGAGATATTCTTCTCTATTTATCTTTTCATCTTGAGAATGAAACTTATATTCTTCACAACAATTATCGAATGCAAACTCATATGGATAGTACCTTTTACAGTGCTTAGTGAATGCTCGGTGAAAATATTTCAATGATGAAATGCTGGAAGGAGGTAAAGAAAAATACCACTGACGTGCATCACCATAGAATGAATACATGAAAATATTCATGCTTCTAATCTAATATATCCATGCATTTGTGAAACTTGAGGAGGTGTTCTCCAGGATTATCTTCCTCCTCCTCTTTGAATATAGGTAAAAAATATCCCCATTCGGACATATCAGGTACTGGATGTGGGAAACCAGGAATGGAAGAGAAGTTAAGAGGTGCAAAAATATGGGCCAAAAGAGCAGCAAATGATTTTGACATCTTAATATTGTGGAGTTTCCACTGAATTCCTCTTTTATGGAGTCGCCAGGAATGAGATCTTTACAAGCAACCATGCTTGAAGATTCCCAGACCTTAAACTTTTCTAATGCATTTATAAATTCTTGAGATTGTATGTTTCAGCAGAAGAAATAATAGCAGAAATATTTGTTGAAATACCTGATGTAGATTTTTGTGTAGCACTACTGGTCTATATTAGCAAAGCCCTAGCTTTCCTCAAAATTTCTTTTGAATCTGAAACAGGTGTTGCTGGTGGCCCCTTTGGGTTTGTTCTGGTACTTGGTCTTCTTAAAGCCACCTTATCTCAATGGAGTCACCAGATAGATGATTACAACCATAATAGTGTCCAAGCTCTGTCTATCATCAAAGCATGGATCTATGTCATTTCCCAGGGAAGCTGAGCTTTAGTCTCCTCTCCCTGGCAATGGCGCCAATTTGTTATAACTCCAGGAAACTCCTCTAGGTTGTAGCTCGAGGATTCCTGGTAACTTACACTGTTTTTAGGGTTTTCGGATATGGATCGAGTCATTTGACCTATATAACCTTTCCACTCTCAAGGCATGCATAAAACTCACTTGTTTACAAGGATTTTAGTTGCAATTGCTTAGAAGTTCGACAATAAGGTGCAGGGATGGAGAACTCACCAGGTTGGTAGACTTACATACAAAACACATGCATATAAATGGCTAAATCCTGATGAGGATGGTATTTATAGATCAAATAGCACTAATAAACCAATAGGATGATAGGTATCAACTTTTTAATCAATCTGAAAATGACCTAAATACACATTTAGGCATAAATAAAGTAAAGAAAGAGACGATGGCTGAACATATCACAATAAAAGAGCTTATATCATGAATAAGTAAAATGAGAATCTTGAAAGCATTATCGGCTCATAAATCCCTGAAGTTGAACCTCTATTATAAAATCGATCATGGGCTTTATAGCCTTCTACAAAAATGATAGATCTTGAAACTTCGATCTGTTTTCACAAAAAATACTCAGAAGTGATAGTTTTTTCCATATTAGGGTTTAAAACCCTAGCTAACTATTTGCGTATATATTTTGAAGATCTAGTTCACTGAGTGAACATTTAATAACTGAAGTGGTTTCTAGTGATCATTGTTGTTGGTCTAGTGTAAACTTGCCACCAAAAGCCAGTGTTTCGGTGGTTAACTGACATGACCTTTCTTATTTAATTCGTTGAATTTTTCTACCTTGTCGCCATGGTCACCGATCGGAAGCTCTGATCTCTAACTCGTCGGCACCCAAAGCCTCAATGTTGCTGCAGTGTTGGTGCCTCAAATGACTAACGTCGTGATGGTTTATGCATCGACAATCAGAAGTTTTGTCCTCTAGCCCATTGGCACCCCGAGCCTCAATGATGCTGCAGTCTTGGTGTCTCAAATGACTAACGTCGTGACGGTTTATGCATCGGCTATCAGAAGCTCTATCCTCTAGCCCATTGGCACTCCAAGCCTGAATGTATCGTTGCTTTCCATCACTATCTTGTCGGCGATCGGAACCTGTAATAACTAATGTGTCAGAACTTCTTATCTGAACACTGACGTAATGTTGGAACTTTAAACCACTAGCTTCATGATTAGAAATCAAAATATCTAGCCACTATCCCATCGGTGCCTTAGACCTGAGCGCTGCCGTAGTGTCGGCGGTTCAAATGACTAATTTCTAAGCATTGACGATTGGAGAGACTAGCCACTAATCTATCGACGATCGGACGCTCTAGCCACTAAAATATTTGTCGGCGATTGGAAATACAAACCACTAACTATCGACACTTTAAACCACTAACCATTGGAACTTTAAACCACTAGATTCTCCGTAGTGGAATAAAACTCTAAAACGTCGACATAATAGAGGACTACACCTCCGATCGCTGTTTAAAAAGGTTCCGATGGAAATAAATTTTTTAGCAATATGTCTAACCGCCGAAAGGGTTTTCCACCTGTTGTTTATCTTCCAACTTTTGGTGGCTAATGAAATGTTTTGATCCTCGCCCAAGCCACCAAAAGCTACAACTTATGAAATTTTTACCCAAATAAAAAACAGACGCTTTCAGACTGTCAGTGATATTCATATCCTTCATTGCATGAGTTAAATTATTCATACTATAAAAATAAATTATTTTGGGAGATAACAGAATCTGTGCCAGAGAGAAGTTATTCAAGTTAAGCAGACTATGGGAAGAATGCTCTCAAGAAGAAGCTCAGATAGCAGTTCGCAAAGAAAAGATGGGAAGTGAATATCAAGATCTTACAGTTCACTCCGAGAAAAGCAGAAGAAGCTCTCATCAATCAAGAGGTAAGAACTTCCACCAGAGATATAACACTAGAAAAGATTTATCTAAATTAAGATGCTATACATGTGATGAAAGAAGACACTTTGCCAAAGACTATCCTAGAAACAAGGTTAAATCCCATAAGAAGAAGGGAAACAAGAGAAGACATCATGCTCGTGCTGTAGAGGATGATGAACCTTCCACAAAGAGAATCAGACAAGAAAGTGAATATTCTTCAAGTGATGAAGAATATGTGCTGATATCTGCTCTCATGGGAACTATCTCACATGGAAGCAATGATTGGCTTATAGACAGTGGTGCTTCCAAACATATGACGGGATTAAAATAATCCTTTGTGAAGCTATCTGAACATGACTCACCTCACAAGGTGAAACTTGGGGATGACTACCAGTATCCAATTAAAGGTAGTGGGGAATCCTCCTATAAGCTAGACTCTGGAAAGTCTATGAAGATGCAAGATGTATTGTTTGTACCAGGACTAAAGAAGAACCTCCTCTCCATATCTATATTAGATGCAAAAGGAATGAGGGTTGCATTTTTTGATGGCCAAGTTCTCATGTGGCCAAAGGGAAAGACTTTTGATGATGCATTAGTGATTGGGGAACAAGTGGGAGGTCTATAAAAATTGAAGGGCTATCCAGAACAAGATTTAGTCCATGACACAGTAGAGCCAAATGGACTTTGGCATAGAAGGCTTGCACATGTGCATTACATAGCACTACCAATTGCAAGCAAAGCTATTGAAGGTCTTCCAGAAATTCAAGAAAAACATGATGGAGTCTGCAAAGGATGTGCAAAAGGTGAGAACACAAAGAAGACATTTCCAAGTAGCGAGAGCAAGGTAAAAGGAATCTTGGAAATCATCCACTACGATGTATGCGGTCCAATGTCATCAAGTTCATTAAGCAGGTATGTATACTATGTTTCTTTTATTGATGATTTTCTAGGAAGACATGGATTTACTTCATGAAGAACAAAGGTGGAGTATTCAGCAAGTTCAAGGAATTCAAAGCCTTGATTGAGAACCACACAGAAAAGAAGATCAAGACCTTTCAATCAGATAATGGTGGAGAATTCACTTCAAATGAATTCAAAGAATTATGCAAAGATTCAGGGATTAAGAGGAAGTTAACTACTCCATATAATCCACAACAGAATGGGGTTTCAGAAAGGAAGAATAGAATGATCACGGAGGCTGCAAGGGCTATGCTTCATGATTAAGATATTCCCATGCATCTATGGGCAGAAGCTGCCAGAACAATGGTGTATGTACAGAACCGTACTCCACATAGAGTAGTCAAGAACAAGACACCTGAAGAAGTCTTTTTCGGCAAGAAAACATAGGTCAGCCATCTTAGAATATTCGGCTGTCCAGTGTACATACACATTCCAAAAGAAAAGAGGAAAAAGTTAGATCCTTCAAGAAAGAAGGGTATATTTGTGGGATACTCTAAAAGCTCGAAGGCTTACAGAATATACTTCCCAGGGTTCAAGAAGATCGATATCAGAAGGGATGTAACATTTGAAAAAGACTCAGCTTACAACAAATCCAGAAAGAGACATGCTGAAGATCCTGAATAGAAGCACCTAGAATTCATGACACAATGATGAACGGAGAATATCAAGAAGAAGATCGGGAAATAGAAGAACCTCAAGAACCTTTAGATCCACCTCAAGAGAAGAATCCTCATAAGAGGAAACCTGCTTGGGTATGAGAAGCTATCCAAGGTGCGGAAAGATATGGGTCTCCAGAAGAGAATCATAGAGAAAGAAAGAGAACCAGGTCCTACTCTGGTTATGTAGCCTTATTATGTGATTTCATCGATAAAGAACCTTCCAATTTTGAAGAAGCGACATAAAGGAAAGAATGGAAGGATTCTATGATTGAAGAGTATCAATCGATCACGAAGAATGATGTTTGTGATGTTATCCCAAGACTAGAAGGGAAGTTTGTTGTAACTTCCAAATGGATCTACAAGATCAAGCATGCTGCAGATGGTAGCATAGAAAAATATAAAGCAATATTTGTGGCTCGTGGCTTCTCCCAGAAAGAAGGAATAGATTATGAAGAAACTTTTGCACCTATAGCCAGATACACTTCCATTAGATCAGTACTTGCTCTGGCTGTAGTGATGAAATGGAAGATACACCAAATGGATGTCAAGACTGCTTTCTTGAATGGTGTAGTGGAAGAGGAAGTGTATGTGGAGCAGCCACTCCTTTTTGAGACACATGATAGGGAGTCTCATGTGTGTAGATTGAAGAAATCCTTGTACGGTTTTAAATAGGCACCCAGGACATGGTACAGAATAATTGACAGCTTTCTATCCAGTTTGGGCTTTACCAAGAGTAAAAACAAATTCCAACCTTTACTACAAGGTTGAAGATAGCAACCTAGTGATGCTCCTACTGTATGTAGATGATCTGTTTGTAACAGGTATGGATGGGTTGATTGCTGATACGAAGAGGAAGCTTGCTACTGAGTTTGAGATGAAGGACTTGGGTATGATGCATTATTTTCTAGGCATGGAGGTGTGACTGAATATAGATGGAATTTCCCTGGGACAAGGGAAATATACAGTAGAGATCCTAAAGATATTCGGGATGATGGACTGCAAGTCGATGACCACACCTATGGCATCAAACTTGAAGCTATTGAGTGATTCTTCATCAGAAGCATTTGATGCTATGATGTATCATCAAATGATTGGGTCCTTGATGTACCTGAC
The DNA here is from genome assembly GCA_001517045.1 of Pseudotsuga menziesii. Lineage (NCBI taxonomy): Eukaryota > Viridiplantae > Streptophyta > Pinopsida > Pinales > Pinaceae > Pseudotsuga > Pseudotsuga menziesii. Next base: position 648,717 of record LPNX010908561.1, read on the forward strand.
GAATATGAGGCCAGATATTTGCTTTGCTGTGAACACCTTGAGCTAGTTCCTGACAGATCCGAGACATGTTCCTTGATTGTTGCAAAGCATATTTTGAGGTACCTAAAGGGTACAGTTAATTATGGGCTCAAGTATGAGGAAAATCAAAAGATTAATGTGGAGGGTTATGTTGATTCAGATTGGGAAGGCACTGCCATCGATAGGAAGATCACTTCAAGGTGTTTCTTCAGTATGGGATTAGGTGTGATATATGATGGTTTAACAAGAAGCAATCCTATGTGGCACTAAACACAGCTGAAGCAGAGTATGTTGCAGCATGTTCAGCTAGTTGTGAGGTAGTATGGATGAGGAAGCTACTATCTAATTTATTTGATCTTCAGTTAGATGCTACTTGCATATATTGCGACAACCAAAGTTGTGTGAAGTTGTCGAAGAACCCGATGTTCCATGATAAGTCGAAGCATATCAAGATCAAGTGTCACTATATCAGGGATATGGTGCAGAGAGGAGCAGTGAAGCTCCAGTTTGTTGCGATGGATGAATAAATAGCTGATGTGTTGATGAAGCCATTAGCCAGAGTGAAGTTTGAGTACTTCAGGGAGAAGCTTGGTGTTCTCCAGATCGAGGTTCCTTCCAAGGGGAAGTGATGAGTCCATGAGCCATTCTGACATGGTGAGAGGATTGGTTCCTTCCATGGTCAGATGTAAGGGCTGAGCCATTCTGTCATGGTGAGAGGATTGGTTCCTTCCATGTCAGATATGAGTGCTGAGCCATTCTGATGTGACTATAGGATTATTTCCTACATGATCAGATATAAGCACTGAATGCCATTCTTGGAATGGAGGCACCTGGTCAGTTACCAAGAATACTCAGTCTGGGGCTGAGGGCCATTCTGATGTGATTGAGGGATGTGTTCCCACTTGATCAGATATAAGTGCAGGGTCATTCTGATGTGATTGAGGGATGTGATCCCACTTGATAAGATATATGGGATGATGCCATTCTCTGGGAGAATGGAGGCACCTGGTCAGTTACCAGGAACCCTCAACTCGGGGTTGAGAGCCTTTCTAGCAAGGTTGCAGGATGTGTTCCTACATGGCTGGATGTAAGTGCAGAGCCTTTCTAGCAAGTTTACAGGATGTGTTCCCACATGGATGGATGTAAGTTCAGAGCCTTTCTAGCAAGGTTGTAGGATGTGTTCCCACATAGCTGGATGTAAGTGCAGAGCCTTTCTATCAAGGTTGCAGGATGTGTTCCTGCATGGCTGGATGTAAGTGCAGAGCCTTTCTAGCAAAGTTACAGGATGTGTTCCCACATGGATAGATATAAGTGCTGAGCGTTTTCGATAGGGTTGTGGGATGTGTTCCCGCATGATCAGATGTGAGTGTTGGGCCTTTTTTGACAGGGTTGTGGGATGTGTTCCCATATGGTCAGATGTGAGTGCTGGGCATGCCTTTCTGACATGGTGTTGGATGTGTTCCTCTCATGGTCATATGTAAGTGCTGTATGGGCCATTTTGACTTAAGTTTAGATATAAGCACTGAAGAAGACCTACATGGAGGCTAGGCCTACAACTAGTATGAAAAAGGGCTGGCTTTATAGAGCTTCCTATGATGAGAAGAATCATGAGATAACACCCATGATGATGATCTGGTGATGATGATCCAGTAGTGATGATCTAGATTGAGTGATAATCTAGATTGAGTGATGATCCAAATCCAATGATGATCCAGATCGAGTGATGATCTAGATCTAGTGATGATATTCTAGTGATGATCCAGATTGAGTGATGATCTAGATCCGAAGATGAATATGACTTGAAGATGAAGATAAATTGAAGATGAATATGACTTGAAGATGAATATGACTTGAAGATGATGAGGACTCGATGATGATCCAGATGATACAGAGAAGAAGAATTGTGTTGATAAATTGTGTCAAGAGAATACCTTCCTAGTTAAGAGGGAGTGTTAATGTATTTGTAACTTTGGAATGTATTCATCTATATATCATATGTATTGTACCCCGATGTTTATTCCGGGATGTATCTGTAATGTACTTGAGTCATGTCATGCCCCGATGTTCCTATCGGGAGGTTTTATAATGTAAACAAGTCATGTCAAGTCATTGTGGGTAACCATCCTATTGATCAAGGGTTAAAGTTCTCGTAGTTCCGGGGCACTAGGGTTATTAGACTCTCCTAGATAATTCAACCCTATTAGGTTATTATCAAGTCAGGAATTAGTATAAATAGAGAGTGAGTCTCTCTATTTATCACACACTCACTCACACTTTGTTGTAGTGCATAGTCGAGGAAGAAGAAGCTACTGGGACTAGGAAGAAAGAGGCTACTACTGTCAGAAGATCATCTTACTGTTTTGGGGTTTTAATTTTGGTGCTGATTCTATCTCTGAGGAAGTTGCAGGGTTTTCTCCATTTATGGTTTCCCCGAGGAAAAACACTGTGTTCATTGTCTCTTGTGTTTGATTTCTATGCTTGTTATTCTCTTAGTTAAATATCCTAATATAATGCTAGCTTAATGTTGAAAAATATAACACTAAGGTTCCAAATCCATCCATAAACCAAATCCAAGTCTAATTGTTGTGGTTTCTCATGCTATGCCATGTGGCCTCTCTCTTCACCTTCCCTCTTCTCCCAAATTTGAGTAGGAGCCTCTTGGCCTTATCCAACTCCCAAATTCAACCTCTAATATGCTATATTTAGTCATGACATGTTAGTGTGTTAGTATTTCAGCCTTCATATCTAAATTTTTTCATAAATATCATAGAATCTCCATCATTGGTGTCATACATGTCATAAATGTAAGGGGAATCTAGCCAAGTGTCCATGAAACTCCCATTTGGCTCTTCCTCTCCCATGTAAGTTACAATTCATCCCAAATTCGATCTATGAAGTATATGGAAATATATATTAAGCTCATAATCCATCAAAAAACATTAGTATTCCCTTAGATTCAAAATTACAAGAGGAGGATGCCATTTAACATAGGAATTCTACCTTGAGTGGCCCCCATAGTCTCCATGTGTCTCCATTCTCCACAGCCATTTTCAATTTTCTCTTGTATTTATTTAATAAGATACATTATTAAATATTTATCCTTTTCTAATATCTAAACATCATTTATTATCCCCCTTATTCCAAATCTCAAAGCTTCCACCCCCAGCCTAGGAAACTAGTGATTTTCCTCCTTGGCAATTATTTGACTTTTAGCATCCCTTTGACAACTTTCATGAATATGGAAAATAAGATTTGGCAATTATGACCCAATGAAAAATTTGGGACATTAAAAATCCTCCCTTCACAATATTTCTTGTCCTCAAGTAATTTCAAACATGGTTGTTGAAGAACCTGCTTTCTGTATGATTCTTTGAAGTTTCCACTGAGTTGCCCACCTTGAGTCTTTGAGATTCCAAGAAGATTTCAGAGAGGAAACACCATGCTTTCTGCTGCACTAATTTGATTAAAATAACCTTATTAAGTGGGGAATCCATCTCCCATACTTCTTGTTTCCCAAAGAATTTGAAATCAGTGGGACTAAAAACTATCCCAGGGTCCCATTGCTTGCATTGCACTACAACAATTAAGAGTGCTCTCCAACCCATACCATTTGAAAAGAGAATTCCTGGATCCCATTTTCTTGTATGAATTATTCCAAACATCATGAGTGCATAATATATATCATCTAAGTATATAACAACATAATAAGAATGTACATCAAGGAGGTGCCTCACCAAGAAATCATGAAAGTGCTTATACCTCCCAGTGAGTAGACTACCATTTTCCAAGTACATACATGCTTCAAGTGACCAATCAAATCTAATCCAATGACATAGGTGAGTATCCCATGTCCTATAATGCTGATCCAAAAGGAAGTGATATGCATCAAAATATTCAGCCATGTATTCTTTCATCCAAGAAGTGAATGAAAATCTCCACTCAAATTTGAACCAAATAGTGAGCAACAGAAACAAGGAGACTTCAAATGAATCAAATTAGTCTTACCCATACATCCATGAATGAGTGAATCATAAAGATATAACAATGTATGTGGATGGTAACAAAAATTTTCTCCTATCATAAGTCTATTCACCCTAGTGTTGGATGAAGTTCCTCCAACATCAAATGAACAAGTGTTGAGCAATAAAAACCATGAGTCTTCAAGTGACTCAAATGCATATCATAGGTGCATCCATGTAGATTTGCATCATCATAAATTAATAAGGAATGCTGCTGCAAATGTGAAAAATAATTTGCTCCAAATGATATGTAATGTGCATTCATATAATAATCCATGTGTTCTTTCATCCAATAAGTGATTGGAGAACCTCCACCAAAATATGAACAAAATAAGGAGCAAGGAAAACATGAAGAATTCAAGTGGCTCAAAGAAGTCTCATCAATACACTCATGAATATGTATATAATCATGTAACATCAGAGGATGTTTCTACCAATAATAGTTTTCTTCAATCATATAACTCTTCACCTAAGTGTGGGATGAAGTTCCTCCAACTTCAAATAGACTAGGAAAAGAGCAAGGAAAATCATGAGTCTTCAAGTGACTCAAGTGAACATCATACCCGAACCCATGTAGATGTGTATAATCATAATGTAAACAAGGATGATTCTGCAAATTTAAATAATATGGTGCTATAATAATTCCATCATCAAAAGGAGAAATATAATGTCCATGCTCTTCATGTGGCACCATAAAAAGGAACCCTTTCACCAATACTTCATTAGGATGACTGCTGCAAAATTTAGAAGTGTAGGATGTAGGAGAAATAACCAACTCACCCAAATGATCAGTGAGTGAAAAATTTTCATGATGTGAAGGATCCATAGGGGTAGTATTATGCAGCTCCTTCAATATTGTGAAACCATTGTCATAGATTGGTTCCAATGTAGAGGAATCATGCTCTTCTTTAAAAATTACATACCCTTCATCAAGAGACAATTCAAGTTCCTCTTCCACCACATCAAGTGTTTGGATATCTTCAAGTTCATATTGAAACACATCAAGTACATTCAAATTTCCAAATTTCTCATGATCCACCATGTCATGAGAATCCTCCAAACCATTCTACCATTTGACAATCTAAAACATAGGAGGAAAAACAAGTGTCTTGCAACTTTTCAAGAAGTTGCTTATTTTGAATTGTGAGTTTACCAATAACTTCATTATTATTCAAGTAGGATTCATGTAACCATTTACTAATCTCAATGAAATTTTTTCTATAAAAAATCAAAGACATGAAATTACCTTTGATGTTGCACATTGCTCTTTGAATCTTCTCCATGTCTTCAAGGAATGATGGCTCCTCCAAGGAAGTAGCTCTCCAACAATAATTTGATACCAATGCTTGAGTGTCATGGAGTATTCTAAGGGCCTCTTGGATATTATTTTAATTCATATTTAAGGACCCTTCAAGAAAATGAGGCTCCTAAAAATGAACCTCCTCATATTCTTCCTTCTTGCTTGGACCAACTTCATGAAGCTCAAGTGGTGATGGGGAAGTTGATCTTTCTTCTTCTTCAACTGCTACAAGGTCCTCATTTTCATGTATAATGGAAGTTTGGATTGCAGAAACAATTTCAAAATTTATCTCTATGCCACCAACATAGAGGTTTGAGCAACCAATAGTAGGTACTCCATCCACCAGTAGATGCCCTTTGGTCCATATCCATAGTAGAATTTGTTTCAGCATGATATTCAATAGTTTCAAGGTACTCTTATTCCTTATTGTGTGATGTTTACTCATATTTTTCAGTCATTTGGGAGTGAATTTATATCCTCTTCATGTACTACTTCTTCTACTTTACCTATTTTAGAACTAGGTGGTTCATGGGTCTCCTCTTTTTTCTCCTTCAAGCAAGTTGATGCATTTCCCCCCTTGGTTTTCTTAAAATCAATATATTTTTCCCAACTTTGGATAGCCAAAAATTCAAATACTTTCACAATATTCTTGTTCATGTCTTCAAACACAGGTTTTATAATTTTTATAATCTCCTTACCATCATATGAGGTTCCCTTTTTATCCCTAGTCATAGTTTCCTCAAAAAATTGCCTTCTTCTCCTACCTTTTTTTTTTCCTTCAATAAAAGCACTTTTGGGTTTCAATATATAATGGTGGTCCCTGAATTTTTGTCCTCATAAATATAATACCACTTTAGGTGCCAATATCATGCTCTGATACCACTGTAATGTCCCTTTTTAATTTTTTTTACCAAAATGCCCAATTTTCCCAATTTTGTTTCAATTTTGGCTCTTGACTAGTTTTTGTGTCTTGGTCTCCAAATCAGCCCAACTGCTCCCAAATATTCAAAGAAGGTGTATGAATGATATAATAAATTAATTATTATTTTCAGGGATTTATTATGGTCCTCCAATCAGTTCTTAAATTCTATATCAAATTCTGAATAAGATAGATGAATTTACTAGCAATTTTGGGGCTCAAATCCCTCCCGGGTAATTGCCAGAATGGCTTCCAAAATGTACATAAACTCACTCAAATTATCAAATTGAATCAGGGTATGTGTATAATACATTATAATATACTCATATGCAGAACCAATCTAACTCCCCTGGCTGTTATCACTTCCTTCAATCAGATATAAAAAACTAGTTTTGGACCCTTGGGGAAATGAGATGTAGTTTGCCCCAAATGCTATGAAATTTGACCCAGTGGCCACAAATTATCAGTTACAGAACATGAAACCCATAATTTACTTTATTTACAGTTAATTAATTCATAAATCATCAATGGTGCATACATATATTCGATTCCATCAAGATTGAAAGAGTTTACAACAAGGTATTGGGGAAATGACACTGTTTCTTCAATATTGGACAATAATACATGAGATATATTGGATTTTAGAACTAAGATATTTTTGAATTTAAATAAAATATAATTTACATCAGAATACAAAATACTGGAGCAAGATAAGTTCCCTCAAATATATGAATAGCTCACCAAGTGCGCCTCACTCCATAGAGCTGAAATATGGTGAGAAAAATTGAGATGAATGGAAGAACAAGATGATATTGAGATGTCCATGAAATTCCTGTATATTGAAACTGAAAATAAGAATGCATTAAATTTCCATGAAATACCTGAGTGGCCTTTCCAAACACCAACTAGGATGGGAATATTTCACCCTCGAAATTGGCTTAAGTAAGAAAACTAGTCATCCACTAGCTCTCACAATTCACAAATGACAATTTCATAAATGAGAAAAATATTCTTCTCATGGATGATCCATGTATTTTATAAAAATTATTAGTCTTCTGAGGTTCCAAATCCATCCATAAACCAAATCCAAGTCGAATTGGTGTGGCTGCTCATGCTATGCCATGTGGCCTCTCTCTTCACCTTCCCTCTTCTCCCAAATTTGAGTAGGAGCCTCTTGGCCTTCTCCAACTCCCAAATTCGACCTCTAAGATTCTATATTCAGTCCTGAGATGTAATTATGACAGTATGTCATCCTTCATATCTGACTTGTGTCATAACTATCATAGAATCTCCATCATTGGTGTCATATATGTCATGAATGTAAGGGGAATCTAACCAAGTGTCAATGAAACTCCCATTTGGCTCTTCCTCTCCCATGTAAGTTACAATTCATCCCCAATTTGACCTATACAGTATATGGACAGGTATATTAAGCTCATAATCCATCCCAAAACATTAGGCTTCCCATAGATTTGAAATTACAAGAGGAGGATGCCATTTAACATAGGAATTCTAGCTTGAGTGGGCCCTATAGTCTCCATGTGTCTCCATTCTCCATAGCCATTTAAATTTTATCTTATATTTATTTAATAAGATAAATTATTAAATATTTATCCTCTTCTAATGTCTAAACATCATTTATTATCCCCCTTACTCCAAATCTCAAAGCTTCCACCCCCAACCTAGGAAACTAGAGATTTTCCTCCTTGGCAATTATTTGACTTTTAGAATCCCTTTGACAACTTTCATGAATATGGAAAATGTGATTTATAAATTGTGACCCAATGAAAAATTTGGGACATTACATATCCTTATATGTTCTACAACACATCACTCCCTCTTTCGAGGGATCTCAATTTGGATCACACCAAGTCTTTCTCTGAAGTACTCGAAATTCACTCTCCCAAGAAGCTTGGTCAACACATAGCTATTTGCTCCTCTGTTGCGATGTATTGGAGCTTCAATGCTCCTCTCTACATCATATCCATGATATAATGGAACTTGATCTTGATGTGCTTCAAATTGTCATGGAACACATGATTTTTTGACATCTTTACAGAACTTAGATTGTCACAGAATATACAAGTCACATCCAAATCAAGATAAAACAAGTCAGAAAGTAGCTTTTGAAGCCACACTACATCACAACTAGCCGAGAAAGCAATGACATACTTTATTTTGGTTGTACGTAGTGCCACACATGATTGGTTCCTGCTGAACTAGGAGATAATGCCAGATCTCAAATTGAAACAACAGCCTGAGGTGCTCTTCCTGTCAGTAGCACTACCTTCCCAATATGAATCAACATAACCATGTAGGTTAATCTTTCGATTAACATCATATTTGAGCCAATAATACACTATAGCTTTAATTTACCTTAGTATATTCTTTGTAACTATCAGGTGAACATGTCTCAGATCTGTTAGGAATTGGCTCAGGGTGTTCACTGCAAAGCATATGTCTGGTATCATATTCATCATATACATCAATGAAGCAATCATCTGATGATACATCGTGGCATCAAACTTCTCGGATGAAGCATCACTTAGAAGCTTCAAGTTATATGCCATAGGTGTGTCCATTTCCTTCCAGTCCGTCATTCCAAATCTCTTTAGAATCTCCACTGCATATTTTCCTTGACCAAGGAAGATCCCATTTTCACTCTGCCACACCTCCATGCCTAAAAAGTAGTGAATCATACCTAGGTCTTTCATCTTGAACTCTATACCAAGTATCCTCTTTGCATTTCCAATGAGTTCCTCTTCACCTATTAGAAACAAGTCATCGACATATAGCAGGAGTATCACTGTTCTTCCATATTCCACCTTGAAGAAGAGTTTGGAATCTTCTTTAATATTGGTAAATCCCAAGCTCATCAGGAATCTATCCATCCTACCATACAATGCCTTCTTCAATTTGCACAGATGTGTCTTCCTATCATGTGTCTCGAATCATAGTGGTTGTTCCACGTACACTTCCTCCTCGACTACACCATTCAAGAAATATCTCTTGACATCCATCTGGTGTATTTTCCATTTCATAACTGCTGCCAAAGAAAGTACGGTCCTAATGGGAGTGTACTTTCCATGGGTGCAAATGTATCTTCGTAGTCTATGCCTTCTTTCTGTGAGAAGCCTCATGGTACGAATCTCACCTTATATTTATCGATGCTTCCATCTGCAACATGCTTGATCTTTGTATATCTACTTCAAAGTCATGACAAACTTCTTCTCCGGTCTCGGAACAATCTCCCAGACATCATTCTTCATGATTGACTAATATTCCTCGATCATTGTATCATTCCAATCCTTATTTTGTATAGCCTCTTCATAGGTGGAACGTTCTCTATCAATGATGTCACACAACTAGGCCACATATCTATTGTAGGGCTTTTCCCTCTTTCTCTCTCTATGTATTCCCTCTTGAGCGCCATACCTTTCAACTTCTCGTAATAGCTCCCATGCCCATGCATGTTTCCTCTTGTGGGAGTCCTTCTTAAGGAATGTCTCTATCGACTCTTGTGGTTCTATCATGTTGTGATATTCATGGTCCTCTAGAATTGCTTCTCCAATTTCCATATCTCGATCTCTCATCTCTTCAGGTTTCTCAACCTCCTGGATCTGAAGTATGACGAGTCTTCATCAAAGGTTACATCTCTATTGATTTCAATTTTCTTGAATCCTAGGAATTATATTCAGTAGGCCTTTGATGTATCACTGTATCCTACAAAGATACCCTTCCTCTTATAAGGATCAAGCTTGGTCCTTTTTTCCTTTGGGATATGTATGTACACTAGGAATCCAAATATTCTTACATGGATGAATTTTGGCTTCTCTCCTGATAAATCCTCTTCCAAAATATTGTTTACAAGTACTCTATGAGGAGTACAGTTCTTTACATAGACAACTGTTCTTCCTACTTCTGCCCAAAGGTGCATAGGAAGATCCTGATAATGCAACATATCTCTTGCTGCCTCCATGATGGTTCAGTTCTTTTGTTCCTAAACCCCATTTCTTTGAGGATTGTATGGAGTGGTCAACTCCCTCTTAATCTCATATTCTCTACAGATTTCCTTGAATTCTTTTGAAGTGAACTCTCTGCCTTTATTTGATCATAGAGTCTTGATATTCTTATCTGTTTGGTTCTCGACTAAGGTTTTATATTCCTTGAACTTACTAAAAATTTTAGTTTTCCTTTTCAATAAATATATATAAGTCTTACGTGATAAATCATCTATAAAGGAAACATAGTACATATACCCGCTTAATGAACTGGAGGACATAGGTCCACATACATCTGAGTGCACTATCTCCAGTATTGCTTTAGCCTTTCTGTCACTATTGGGAAATGTTTTCATCACATTCTTTCATTATGCACATCCTTTGCAAATTCCTTCATGATTTTTTTGGATCTCTGGAAGTCCTGAGACTGCTTTGCATGCCATTGGTAGTGCCCTATAGTGCACATGTGCAAGCCTTCTTTGCCACAGTTTGCTTGGTTCAATAGACTCATGAACTAGTTCTTGTTCAGGATGTCCCTTCAGCTTGTATAAGACTCCATTTTCTTCTCCAATCACTGTTGCATCCTTTGTTGTCTTTTCCATGGGCCACATTAGAACTTGGCCATTGAAAAAATCAACCCTAATACCTTTTGCATCTAGTGCAAAAATGGAGAGAATATTCTTCTTAAATCCTGGAACATATAACACATCCTTCATCTTCAAGGATTTCCCAGAGTCAAGCTTGTATGAAGCTTCTCCACTCCCTTTTATGGGGTATTGATAATCATCCCCAAGTTTCACCTTGAGAGATGAGTCATGTTCAGACAAATGATTCCTTGTATCCCGTCATATGTTTAGAAGCTCCACTATCCACAAACCAATCATTGCTTCCGTGTGAGATAGTGCCAGTAAGTGATGATATTAGCACATACTATTCATCTGAATCATCCTTATCCCTCCTGAATCTTTTGTTTGTTAGTTCATCATCTTCAGCAACATGAGCATGGTGTCTCCTTTTCCTAATGGGACAATCTCTTGCAAAGTGTCCCTTTTCATCACAAGTAAAGCATCGAACATTTGAAGTATCTCTTTTGGTCTTCTTTGGTTTCTTGTCCTTCTTCTTGTTGTGATGAAATTTCTCCTTCTTCTCCTTCTTCTTGAAGCTCTTCTTGGTGTGAACTATGAGATATTTATCGTCAGTTTCTCCCTTCATTTCTTCTCTTGTCACAAGTCTAGCTTATTCTTGTGCACATTCTTCTCAAAGTCTGCTGAAAAGAGATCAGCCTCCTTCTTGCACAAATTCCTTGAATGAATGTGTCCCATGATCTAGGGATACCATTCAAGGTAGTCATTATAATTTCTCCTTCTTCAAAATTTTCTTCAACTGCTTCAAGTTGTTCTTTGATTTGAGAAACCCTTGTGAATTAAGACTGTATAGTCTCAGAGTTCTGTATCTTCACATTCTTCAGTTGGTTCCTCAAAGTCATCTTCTGGTTGACGTTCTTCCCTTCAAACATCTTTGCCAAAGCATCATACACTTGTTTTGGTGTCTTGAATGAAGACACATGGGGGATGAGGTGATCCTTAATAGAATCTCCAATTATTCTCTTGGCATTATCTATGCTTCTCTTATGAGCAGCCTTAGCCTCATCTCCCTATGGTTCTAGAACTAATCCAAATAATTCTCTTCAAGGATTAGAGATTCTGTACTTCCATGCTCGGAGGTTATCAGACCCTCCAAGATTGTCCTCAAGCTGAGTATGATGAGTCATATTTTTAAATGAGAACCTCAAATGGAAATAGAAAAGATTTAGATCTTATTGATTTGAGGTGTCCAACCTGGTTCCAGAGTTGGCTGACCTAGGGTTTGTCAGAGAAACCCTAATTTTACAAACTTGGAGTTTTGGAATTATGTTTAGATAGAAAGATGCACCTCCTTGAGGTGAGTTGCTCAGCTAGGTCACTTTCTAAAAACTGAGGTGGTAAGCCTCCAAAACTTGATTCCCTAGTTCATCCCAGCACTAGCGATAGGGTAAAAATTGAAAGTTATCCAATTCAGAAACTGTCTCCACTAAAATATGTGCCCTACTGAGGCGAGTTATCCTAGCCCTTTTTTTCTTGATGATATATGGAGAGAACACCTTGAACTAGGAAGCCCTAGTTTCTGCAACATCATAGTGCTTTCTTTTAGAGAGGCTCTGATACCATGTTAGTTTTTCTTTAGATATAATTATATTATCTAGTATCTTTATCTGAAAGAATAACAAGTACATCAAGATGCATAAGATATACAATATACATGAGACACAAATATTTTTACTGGGGAAACTGTAAAGGAGAAAATGCCTTAAACTTCTTCATAATAGTAAGATGATCAAAAGTAGTAATAAGAAGTATTCAACAACTATCTCTTTCTCTCTCTCATGATTTGAGAGTGTGAGGTGTGTATAAATGAGGGAGAGCAGCTCCTTATTTATACCTTTTCAAGTCATTGACCAAACATAAGACAGGTGCCCACATGTATTCCCTAACATGGCCGACTTTTCCCAAAGAGGATGCAAATACACATTACATGATTTTACACTGGGACTATTTCCCCAACTTACAACAAAGGTTGTACCTCAAGGTTTAGATAGAATTAGGACATCCCAAGATAAACACATCCCTAATGGGGGTGCAACAACATACAATGCTAATATACATCAGAATATATTCTGAAGTTACAAATACATCAACACCCCTGATAGTAGATGATATCATGTTAACTGTATCAACTTCTGTACTAGGAGGGGAAGCAATAGAAGGAAAGGTTCCCATAATGGATGAATATTTCAAAAGTACAACTCCTATGGATTGATAAGGAGGAGGGGATTGCCCCAACATAGAAAATGTAACACCTCAGTTTTGACCCCGATGCATTAAATATACATGATACATATCTATTGTAAATAATCATGGTGTGGAGCTAAAGGCAAAGGCCCCACCATCGATTTGGTTGTGTTATGTTTCGGCGTTTGGAGTTGTTGCCAATAGTATATCGGGATATACAGCACATATTAAGTTTTGGCACCATGTAACTATGCATTTTAATTAAAAGAATCCCAACCAGCTATGTCGATGCAACTATATTGAAAAGGGCATGATTTCCTAAGGATAAGGGGGGGGGATTGTTAAACCTAGAACCCATTAGGAAAAGCCATGTGTCGATCAACCACTTAAGCTCCTATGTTAGTTGAGGGCAGATAATGCTGGGTAGTGGTGGGTGGTAGGCTTTCCCCCATGCACTCTACACCAGCTGGTTCAGTCACATGCATGGGCTGGGAGTGGTTTTCCTTAAGCGCCGTTTGGGATGCCCGATCGTTTTGTCCACTCTCTCCATCATTGGCTGTTCATTCCTCATGTACATGAATTCTTCACTACCCATCTCATGTAGAGAAACCTGGTTTTCCTCAAGCAGAGTTGAGATAAAAGGATTCACTATTATATGTGTGGGGGTTCGCTCTCTTTTCTCTCACCGACTGTTGGTCTGAGTATGCGGTTTTTCCTTCCATTCACGCAAAGAGGTTGTTCCTTTTCCATTTTCAGAATATAGTGGTATCTGCTGTAGGTTGTGGTGGGGACGTTTTGGCCATGATAGGGCCAAGAATGAATCATGGATTGTCTTCCCCTGTCCAAGTTGTGAAGTGCTTGTTTGGCTGCAGGAAAGCAACGGTTGGTCTTCGGATTGTATTGGGGTGGTGATGAGGGCCTGATTTGCTTCTAAAACCTGGTGGGTTTGGGAACCACACAGATATAGATAGAGGGATGGATTTCTTCTCCACAACCCTTGAATAGCATTGGAAGGGAGGTCAGGGCCTGAGGGACTGTGTAGCAGAGAAAGGACTAATTTCCTTGTGTTGGGTGTGTGTGGGTGTCCTAGAAGTTAGGCTGGTTTTGGTGTAGGTGTCCTTAGCTCTTCAATGAGCTCACCAGGTTAGCATTTAGCATTTCCAAGCTCCTGGATGGCCTGATAAACCCAAATATGTTGGCTTGGCTGATCTGTTGTTTGCCTGAAAAACCCAACTGTGTTGGCTTGGCTGATCTGTTGTCTTCCTGAAAAACCCAACTGTGTTGGATTGGCATGTTTTGTTTATCCTTGGCTATGTGTAATCCTGCTTCTTCCTTATTCCTTGGGGGATCATGCTTGGCTCGAGGGTGGTAGCGTTGCTGATAGATTAAGGAGCATGCTAGCCTATGGCTGGGTGGAACGTTGCAGCGACGTAGCCGGTTACGGGACAGTTCTTATAAGATAATTATCCTTGACTAATCTATTTTTGCAATCATATTTACGATCAATAAATTCTGATGAACATGTGAATGCTGAATTGTATGTTTTGCTTCCGCTGAATATATGTATGATTATGCATCTTAGTATGTTTGATGTTTTAATCATTTTCCTTCACTTTATATGTATGTACATGTTCATGGGGCTAGTTTCCCGGATGTTTGATGTATAGTAGCATCCTCTTCCCCGGTCGGAGGGTCAGGGATGTTATAGTGTGGCATCAGAGCCAAAGTTGTAGCATGGGACAGAATGGACCATGAAAGATCAGCTAGAAGAGGCAGGCTACCTTCTGCCCATCAAAGATAAAAAAACTTCCACAAAAATTCCGTAAGTCCTTGAACCATTGGCTCATCGGAAGACTAAGTAGGAAACTCTTCCAATGCAGCGGATCACCTAGTCAAAATGCCACCTAATGGAATATAGCCAGAAGAAATTTGAGGAAATCTCTCTAAGTGTCCATCGACCGTCGGTGAAGAATAGTGGAAGGACCACTCGATGTAGACCATCGATGATCGATGAAGGATAAATGACGAGATTGTCGATGATTAGATGATGAGATCGTCGACAATTAGATGATGAATTTGCCGATGATACGTCGATGGAGAAAAGAGGTTTGACAGTATTTATTTGATCGATGAGCTGAAATTTCGGCAAAGATCCCTTGAAGACCATCGAAATGTCAGCGAGAATTAGTGGACGAGAGCGCCAACACGGAGGAAGAAGAATTTTTTTTTCTAAATTTTTCTAAGTGTTAAGACCATCAGCGATCGGCGATAATTAGTTGATTGGATCACCCATGATTAGATGATGGCGTAGCTGTAACGTTGGTGGAAAATAGCTAATGAAATAACCGATATAGCAGTAGGTTCCTGAAATAATTTTCGCCGTAAAATGTTTAAGTGCTCGTTGGGCCATCGGGGAACTCTAGTTGATCGGATCAGAGACAATTAGAAGATGAGGGTGCTGATGATGAAGACAAAACCAAAGAGTTTCAGTGGAAAATAGTTGAAGGTGGAGCCGCAGTTTCGGTGGAGATCTCCCGAAGACTGCTGAAATGTCAATGAAACTTAGTTCTTTGAGGAGCCGATGCAAAGAAGAAAATTTTCAAAAATTTATCTAAGTGAGGAACCCATTGGCGATCGACGAAAGTTAGAATATTAGAGTGCTGATCGACAGAAGTTAGTTAACGGAACCGCCAAAAAGTCGGCTCACCTAGTCGGAACCATCAACAAAATTTAGAGGATGGAGCCATCGATGCGGCGGCTGACGTCGAAAAGTATTAGTTGTTTTGGCTGCCGATGAACGACATCGAAAAAATTTAGTTGTTCATGCGTCCATCATTGTGGCTGCCTAGTGGACTATCCTTCCGATGGATAGAGGCTTCAACTGCCAATGCTGCAGTGGTTAGTGCTTCTGACAACCGATGAAGGGTCCACGAAACCCACTGTCAGTTTGTTTCCCATCATTGCGGCAGTCTAAGACACTATCCACTCGATGGTTAGTAGATCCAACAATCGATAAATGTCCATGGAACCTGCAGTGAGATCGCTACCCGTTGTTGCGGCTGCCTAAGGGACTGAGCACTTGATGAATAATGCATTCGATTGTCGATACTGCAAAAAACTATAGTTTTTGAAACCATCGATACAACAAAAAGGGTTAGTTGTTATGGCCGCCGATGAGCGCCAGAGAAAAATTGCTGTTGGGATCACTGAAACGTCAGAGTTTTAGTGGGGAAGAGACCCGATGAACAGTCCTTGGCATCGCCGATATAGTTAGTAGGATTAGACGATTGAAGGTACAATACAGCGAAAAATGTTAGTTGTTTGACCATCGATGAACAGTCCTTGGCATCGCCGATAAAGTTCAGAATCCTAGACAACTATGGATCCGACATGCTAGAGAGAAATAGATGAACAGACTGCCGATGAGTAGTAGAGAAAACTAGGTGTTTTGACCGCCGAAGTGTCGGAAATTTAGTTGGGAAGAGGTCCGATTGGGCCAACAAAAATTTAGGTTTTTCAAGGGAATTCTCAATGATTTTCAAGTAGTTTTTCAACTGTCTTTTAGTGGGCTTTCAACAGATTGTCAGTGGATTATAGGACTAAAAAGGAAGAAGATTTTATGTTTAAGAAAAATGGTTATTTTATGATTTTTCCAGGAGAAGGTAAGTAGTTTTGTTTTTTTATTATCAAGGTATGCATCTAACATTTTTTCTATCTAACATGTTTGCAGAATCATAGTCACCTTCAAGGGAAGTATTTCATAAATTGCAGTTGGTAGGTAAGTGGTGATTTAGTTATGAGAACCCTTGATGGATATGATGCTAGATATTCTTACAAGCGTGCGGGAGATGCCATGGGAGAAAATGTCCGTAATGGAAATGATGACATAGAGTCTAATGGAAGGAGATTCCAAGAGACACCGTCAGATGTTGCAGCCACCATGAGAAGCTTGATTAAATCCCAAGAAGAGCAGCATCAGTTGAATGCTGCCATGTTGCAGAGTTTGATAGACTTGCAAAGAAAGATAGACTCTGGATGAGGTACAAAACGACCAGAAGGCAGTAGAGTAGTAGTAGGATAAGGAGAAGGACTTCTAGTGGATCATCTGACTTTGAAGAACCCAGCAGGGAAACGAGTTCATCTTCTCGTAAAAGGAAAAGAAGGAGACATCATACGGATCACTCTCGAGATGAATTTAAAAAATCTAAACCTCCTACATTTGATGGTGAGATAAAGAATGGACAAGAGGCTGAAGCTTGGCTTCTTGGGATAAAGAAGTACTTTCAAGTGCAGGATTATTCAGGAAACATGAAGGCAAGAGTTTCCATATTCAATCTGAATGGAAGAGCATCCATTTGGTGGGAACACTTCAAGTAAGTAAACAAGATTAGTGAAAGGAGACTGAAGTGGAAATAATTCAAGAAGTATTTCAGGCAAAAATACCTCTTTGACAGGTATTATGATGACAAGATCAAAGAATTCCATGAGCTGAGATTGGGACAGTAGACCATGGAAGAGTATGCAAATAAGTTTTTGGAGCTGTTGAGGTATGTTCGGTACATCAGGGATGAAAAAGTGAAGGTCCAACGGTTTCTGAGTGGGTTTCCTCAGTCTTACAAAGACATAATTGAGTTTTATGAACCTAGAACTCTTGAAGAAGCAATAAGGAAGGCTAAGTATTGCTATGAGCAAAGCAGAGGTAAACTTGATTACCGTAAGGCATGGAAGGATAAGAAGAATGAGAAGTTTGACCAAAGAAAGAAAGGTTTCAAACCTTCTAGATTTAGGAATTAGTAGAAGCGGCCATCCCAAGCTGTGAGTAATCCAGTTGGAGTAACAGGAGAAAATCCTAAAGATCCACAATAGAATAAAATACCACTCAAATGTTGGAAATGTGAAGGATCCCACTTGCGCAGATATTGTCCACTCAAGAATGAGAATGTAAGACCAGCTTACAACATTTAAGAAGCAGAAATGGTGGGTCTAGTAGCAAGGGTAGTCCCTAGAATTGATACAGCACCAGAGGACCACCAGGCAGATCACCAGTCAACTGTGGTTGAAGTTGCAGGTAAGATTGTTGAGCAATCTGTTTCTATTTTGATTGACCCTGGTTCTACTCACAGTTACATTAATCCTAGAGTAGTGGATATTTGAGCTTTTAAGATGGTAAAGGATAGAAAATCTTGGTTAGTTTAGCTAGTCACTGGAACTAAGAAAAAGGTTAGTGAAGTGGTAGAGAAATGTCCATTGGTCTCGAATGGGTTGGTCATGTGTATAGATCTGAATGTTCTACCACTTGGTTCCTATGATGTTCTCATTGGAATTGATTAGTTAGAAGCTCACAGGGTAAAGCTTAACTGTTATAACAAGACTTTTGAATGCATGGATGAAGAAGGAAACCCAGTAGTTGTGAAAGGTATTCCAAAGGTAATATTAATAAGGCAAGTTTAAGAAATACAGTTGAAAAATTTCTGTAGGAAGGGTTTCCAGTTGTATGCAACTCATATTTTGGAGGCAACAGGAGATGAAACTCCTAGGTTGGAGGAATATCAAGTGTTACAGGAATTCAAGGATGTTTCCTGATGAGATTCTAGGGATCCCTCCAAAAAGGGGCATTGATTTCACAATTGAACTTGTGCCAGGAGCAACACCAGTGTCCAAGACACCCTACAGGATGAGTACACCAGATATGCTAGAGTTGAAGATGCAACTACAAGAGTTGTTGGAAAATAAGTATATCCGGCCTAGTGTGTCTCCTTGGGGAGCACCACTTCTGTTTGTAAAGAAGAAAGATGGTACACTCAGGTTGTGCAGTGATTACAGATAGTTGAACAAGGTTACTGTGAAGAATAAATATCCTTTGCCTAGGATTGATGACCTCTTTGATAAAATGAGAGGAGCAAAGGTATTTTCCAAGATTGACTTGATGTTTGGTTACCATCAGGTGAGAATCAAGGATGAAGACATTCATAAGACAACCTTCAGGACAAGGTATGGGCATTATGAGTTTGTAGTGGTACCATTTGGTCCCACAAACGCACCAACTACATTTATGTGCCTTATGAATAGTGTCTTCAACGGATATTTGGACAAGTTTGTTCTTGTTTTCCTTGATGACTTTCTTGTTTATTCTAAGAATGAGGAAGAACATGAAGAGCATTTGAGGTTGACATTGCAATTGCTCAGGGAGCACCAATTGTATTCAAAATTGAGCAAGTGTGACTTCTATAGAGATAGAATTTAGTATTGGGCCACATTATCTTAGAAGAGGGGATATCTGTGGGCCCTGAAAAGATTGAAGCCATTATGAATTGGCCCACTCCAAGAAATGTGACAGATGTAAGATATTTTATGGGACTTGTAGGATAATACAGGAGATTCATTGAGGGATTCTCCAAATTTGCACATGCCATCACTTCTTTGCAAAGGAAGGGGATAAAGTTCGAATGGACATCGAGGCGTGAAGAAAGTTTCCAGCAGTTGAAGAATCTTCTCACCAGTGCACCCATATTGAAAGTTGCAGGTCCAGAGAAAGATTTTGTGGTGTGTATTGATGCATGTGGACAAGGGCTTGGAGGAGTCCTTATGCAGGACAACCACGTGATATGTTATGAGTCGAGAAAGTTGAAGCAGCATGAGAAAAACTATGCCACTCATGATCTAGAGCTTGTAGCCATAGTACATGATCTCAAGATGTGGAGACATTACTTGATGGGTAGGAGATTTGAGTTCAGGACAGACCATTGTGGTCTGAGGTATTTGTTTGATCAGCCTACTCTGAATGCTAGGCAAGAAAGATGGTTGGATTTTTTATGTGAATTTGATTTCGAAATCAACCACATAAAGGGAACAGAGAATAAGGTAGTGGATGCACTCAGCATGAAGGTGCAGGCAATGTATTTGGCATCTCTTAGTATTTGCAAATCAGATTTGAGGCAACAGATTGTTAATTGTACTACCAGAGATGAATTGTATGAGCTGGTAAAAGACAAATTGCAGCAGAAAAGTCTTGATAAGAGGTATGAGAGATATAAATTGGAAGAAGATGGACGTCTTACTTATAAAGGTAGAATTTATATTCTGAATGTAGAAGACTTGAGGAGAGTTGTTATGGATGAAATCCATCAAACTCCGTATTTTGGTCACCCAGGATACCAGAAGACAATTACTACCACTAGAAAGTAGTACTTTTGGCCAGGAATGAAAAAGGACATGGCTGAATACATTTTGAGGTGCATGAAATGTCAACAGGTAAAGGTGGAGCATCAACATCCAGCAGGCTTGTTGTAGCCTTTGCCAGTTCCAGAATGGAAATGGGAAGTTATTTCCATGGATTTACAGGATTGTCAATGACTTGGAGACAACATGATTCCATCATGGTTGTGGTAGACAAGTTGACTAAGGCAACACATTTTATACCGATGAAGTCTACGCATAATATTAATGACATTGCAAAGATATTCATGAAGGATATTTTCAAATTGCATGGATTGCTGAAAGAAATAGTCTCAGACCGAGATGTTAAGTTCACTTCCAATTTTTGGAAGGGGTTGTTTACAGACCTGGGTACAAAGCTAAACTTCAGCACTGCATACCATCCTCAGATAGATGGGAAGATAGAGAAAGTTAATCAGGTGCTTGAAGACATGCTTTGCATGTATGTGATGGACAAACCAACAAAGTGGGAAGATTACTTACACTTGGTAGAGTTTGCTTATAACAATGGACAGCAGGAATCCTTGGGGATGAGTCTGTATGAAGCTTTGTATGGAAGAAGATGTAGGACACCAGTGACTTGGGATAATCTAGTGAACAGGGTTGTGCTTGGACCAGAATTGCTCAAGGAAATGGAGCAAGAGGTTGTAAAGATCAGGCAGAATCTGAAAGCAGCACAGGACAGACAGAAAATCTATGCAGATAAGCATAGAGTGAACAGGGAGTTCAGTGTTGGGGATCATTTCTACCTTAGAGTGAGGGCAAGGAAGAGTTCCTTGAAGCTTAGAAGTTGTGCCAAGCTGTCACCAAGATATTGTGGACCATTTGAAGTGCTTGAAAGAATAGGGCCAGTTGCATATAGACTTGCATTGCTTACTAGTACTAGAGCTCATAATGTTTTTCATGTTTCTTTGCTTAAGAAATATGTACATGATCCTAACCATGTGATTAATTGGGATGTGATTCAGGTGGAACCTGAGGGAGAGTTCCAAACCGAGCCAATGCGCATCCTTGGCAGGAAGGTCACAATGCTCTAGAACCGAGCCATAGGGTAGGTAAAGGTACAATGGGAGCAATATGGACCTGAAGAGGCTACGTGGGAGCTGGAGGAAGCCATGCAATTGGCACATCCATTTTTGTTCAATTCTGCGGAACACTAAGGCGATACCAGTGTAGCATTTTGTGCAAATTTTTTAAAGCACTGAGGACAGTGCTATTGAAGGGGGAGGGGAATTTAACACCCTGGTTTTGACCTCGATGCATTAAATATACATGATACATATATATTGTAAATAATCATGGTGTAGAGATAAAGGCAAAGGCCCCACCATCGATTTGGTTGTGTTATGTTTCGGCATTTGGAATTGTTGCTGATAGTATATCGAGATATATGACACATATTAAGTTGTGGCATCATGTGACTATGCATTTTAATTAAAAGAACCCCAACCAGCTACGTCGATGAAACTATATTGAAAAGGGCATGATTTCCTAAGGATAAGGGGGGGGGGATTGTTAAACCTGGAACCCATGGGGAAAATCCATGTGTTGATCAACCACTTAAGCTCCTATGTTAGTTGAGGTTAGTTAATGCTGGATAGTGGTGGGTGGCAGGCTTGCCCCCACGCACTCTCCACCAGCTGGTTCAGTCACACGCATGGGCTAGGAGTGGTTTTCCTCATGCGCCATTTGCGATGCCCGATCATTCTGTCCACTCTCTCCATCGTTGGCTATTCATTCCTCATGCACATGAATTATTCACTGCCCATCTCAGGTAGAGACACCCAGTTTTCTTGACGTATATTTGAGATAAAAGTATTCACGATTCTATGTGTGGGGGTTCGCTTTCTTTTCTCTCACTGATTGTTGGTCTGAGTATGCAGTTTTCCCTTCCGTTCACACAGAGAGGCTATTCTTTTTCCATTTTTGGACTGTAATGGTATCTGCTGTAGGCTGTGGTGGGGTCGTGTTGGCCACGATAGGGCCAAGAATGACTCAGGGATTGTCTTCCCCTGTCCAAGTTGTGAAGTGCATGTTTGGCTGCAGGAAAGCAGCGGTTGGACTTCAGACTGTATTAGGGTGGTGATGAGGGCCTAATTTGCTTGACAAACCTGGTGGGTTTGGGAACCACACAGAAAGAGCTATAGGGCTGGATTTCTTCTCCACAACCCCTGAATAGCACTGGAAGGGAGGTCAGGGATTGAGGGATTATGTAGCAGAGAAAGGACCGATTTCCTTGTGTTGGGTGTGTGTGGGTGTCCTAGAAGTCAGGCTAGTTCTGGTGTAGGTGTCCTTAGCTCTTCAATGAGCTCACTGACTTAGAATTTAGCCTTTCCTAGCTCCTGGATGGCCTAATAAATCCAATTGTGTTGGCTTGGATGATCTGTTGTCTGCCTGACAAACCCAACTGTGTTGGCTTGGCATGTTTTGTTTATCCTTGGCTATATGTAAGCCTGCTTCTTCCGTATTCCTTGGGGGATCATTCCCGGATCGGGGGTGGTAGTGTTACTGAGAGATTAAGGAGCATGCTGGCCTATGGTTGGGTGGAATGTTGTAGCGACATAGCCAGTTGCGGGACAGTTCTTATAAGATAAGTATTCTTGATTAATTTGTTTCTGCAATCATATTTACTGTCAATAAATTCTCATGAACATGTGAATGCTGAATTGTATGTTTTGCTTCCGCTGAGTATATGTATGATTATGCATCTTAGTATGTTTGATATTTAAGCATTTTCCTTCACTTTATATGTATGTACATGTTCATGGGGCTAGTTGCCAGGATGTTTGGTGTATAGTAGCGTCCTCTTCGCCGGTAGGATGGTCAGGGACGTTACAGAAAAATTGTTTGCCATGATAGTGGTGATATTAGGTGAACAATAATCAAGCTGATCAATGGTTACAATCTTTCCCTGGTGAGGAAACTAGAGAGTGCAAAATACTAATGATGCAACTATCGTCATAGCGTAAAACCAATTTCTTGCCAATAACAATTTGTAATCCAATGGAGCATCAACTACTTCTACTTGGATAGAAACAGTCTTTCCCCCCATATTGATAGATAATGCTGGTAACAAGCCATGAGGTTGGAAACCTCATCCGTCCAATTCTTTCAAGGTGCTTGGTGATCGATTAAGTTCAAGAGAGCCGAGGGGTTTCCAACAAGACATAGATAGAACTAGAATGAAATCTCCTTCATCCATTACAACCCAATGAACTTTCCTACCTACCATGGTAGTCACGATTTGAAACGCGAGTTGGGGGGAAAACCTTAATTTATAATTCTCCACGTTAAAAGTGATTGTAGTGGAATTCTATGGATCTAAGGCTCCTAGAGCTGAAAAAAATATTTTACATTGTGTAGGGAAACTTTGTAGTACTTCTAGTGCAGACATGGTGCAAGGTGTTTAAGCTAAATCTTCAACAATGTTGTAAAATTTGGTAGCTTGAGCACTTGGATTAAAAATTGACTTCTGGATTGTACTCTTGGGAGGGCACAAAATTGTGTCAAAACTAGGTTTATCAATAGTAAGAGGGCCATTAGAAGGAGGTGGAGGAGAAGGGTTAGCAAGAGAAGGGTTAGCAGGAGGAGAAGGGTTAGCAGGAGGAGAAGGGTTAGCAGGAGGAGAAGGGTTAGCAGGAGAAGGGTTAGCAGGAGGAGAAGGGTTAGCAGGAGAAGGGTTAGCAGGAGGAGAAGGGTTAGCAGGAGGAGAAGGGTTAGCAGGAGAAGGGTTAGCAGGAGGAGAAGGGTTAGCAGGAGGAGAAGGGTTAGCAGGAGAAGGGTTAGCAGGAGGAGAAGGGTTAGCAGGAGAAGGGTTAGTAGGAGGAGAAGGGTTAGCAGGAGAAGGGTTAGTAGGAGGAGAAGGGTTAGCAATAGGAGAAGGGTTAGCAGGAGAAGAACCTTCATATTTCTTCTCAAGAGGTTTATCGTATGTTTGATTTCATGTGGTGAACACAATAGTCTTGGCCAAAATCATTTTGATTTCCTTGGTGGAGGAAGAAGGACCATGCAAATATTTACGAGAAATTAATTGTTGTTGGGATGGGAAAGGGCCAGTTAACACTGCCGATGTGGGATTACTTTTCCAAAAATTATTAATATCTTTACTTCAAGCACACTCTTTTGTGAAGTGATCACCTCCACACAAAAAATAGGGGTACTTAGCCTTGCGTTTGGGTCTGGACTCGTTCTCCGAGGTCGCGGTCTTGGGATTCTCCTACTGGTTTCCATATTTTTTTAGTTTTACCTTTACCCTTTTTCTTATTACTGGGTGTTTGTGATGATTAGATAGAATTCACCTAAGCAGAAAAAATAGGATTAGAAGGAGAAATACAAGGACTCTGCTGCTTGGAAGGTTTTGTTGTGGACAGAGGTTGGATTGAACCTACAACACCATCCACATGAGTTTCAACAGGTGGCTTGGAGGGATCGATACTAGGATGAGGAGCATGAGGTATCAAGTCATATAAGGTTCTAGAATGAGAATAAACTAAGTCCAAATATTGAGCCAGACTAATATCCTGTGCCTTCATAACAACACCGCCCATAGCCACATCTCGAGCAATAGGAGGAAACAAAGATATAGTAAACCAATAAACTAACAGTTAATCTAGTATATGAGATTTTATCAACCTCCTACATCTCCTCCACTCATGAATGTGATCGGATATGTGAGTGGAATTATTCTATCCAAGAGAAGTCAAAAGATCTGTACCAGTTTCATAACAGATGGAAAGATGGAAATGGGTAAGGAAAACAATTTCCAATGAATTAAAATATGAAAACGAGTGTTGTGGAAGTTCAATATACCACTTAGAGTCCATTCCAGTCAAATTTATTTGTAAGAGCCTCAAACGAATGGAGTCATCCATCAAGGAGTTCGAAGAACACTAGATATGGACAGTCATAACATTTTTTTCGGGTCTTCACCTTGTTTCCCATAAAACTTGGGGATGTATGATGGTAATTTTACTGGAAAAGGAGCATGTTGGATGGGGTCATTAATCAATTTGGACAAGTTTGGAAAGTCTAAAGTACAAAAAATGGGAGTTGCTGGTTGGGTTGTGCGTACTGGTAATAGTGATAAGGCATTTGTGGACTAGTAGGACCGTAAGTTGATTTATAAATAGGTGTTAATGATGTTCCCATCACTGGTTGATTGTGTGGTTGATCCAAAAATGATCCTCTCAAAGGTCCTTCAAGAGGTGGCCCACCTAGGGGAGGTGAACCTCTAGAGGGTGCGCCTCCAGGTGATGGGCCCCCAGGTTGAGGGGGTCCTCCAGGTGGTGGACCTATGGAAGGTGGACCTCTAGGTGGAGGAATTCCAGAAGTTGGAGCTCAAAAAGGAGGACCTTTATGTGGTGGAACTCCATAAACTCTAGCAGTATTAACATGTGGGACTCCGGGTGCAGGTATATTTGACCAATTAGTTTGGCCCCATGGGGTATACATATTCCCGAGGTAAATTCCGGGATAAATAACTCATGACATTGTGGGTTGATAATTCTAATTGATTGCATGAGGTTGGTTTCCTAGATAATTATAACCCCATGAAGGTTAACTAAAGGTAGATTGGACGCAGGAGGATTGTCCCGCACCGGAAGAAGGGATAACCACGTTGGTATTCATGGTGGGTACACTGACTACTGGTTGTCCTACAAAAATATTTTAACCCATACTAGAAATAGTTCCTATGGTAGATAAACCAACTTGGGATGGGGGTTTCCGCCCATTTGTGGAAGGTATAGGAGAATTAGAAATAGATGGGGGATTCCAAGCTGGCGGGGTAGAGATGGAGGGTTGACCTGGATCATAAGTGACCACATTTTGAATTGGTGACCCTAAGTTAGGTTTCATATGAAATGATGAAAGAACATGGCATGCAAGGAAGGCTAACTCTGAATGGTGGGGTAGAGGAGAAAGACTCCTCCTCCTTATTTTGTTCCCCATTCTACGTAAATGATCAAGAGTTCCATAAAGTTGTCCAAGGATTTCATCGGTCGTAGAAATTCTAGTTTATCATGGGGTGTAACATAAGGTAAACTCGTGGTTCTATACTAAGAGATAACCTGTCCTAAAGAAGTCACCCAGAAAGGACCAGTTGTACCAAATTCTGATTCCATAGTATCGTCTGATGGATGGGAAAAGACCCAATCATGTGCACTAGGTTGACCCTCCGTTTGAAAACAAAAAGGTCATATCTTTCGTAGAAGGTTTTTGAACTATCACAGGAGTGGATATATTTTCAAAGGAAGAAATCTCTTCCTGAGATTTAGTAACCAGAATTCCTTTTACATGCGAATCAACCATAGTCGGTTGGTCCATGGTTTCCCTTTCAATTATTTCCGTAATAAGAGGAAATTTAAGTGGAAAACCCTGCAACCTATGAGATCATCTCACAGGTAACTCAGCCATAATGCTAAGTGAAAATCCTACCATAGGATTTTATTAAAAGAAAGGATCACACACAAAAGAAACCTGTGCAAGATAAGGTCACAAGTAGACTTAAATGATAGAAGGGGCTGATAAAATCCAGTTCCTCGCTAGGATTGTCAAGTTGTCACAAATCGCGATATAGTGCAGGGTCCAATAGTAAAAAATGATAAGGAGGATTGGGACCGTACCCTTTCCTGAATACCCGTATACTTGGATGACACGTACATAGTAGCTTACAAGTGTGTTTCTCGGTGTATTGCTCCAACAGGACGAACACAAGGATCTTCTGATTTGACCTGGGTTTCTTAGAGGGGTCTCCCGATATACACAAGGTACACGGGAGATCAAATTCATAGTAGTGCCATCTAATGCACAACCGTTCGAAAGGGGCCGTCCTATATACCAATGAGTATGTGAAGCACCTTTCAATATACCTCAAGGGCACATGAATGGACGTTCGATGTACCAACAATATGTGGAAGAACCACAAAATCCCCGTGATACCGTGTAGGTAAATAATGACAAATCCTATGTTTTAAGACGTCGGAGCACGTCTCTATCCTATCACTCAAATTACTAATTTGTTTTACCTAAACTAGTGCTTGATTTTATCTTTTACGGTTATGTGAATGCATGAGGTGAGTACATAAATGTAAAACCATGCAATATGCTCATGCAAATTTTTCACTTCAACTTTTCGGATATGCCCTACTTAAAGAAGGGATACAGGTTCAATTCTCGTTTTTTGTGAAACAAACAAATCCTAGTCCAAAAATATTGAACTATATTTTTTCTCCTATTGCAAGCATGCGAAGACTTCTAGTGCTAATTTTGAAAAGGAAAATAATAAGATCTCTTTTGAAAAGAAATACACTATTGCTAATTAACACACCAAACTCTTTCAATTCATCAAAAGGAAAAAATATTCAAAAACAAACTATTTGTTCTTTTTGTTGAGAAGAAAACATACATAAAGCAATCAAAACATGGATACTTGAAAGCCGATGAGACTAATCAAGTAATCAATAGTTCATCCCCATGCTTATATCTAAGGTCAATTTTCTCTCAATTTTTTCAATAATAAGTATAAAAACAATCTTTTAACAATTTATGAAGAGAACAAAAGTAAAACTACTTTCCTTTCCAGTCGATCAACAACACTCAGAGATCTGAATATTTGATTACTTTTCAAAAAACATCCTCTTTCAAACCAAAACAAAAAATAATAAAAAACCTCAAAGGACAAAACAAGACTAACTCTTGAAAGTTTATGAACAAATCAAGCCTAAAAACACTTTCTAGATCTTGACTAATGACTTCAATTATTAGTAATACTTGCAAATAATACTTAAAAACCAAAATGTGAATGCAAGATCTCAAAAATCAATCAGGGATTGAAACCCTACCTGGAACCGCTGACTGACAGGTGAACACATAATGTTACTAGCTTAGCACCATGTGTTGACCACAATGACAGAGTGGTGGCATTACCCTCTGTTCATTGAAAATGTGTGGTGGTATCGCTTTCTTCCTTAAGGTAAGGTGCAATGGCCACCATTTTTACACTACCCAGGTGTGGTGGCCAATGAAGACCTTGAAATCACACATAGAGGCAAAAAAGAAAGATGTTAAAGCTCAGATTCTTGATACAATCAACAAAAAAAAGTAAGAATATTAAGTATTAGAGGTAGATGAAGGAAAATTTAACAATTTCAAGCCAGATCTAAATAATTCACAAGCAGATTTGAACTATAAACTGAAATTGAAAATGAAGGAAAGTTCAAAAAAAAAACCAAGAATTCTAATCTATGGTAACCAGTGGAGTTACCAATTTAGGTACTGGAAATACTCAGCCATTGCGGACAAAGGCTGTTTCCCTAGCCTAAAACACTCAGTACTAGAACAAAACAATTACAATATAAAATAACTTTTGCTAAGATTACATAAACTTCTTGAATTGAATACTATTCTTACCTTCCACAGGTTGCAAAGGTTGGTCTTTGGAGGTCTTGATCTATGCAGATGTCTTGCAAGATACACAACAAAAACACAAACCAAATTAGAGTAACAAGCTAGTCTATAATCTTATGTCAATGACCAAGGAATTCAACAATAAACATAATGGTAATCAAACACAAATTTTTTATGGGAAATGAACCTTTATTTATATTAAAAACATGAAGAGAGAGAGCATACAAACTAAGACTTGGTGTTGAGAACCCTTGTCAAATGAAATTTGCGTCAAATCCTAAAGCTTTCCTACTAACCATTCACTAGTCTTGGCTGAATTTGGCAAGAGTTTGGATGCAACAACACATTCTTCCTTGTCTTACCCATTAGGGGTAATATAGTATTTAAATTCATGAGAGGATAGGATAGGTTTATTAATTCATGGGTGAGGTCGATGGAGGATCCTACAATGAGGGATATCGAGCTCCAGGTGTCCTAAACCATAGGGATGAGGCTCCATGAAGGAAATCTTCAAGAATCCTCTCGGCACTTCCTTTTTTCCCTTTATAACTCGAGCACTGCTTCTTTTCCAAGGGAAAAGGGAATTAGCAGGTGGGCACCACATATTTTCCATGGGGAAAAAGCAGTGGCACCACTTGCTACATACAACAAAAAGGCTTTGCTGATATAGGTACCATAGTTTGTACAGAAGCAAAGAGCGGTGGCGGCGAAAAGTATGAAATGGTCCATCCTTGCTCATTCCTAACTTCAATTCTCGAGGAATTAAGGAAAATGATAAGATTTTGGTCTCATAACTTGATGTTGACGAGAACTAGGTATAACAGAAGCCATCATGGAAATGTGAAATATGAAATTCATCACAAGCATAACCCCAAAAAATAGAAGAAAAAAAGAAGAGATGGAAATGCCTTACAAGGTGAACTAAGAAAACTTAAGCCTCGTACATTCGATGGAGAGAAATTTGGAGAAGTCGCAGAGATATAGATTCAAGAGATAAAAAGGTATTTGCAAGTGCATGACTATTAAGACAATCAAGAAGCCATGATTTCAATTTTTAACCTTTAGGGAAACGTCTACCATGGTGGGAACAATTGAAGTAGGTAGAAGGTATGGAAGAGAGTAATATATCTTGGAAAATATTTTAGATATACTTCAAGCAAGAATAATTATCTCAGTAGTATTACGATAAGAATATGATTGAGTTATTTGAACTCTCACTGGGTAACATGACCATGGATGAGTATGAAAACAGATTTTTGGGGATGTTAAGCCATGTGGATTTCATACAAGAGGATAAAGTAAAAATTCATTATTTCCTTAGTGGTATACAATCATTCTATAAATACTGAATCAATTAGGATGAGCCTCTTACATCGAAGGAGTGCATAAGGAAGGCCAAGTACCTATAAGTGTTATCAGGAATATTGCACCTTCTGCAGACAGAAGATGTTCCTCTGGTTTGAATGGTTCAGATCCAGATTAAATGAGTGAACAACAAAGGATGAGGACCTTCCCTGAATGCTGTAGACAC
Organism: Pseudotsuga menziesii; assembly: GCA_001517045.1. Classification (NCBI taxonomy): domain Eukaryota; kingdom Viridiplantae; phylum Streptophyta; class Pinopsida; order Pinales; family Pinaceae; genus Pseudotsuga; species Pseudotsuga menziesii. The sequence continues at coordinate 678,954 of LPNX010908561.1, forward strand.
CTGGAATACTGCTTCGATCATAAACCTGTGTACCTGCAAATAAGTCAAACATACAAGCACATCAAAGCTACCAGAAAATCATCTACATATCCATGCTAGTGACTAAGGAATCTAGCAACATATACATGTGAAATCAAAACAATAGACATGTGGGATGGAAATCAGCTTTGCATTAAGAATGTGTGAAGAAGCTTACAACCGTTGCCTTAGTTTCGACAAGATCCTCCATGAGACAAACACTTCATCCCCATAAGACCAACTTGCTCTCTATGCTCTCCAATAATTTGGACTAGGTAGTCAATTCAACAACATAACAATACCTCTATAGTTCTCCCCCTCAACTATGGATATGATCTTGTATTTATAAGACTCAATGGATAGGGATAGTTGAGAGAATGGTGGGTGAGGTGGATCTAAGATCCTATCAAGGGGGATCTTGAGCTCAAACTAACCCATAATGATAGGGATAAGGAAGGATACGAGGCTTAATTTCTAGAAGCCTCGAGAAACTTCTCTCTTTTCCCATTTTACCCAGGGTACCACTTTTGTTCCCTTATGACAAAGCAGTTTAGGTGAGAACTGCTTTAAGAACAAAGACTATATGTGGTGGAACCACTTCTCTATAATAGGATACAGGTGGTGCTGAACAAGGTACCGCTCATCAGCCATAGGGTAAGGGCGGTGCTAGGTTTTTTCAAGTAGAATTGACAAACAAAGCAAGTTTCCACTCCAAGTGTTGGGATTAAGGGAAAACATAGGGGTTAAGGATCTCATCACACGGTGGTGATAGGATTTAGGTATAACAGAATGCCCCCCAAAGCATGAGGCTTAGAGGGATACGATAAGTGAGAGCTTTGAGAGAACAAGTTTTCACTTCGAGGTGAAAATGTTAGCTCGGTCGGAGAATGTCATCAAGTAGACATCTGTAGTACATCAATACTTTTGAATCATATAAAAATGTAACCAACTCATGGCTGCAAACCAACACAAGGCAGATCCATGAGAGGAAAAAACAAGCATGGCTACTAGAATACAGCGTAGATCCATGTGATAGAGGACTCAACCTTGGACATAGCTATCAAAAATACAATGTAGATCTATGTCATATAGATTCAAATTTGAGCATAGCCACAACCATACAAATGTGGATGCATGCTCGATATAAAAAAATCCATCGCAGCCTGGGGAACGCAATGAGCGCTAAAAAAATACCCAGGATCTTCGTCTTGTCTTCCACAAAGTATGATTCTATCCATGTGATTAAAATGATCTAAAGTTGAACATGGTAGAAACCACTTGATTACTGGCCATTGATGTGAACCGTTAACAAGTGTGAGGGAGATCACCATTGATGTCAATGATTCCCAAGGTACCTTAGTACAATCTACTGAGCATGAATAGATGTCTTGATGTTGAAAACCCATTCGATTCCATCGATCAAAGGTCAATGATGTGAACCTATGTCGAGAGCGAGAGAATATGTCATTAAGGCATACAAATTTCAAGGTACTAAATTTTTTTTCTAAGACTATTTCCCGGATGAAGAGCTGATGTCGACGAGAATAGTCTCGTTGAAGGAGGGCCATGATGAGTCCCACATCAATGAAATGAAACTCAGAGCATAGTTCTAGAATGATGTGAATGAAGTAACCATAATACTGACTCAAAATTATTGACATAGATACTGTTTTGACTGCAGAGGTAAAACTTCTTCAACTTCCCTTTGAACATCGGGCGGCATGACAAAAGACTTGGCAGCATGACTAGACCAGACAAAAACACAATGCGACGGTGGAAAATGCATTCTTTTGAAAGACTCAAAGGAGTGACATGAATCATGAAAGTGGATCATCATGGAGATCAGCTGAATACCCAATTGACTAAAATGATATGCATACAAGTGCTATGTTCAAAGGTAAAGACAAACTACTACCATTTATTTGCAAAATGATTCCCTTCCTATTTTCCCCATCTTGGTTGATGAGTGCCTCTTTTTGGTTTTACGAATGCAAAGAGGGTAACAAACACTCATTATAACTCATCTGAAGACAAGTCCAAACTCATATGTTTTACGAACCTGAGAGAGGAGGGGTTCGTTCCCAAAAGAGGGTCTCTCAATGTTTAATTTAACGAGTCCAATGAAAGAAAAATTGGTATCGTTCATGTTTAGAGAGTCTGAACAACCACGAAAGAAGACTCCATAGGGTCCTTTTTCATAAAATAGTTCACCTAAACTGAAAAAGTGATAACTTAGCATCAGATGAATGGCTCTTCAAATGCTTTAATGAGCGTGAAGAAGACAGGATCACTCGACAATCTTTTCGTATTTAAGGAGCCTGAAAAGAGTTTAAAGAAGACTCCACTAGGTCTCTTTTCATGATGAGAGATTTTACGAGCTTGAAAAGAATTAGAAATGGACTCGAACCTTTGATGCTAAGTTTCAAGACCATGACCAAAGTGTCGCAATAAATGCTCAAAAGAATTTTTCCATTTTATGGTAGTACGAAAAAGTAAAAAACAAACTCCCATAACTTTATTGCTACCGCTCTTCTATCCTGCAACGACTTGAAAAAAAAGTGTCAAATTCTCCAATAACCGACATTAAAGGATTATAACTGAGTAATAAATGATTTTAAAACAAAACTGTAATATATCAAACCCTAAAATGTATATAAAAGTCATGTAAATAGTAAAAAACCAAAACATTTTACCATTTACCCATAGTGGAGAGCCTTTGGAGCATTTTCTTGGCCAAATTTTTAGTCGCTGATATCAAGAGAATCCACCGTCGGATTCATGTTCCGTCAGTTCTAGGTAATAGCCTAGACCCTACTCTTTCATTTCATGCCTTCAATTTTGATTTTTGGTGGTGTTTTGGGCTTATAAGGTGAGCCCTAAAACCATGGAAACGGGAACTGCTCTTATCCCTTGCGGGATAAGCAGTACCCCGCTAGAACCGCACTGAAAAAATTGCCCATAGGTGGTGCCACCACCTTTCCTCAATGGTACACAAGCGGTGCCGACTGTGGATAAATATAAATGTATGCACAAGAAAAACTAGCTCATTTTTGATGATTTAGATGATTGGGAATGCTTCTAATTAGTGTTGTGATGGTTTTTGACAGGTTCTTATTGATCAAAGATGGTCATATGGAAAGAGAGGCAACATGACAATGAAGATGCCTTCACCGAATGAAACACGGGTTGTATAGCCACGTTGAGAGACTGTGGACTCTTAAAGTTCTTCCACACACCCAGTATGGTGTCACATGAGAGAATACTAGAACATGTACTCTGGATGTGGAATCCAGAGCAACAATATTTCGAGGTTGGTGCTCACATATTGAAAGTTGAAGTAGAGGAAATCTACTTCCTGATAGGCCTATTGAGATGGGGTGCTACCATCTATTTGACTGGTTCCTGTGGAGAGGACATTACTACTCAGGAGTTGATAGACCGCCATTGCATTCCTGGGACCAGGACATTGGGGAAGAAAATTCCCATAAAAGCAGTGGTGGATGGCCCTCTATAGACAGTGTTGTTTACCATGTAGAGAGTGACAGGAATCCAAGGAGTACTTCAGGCATCTAGAGCACATATGCTCTACACCATAGAGGCCATGGCACCCACAGTTTTCAATTGGGTGGAAGCTCTACTTCCGATCTTCAAGGATCAACTGACCAAGTGTCGACAGGGGGAGCTGAAGCAATTTGGTTTTGGTTCCATTCTAGCTTGCTTATTTTTCCAACAAGTTCCACAGATGAGACCCCAGGTGGTCTTTACAGATTTGAGGGCACAGGACCCTCGCATGTAGAGGTGGGTTCGGATTATGGCCCGTATTGGAGTGGATAGAGGAAAGGTAAAGTTAGGTGACCCATTATTTCGATGGTTGAGAGATTAGCTCCTCATGGTGGAGGAATATGCATATGCAGGCATTGAATTTAGTGGTGACCTTGACCTATTTCTCCCACCTAGTGGACAGTGGGGTGACATCGGTAAGAATAAAAAACCCTAAAATGGAAATAGTGTTTTTACATTTTGATGTTTTGTATTTTTTATGTTTGGTAACGAGACTTGAATGTTTTCATGTAGACGTCGGAGCATCACGACTTGGGGAGCCTCCCAATTAGACAGACGACTCGGAGCCCGTTTTGTACCACAGGGTGATGATATGATAGGGGAGTTGGAGGAGAACCTGGAGAGGTTGAATCTAGACATACCAGAAGCCTCGATTGATGACCTCCCACTGAGGTATCAGAGGCCTACAGTGGGAGTACCGGGTCGTTTTAGCAGACTGCTATGTAGAGTATCCCGAGTAGTGATGTGTTACCATGAGCATCACTAGATGATGAGTGCATGATGTATTCAGTGAAAGCTAATAGATAGCTTCAAGAATTTTGTATGATGATGTTTTACCTAAAATCCTACGTGCTTCAGATGAGGGTTCGTGACCTATTTTTTGTAAAACATGTTCATATATATATACAGACTTCCATTTGAGGTCTCGTGAGGTCTCAAATGGTGAATGTATTTTACATTAGTTTTATGTGTGTTTTATAGTTTATTTACAATGAACCATGTTTGATTTTCATGTCATGAATGGGAAATATGCTAGTCTAGGATGTAATTCCCCAGCGGAGTCGCTAGATTTGTTATCAGGAATATTGCATCTTTTGTGGACAGAAGCTGTTCCTCTGGTCTGAATGGTTCAGATCCAGAATAAATGAGTGAATGACAAAGGATGAAGACCTTCACTGAATTCTGTAGACACCTGGAATACTGCTTCGATCATGAACCTATGTACCTACAAACAAGTCAAACATACAAGAACATCAAAGCTACCAGAAAATCATCTACATATCCATGCTAGTGACTAAGGAATCTAGCAACATATACATGTGAAATCAAAACAACAGACATGTGGGATGGAAATCATCTTTGCATTAAGAATGTGTGAATAAGCTTACAATCGTTACCTTAGTGTCGAAAAGCTCCTCCAAGAGACAAACACTTCATCCCCATATGCTCTAACTTGCTCTCTATGCTCTCCAATTATTTGGACTAGGTAGTCAATTCAACAGCATAACAATACCTCTATAGTTCTTCCCCTCAACTATGGATATGAGATTGTATTCATAAGACTCAATGGATAGGGATAATTGAGAGAATGGTGGGTGAGGTGGCTCCAAGATCCTATCAAGGGGGATCTCAATCTAAAAATAACCCATAATTATAGGGATAAGGGAGGACATGAGGCTTAAGTTATAGAAGCCTCAATAAACTTCTTTTTTTCCCATTTTACCCAGGGTACCGCTTTTGTTCCCTTATGACAGAGTGGTGTAGGTGTGAACTTATTTAAGAACAAAGACTATAGGTGGTGGCACCACTTCTCTATAACAGGACACAGGCGGTGCTGAACAAGGTACCGCTCATCAGCCACAGGGTAAGCGCGGTGCTAGGTTTTTTCAAGTAGAATTGACAAACAGAGCAAGTTTCCACTCCAATTGTTGGGATTAAGGGAAAACATAGGGGTTAAGGATCTGATCACATGATGGTGAAAAGATTTAGGTATAACAATAAGAACAAGGTAAGAACAAGAAATACCTTCGTAAGAGATGGAAGAGTAATATGAAGGTGAAGCAACTACAGAGGAAAAAGGGTTCAATCCCTTTGGTGGTAAGCATGAACACTTTAATTATTTCTAGCAGTAACATTATAAAATGGGACCAAGGATAAATTAACCTATAGGACAGGGGAAGTATGCATCGGTTAAATGTTGGAGGTGTGTGGGTGACCACTATCTCAATAGATATCCCAAGAAGAAGAACACATATGCCATAGTTTATAATTTGAAGGAATCATTTACAATGGAGGAGGTATCCTATAACATTCCGTGAAACTATGCATCTTTGGAAAATCGCTAGGACGATTATCAATCATCAATGATAGAAATTGAAGGTGAAGTAAACAACTTACAAGTTTCAATTTTGATTTATTTAGGATCTACATTCGGTTATGTTAAATCTAACTTGGTTTAAAGATGAAAGCTAGTGGGTAGAAAATTGTCTAAGAACAAGTTGGTGCAGTTAGATACAAGGATGAAAAGGAAAGTTATAGTAGTATTTGAAGACTATAAGTTCACCATGAATGAACTACAAACAAAATCTATTCTGGACATAATTCCTCTGGGATCTTATGACATTTTGTTGGGGATGGATTGGCTTGATTCACATCATGTGATTCTAGAATCCCACAACAAGGTTGTGCCTTGCCTCGATGAGGACACAAATTTTGTACAGTTAAAAGGCATACCTAGGTATATTTCTATAAGGGAAATATCAATCATTCAAATGAAAAAGAAAATTTGTAAAGGGTTCCATCTATACACTATTCACGTTGAAGAACTTCCATCCAAGATAGAGTGGTGCATTGAGGTAATGCATACTCTCAATGAATTTGAATACGTTTTCCAAGATGTGCCAATGTTGTAGCCAAAAGAGACGTTGATTTCACCATTGATTTGGTACCTAGGGCAGCTGCTATATCTAATGCATTGTACATGATGATTACCCCACAACTTGGATAATTGTAGATGCGGTTCGAATAATTACTGAAGAAAGGGTAAACCCACCCTAGGATTTCACCTTAGGGAGCTCCAAACTTATATGAAAATAAGAAAGATGGTACATTGAGGCTGCGTGTAGACTACAAACAACTAAATAAATCCATAATTAAGAATAAATATCCTTTTCCAAGGATTGATGATATTTTGATCATTTGAGAGGAGAAAAGGTGTTCTCCAAGATCACTCTTAAATCTGGGTATCACTAGGTGCACATTAAGGATGAAGACATTAGTAAGACCTCTTTGTGGACTAGGTATGGGAATTACGAGTACATTGTAGCACCCTTTCATTTATGAAATTCCATAACCACATTCTTGTGCTTAATGAATGGGGTATTCAAAGAATTTTTGGATAAATTAATTATAGTATTCTTAGATGATATTTTAGTTTATTCCAAGTTTGAGGAGGAGAATGGAGTGCATTTTAAGATCACTTCCATATCTTGAGAGAGATTCATTTGTATGCAAAACTTAGTAAGTGTTCTTTATACCAAAAATGATTGTTATATTTGGGCCATACCATCTCTGAAGATAAGAGTTATTGAATATTTTCCTACTCCCAAGAATATGACAGAGGTTAGATTGTTCATGGGATTAGTAGGGTACTGTAGGATATTCATAGAATATTTATCCTGAATTACAAATCCAATCATTTCTTTGTAGAAGGGAGTAAAGTTTATCTAGAATAAGAAATGTGAGGAAATTTTCAGGTTGTTGAAGAAATTGCTTACTTGGGTTCCAGTGTTAAAGCTTCAAGATATGGACAAATATTATGTTGTATGCACTGATGCATCATTGGAAGGACTTGGAGGAGTCTTGCAAGATGGTCAATTGATTTGTTATGAATCATTGGAGATAAAAAAACATGAGAAAATACACTACCTCAATAACTATCATGATTAACATGATTTGTTTTTCTCACCACTATACAATATGAGCATTGAAGAGGAAAGAAGGAAACACAATGCAACATGAGATTGTTGCAGAATTGAAGTCAATTTTTTATTGAGTGTTGAATTTGTGGGAAATTGGAATCACTGGAAGACAGATAAATAATTCCATTTCTACAGCGAAGTGTCTAAATTTTCCATAGACTTTGGAAGTTGGGTTGGTTGAGAGGACCTATAAGCCCAATCCTGGCTGTTAACCTTTTGTTGATAAATTTCCCCCCTGGTTTTTCCACTGGTTGCACTAGTGATATGGAAAAGGTGTGAGAAATTCCTTTAGTAGAGTTCTAAGCATGGCTTTTCATTGTGGTGCTGCATAGAATGTTACCAAGGGAAGGGATTGCACAATTGGCATGGATTTGGTAACAAACTGAGGAATTATGTTTTCAAAGTGAGGAAATCCTAAGAGAAACCTAGGATTGGTGAGAGACTATTGTGAAAGCATGAGTCTCAGCTTGGTGGTGGTCTCTGGGAGATAAAAGAGTATATGGCTAATAGATACCTATGGTTGGGTGGAGCGTGGAAGCCACGAAGCCAATTTCCAACTATTTATGAATTCAGATTTTTTTGAACTCTTTGTGAATGATTGTGAAGATTATGAATTTGATGTTAAGAAATGAAAGTAATGGTGCTTGTTGTATATGTTTCTTTCACATACGTGAATAATTCATTGTTATGTGTGAAAATGATTGAAAATAAAATATGTTCATGGTGTTTGACAATTTCTATAATTGCTTAAGTTTTTCCTTGGTTGGGATTTGTTAATTAAGTCTTTGAAGTGATAAGAAGTGTTTATGGCGTTGTGAATACGAATGAATTAATGGTTAGCTTGGGTTCCTGATAGCACTATGAATGAATTAGAAATGACCTCTATTGGTTATTAGTAATTAAGTTACATAAATTCCCAAGATTTCACGAGTTAGAGATTAATTAGATGCTCTGTTTATGAGCTTACTTGATGTTTAATCTTTGTTAAATGGACTAGATGTATATAATATTATTTTGTTACCCAAGTCCTATTAATTTCTTTAAGGGAACAAAGCACCTTATATATTTATGAGGGTTGCTTAACCACTGAAGGTTGTAGGTTTCATTTTACTTTGTTATTTACCCCCTATTATTATTATATTATTGAAGGAGTTAAAAGGATGGTTAATGAATTCTGTTAAGGAATTAGAATGTTATACAAGAATAATAAAATGGTAAAGATATTTTGTTAGAATTTGATAAATATTTTTTAAAAGGTGGTGTGACAATCATTGGGTTATGCTATTTTTTGTGATTTTTGGTGATGCTCTATTTGTGAGTTGTTATGATGCTGGAGGCATGTCTAATTGGACTTGATGGTATAAGAATGTTATTTGTTTCCCAATACTTTTAAGTTGATTATAAAGGATCAGAGAGTCTATTGTATTCATGTGATTCGATGGAAATTGGAACAAATACCTTATCATTGTAATAAAAGGGAAAGTACATAATTCCTTGAGTTGTTTATAAGTGCATGCAGAATAATAATGTATGTATTTAACTATGTTTTGAGATTTAATGAAAAGATATGTAAGATTGTGATATATGTTGTGTTTTCCCTTATTTGCATGAGGCTTGTTTGATGGTTGGAAGACAGCAAATCCTTTAGATTTGGTCTTTCGGAAGTCCTTTTTTTCTTTGTTTAATAGACGACGAGTTTTACCTTTAAGTTTTGTTCATTTACTTATGTTTTTGTGTCAATCAAAGAATCCTTACATGTGTTAGTGAGTAAGGATTTAATACTAAATCATGGAAGAAATCTTGTTAAGTTCTTTTATTTTCTTGTCTTAGTCGTTTTGTTGAAAAATAACAGAGTGTTTCTTGGAAGATCGAAATGATCTTGACCATCAATCACTGTTCCAATGTAATCATAATCATTGGTCGAGTTGGTGTCGAATCCTGATTTTCGATGTGGTGATATCGAAAATCAAAAGTCAAGGTTTTCATTGACTATGTTTGTCAAGTTTGTATAGACTCCTGACTTCCTATGTGCCAACATTGATAATTAAAATTCAGGAGAGACCATTTGAAGTATTTATATATTGATGTCAAGTCCTGATTACCTATATTGAAAGTCAACAGTTGGGAGGGTTGGTTGTGTTTTTCCTGTATGGTTTATTGACTCCTGAATCCCAACACCAAAAGTTGAAATATAGGAGGAGGATTTATTTATCCTCTTTTGGTGCGTCGACTCCCGACTATCGACATCAGAAGTCAGAAGTCGGGAGGAGAAAATTGTAATGTTGACTCTATGGTGTCAACTCCTGACTGCTGATATTGGTAAGGTCAAGATCGGCATGGAAAATTCATGATCATAGGGTTTGTTTCAGAGAGGCAGATTTAAGCTATTAGACTTCATTTAAAGGTTAATATTCATCATTGTTTGTTTGATTAATGAATTTTAATTTATGATTAAGTCTTGTTTAAGATGATTAAGTTGTTTAAATATATGATTTCACAGTTTGAGTCTATTATGGCTCATTATTGATTGCATATTTTATTTTGATTAAAATTTTAATAAATTTTGGAGCCCATTAATTGCTCTATGATTGTGCTTCTCCACTGGTGTTTATCCATGTGGCTGTGTAGCGCCAAGGTCCATTACAAATTGTACCTACAAAATAAAATATCTAGAAGTATATATTGGGATACTATTTGGATCTAATATATGAGCTATTATTTAGTTAATAGAAACATTTGGGAGTGCATCACTATTATATCCAAAATCAACACTTCTTCATCTGTAAAGACACTTACATGTTTGGTCGCATGACAACACTTCTATGGCGACACTTCATGAAGGCTAATGTCAGCCACCCAAAGGACATTGATAGATGGAAGGGTCATTATTAGGAATTTTGTAGCACCTTTTTACCTCTTTTCTGGTCCATTAGATACATAGGAGGCTAAGGAAGAAGTTTCCAGACCAAACCAATTCTTGAAAACCCTTGGAAAACTCTAAATAATGCCTTTTGTTTTCTCCAGAAAAACAAAGGTTGTCAGTGTTGCACCTGTGTTTTTCACTTCGCATACACAAGTTATCAATGTTGGACTTTCATATACCCTAAAAAATGATAAAAAAATATTAAAAAATCCAATTTTGGGTGGTTCAGATGGTTTATGAACTTCCTCCTTAGTTGTAACTTCTCCTTCCTTGACCCTAACTCTGCAATTTTATATATAACAAAGGGAGAGGGGACCATGAAATGGAATGAACCTTCGGTATTGTTATGCTGACATAATTTGGACTCTCATCCCCCTCACATATTCCCTAGCTTTCATCTACCCTTGTTGTAGAGGTTGAAGGTTGGGATTCTTGGAGGAGAGAAGCAGGAGATCCAGATCAAAGGTCTCATGAGGTGCCTTAAATGAGTAGAAGGTATATATTGTACTTCTTCCATTTATTAATAAATATTTGATGTTCTTCCCTTTACAAATCACCATATATGTATCAATTATTCATCATATGTTTATGTTTATGAGATTAGGTTTTCATCTTATCTTGATTATCATTATATTACATGTGGTCAATGTTAGTTTTTCAACATTAAGCTAGCATTATGTTAGGATCTTTACTGAGAGAATAACACGCACATCAATATAACACAAGCACATCACAAGAGACAAGAGACACAAAGAGTTTTTATCAGGGAAACCATAAAGGAGAAAACCCCGCAACTTCCTCAGAGATAGAATCAGTACCAAAACAGTAAAAGCCCCAAATCAGTAGTCTTCTTCTTCTGTCTAGTCCCAGTGTATTTACTTCCTCACTAATGCGCCACACTTGAGTGAGTGAATGTTGTATGTTACAAGTGATAAATAGAGAGGCTCTCACTCTTTATTTATATTCTTCTGTTCACTTGAAGTGTACTCAATCATGTTGGCCTAACTTAACAATTACTTACTAGAGCCTACATCTCTATGAGTGTATAATAACCCTAGTGCCCCAAAACTGGGGGGGAATTTAACAATGACTTGACATAACTTGTTTACATTATTGATCCTCCTGATCAGAACATCGGGGCATGACAACATGACTCAAATACATAATAGAAACATCCCAGAATAAACATCGGGTTACAATACATAAGATACATGGATGAATACATTTCGAAGTTACAAATACATCAACACTCCCTCTTAACTAGGAAGGTATTATTTCGACACAATTTTTAGCATTGGTATTCTTCTCTGTATCAGCTAGATCATCTCGTCTTCAAGTCATATTCATCTTCAAGTCATCTTCATCATCGGATCTGAATCATCTCTCGATATGGATCATCATGGGACATCATCACTGGATCTGGATCATCTCTCGATCTAGATCAACATCACTGGACTGGATCTGGATCATCTCTTGATCTGGATCAATATCACTGGACTGGATCTGGATCATCACTGTTGGATCATCATCACTGGATCTGGATCATCACTGGATTTGGATCATCACTGGTGCTATCTCATGATTCTTCTTGTCACAAGAAGTTCTACAGATCTAGCCCTTTTTCATGCTGGTTGTAGGCCTACCCATCATGTAGGTCTTCACCCAACACTTACATCTGACCTACTCGTCAGAAAGGAATGCCCAACACTCACATCTGATCATGTAGGAACTAATCCTATAATCATATCAGAAAGGCCCAGCACTCACATTCACCAGCATGATAGGACACACCTACTA
>LPNX010908561.1:691369-768939 GCA_001517045.1 Pseudotsuga menziesii
TCTATGGAAATGATCAGCACTTACAATCACCAGCATGGTAGGACACACCTACTACCATCTGTGAAAAGGCTCTGCACTTACAATCACCAGCATGATAGGACACACCTACTATCATTTGTGAAATGGCACTGCACTTACAGTCACCAGCATGATAGGACACACCTACTATCATCTATGAAAAGGCACATCACTCACATCCACAAGCATGATAGGACACACCTACTATCATATGTGGAAAGGCTCAGCACTTACATCCATCCAGGTGGGAACACATACTGCTCATAATGATGGAAGGGCATGCACTCATATCTGATCATGAGGGAACACATCCCATCAATCATATCAGAATGGCCCCCATTCCTCCTTGACTGAGCTACCTGGTAACTAACCAGGCACCTCCATTCTCCTAGAGAATGGCAGTTGTACTTACATCCGACCTGCTCGTTGGAATGGCCAACACTCACATATGACATGGAAGGAACTTAATCCTTTAGCCATGCCAGAATGGTTCAGCCCTTACATCTGATCAAGTGGGAACACATCCCTCTATCACATCAGAATGGCTACATGGTTTTTACATTGAGTGTTCCTGGTAACTGACCAGGTGCCTCCATTCCTAGAATGGAAATTGCCCTTACATATGTCCTACTCGACAGAATGGCTAGCACTCATATATAACATGGAAGGGAGCAACCCTACCACCATGACAGAATGGCTCAGCCCTTACATCTGACCTACTCGTCAGAATGGCTATGGATCTCAGCACTCATATCTAACATGGAAGGAACCAATCCTCTCACCATGACATAATGGCTCAGCCCTTACATCTGACCATGGAAGGAACCAATCCTCTCACCATGTTAGAATGGATATGGGTCTCATCACTTTCTCTTGGAGGGAACCTCGATCTGGAGAACACCAAGCTTCTCCCTAAAGTACTCGAACTTCAGCCTAGCCAATGGCTTCGTCAATACATCAGCTATCTGTTCCTCCATCAAAACATACTAGAGCTTCACTGCTCCATTCTACACCATATCCCTGATATAGTGATACTTGATCTCGATATGCTTCGACTTGTCATGGAACACTGGATTCTCTGACAACTTTATGCAACTCTGGTTGTCACAATGTATACAAGTAGCATCCAACTGGAGATCAAATATATCAGACAGTAGCTTCTGTAGCCATATTGCCTCACAACTAGCTGAATAAGTTGCGACATACTCTGCTTCAACTGTACTCAGTGCCACACAGGATTGCTTCCTGCTAAACCAAGAGATCACACCTGATCCCATACTGAAGCAACATCCCGAAGTACTCTTCCTGTCGATGGCACTACCTTCCCAATCTGAATCAACATAACCCTCTAGGTTAATCTTTTGATTCACATCATACTTGAGCCCATAATCAACTGTACCCTTCAGGTACCTCAGAATATGCTTTGCAGTAGTCAAGTGAACACTTCTTGGATCTGTCAAGTATTGGCTCAGGGTGTTCACAGCAAAGCAAATATCTGGTCTTGTGTTCGTCAAGTACATCAATGACCCAATCATTTGACGATACATCGTAGCATCAACCGACTCTGATGAAGCATCACTCAATAGCTTCAGGTTCGATGCCATAGGTGTGGCCATAGCCTTGCAGTCCATCATCCCAAACCTCTTCAGGATCTCTACTGCATACTTGCCTTGTCCAAGGAAGATTCCATCTGTATTCTGCCACACCTCCATACCTAGAAAGTAATGCATCATCCCCAAGTCCTTCATTTCGAACTCAGCAGCAAGCATTCTCTTCGTATCAACAATCAACCCATCTATACCTATCACAAATAGATCATCTACATACAGTAGGAGCATCACTAGGTTGCCATCTTCAACCTTGTAGTGGAGGTTGGAATCTGCTTTACTCTTAGTAAATCCCAAACTGGATAGAAAGCTATCAATTCTACCGTACCAGTTCCGGGGTGCCTCTTTCAAACCATACAGGGCTTTCTTCAATCTGCATACATGAGACTCTCTATCACGTGTCTCAAATCCGAGTGGCTGTTCTACATACACTTCCTCTTCTACTACACCATTCAAGAAGGCAGTCTTGACATCCATCTGGTGTATCTTCCATTTCATCACTGCAACTAGAGCAAGTACTGATCTGATGGAAGTGTATCTGGCTACAGGTGCAAAAGTCTCTTCATAGTCTACTCCCTCTTTCTGAGAGAATCCTCGAGCTACAAATCTTGCCTTATACTTTTCAATGCTACCATCTGCAGCATGCTTGATCTTGTAGATCCATTTGGAAGTTACAACTGACTTCCCTTCTGGTCTTGGGACAACATCCCAAACATCATTATTCATGACCGATTGATATTCTTCGATCATAGCATCCTTCCATTCTTTCTGTTTAGCTACTTCTACATAACTGCAAGGTTCTTTATCAATGAAATCACATAGTAAAGCTACATACTCGAAATTAGATCTGGTCCTCTTTCTTTCTCTGTGATTCTCTTCTGGAGCCCCATATCTTTCCGCACCTTGGATAATTTCATGTACCCAAGAAGGTTTCCTCTTATGAGGATTCTTCTCCAGAGGTGGATCTACAGGTATTTATGGTTCCTCGAACTCTCGATCTTCTTCTTGAGCTTCTTCGTTGATGACTGTATCATGAATTCTGGGTACTTCTGTTTCAGCTTCTTCAGGTTCTTTAGTAGGTTTCTTTCTGGATTTGTTGTAAGCTGTACCTTCATCAAATGTCACATCCCTGCTGATGTCAATATTCTTGTATCATGGAAAATAGATTCTGTAAGCCTTCGATATTTCAGAGTATCCCACAAATATTCCCTTCCTTCCTAAAGGATCTAATTTTGTTCTCTTCTCTTTTGGAATGTATATGTACACGAGACAACTGAATATTCTGAGATGGCTGATTTCTGGTTTCTTGCCGGAGAAGACTTCTTCAAGAGTCTTGTTTTCGAGTACTCTATGTGGAGTATGGTTTTGTACATATACCGCTGTTCTGGCAGCTTCAGCCCAAAGATGCATAGGTAGATCTTGATCATGAAGCATAGCTCTTGCAACTTCCATGATAGTTCTATTCTTCCGTTCTGCAATTCCATTCTGTTGTGGATTATAAGGAGTAGACAACTCCCTCTTAATCCCTGATTCTTTACATAGCTCTTTGAACTCATTCGAAGTGAATTCTCCACCATTATCTGATCGAATGGTCTTGATCTTCTTTTCAGTATGGTTTTCGATCAAGGCTTTGAATTCTTTGAACTTGCTGAATACTTCATCTTTGTTCTTCATAAATTAAATCCATGTCTTTCTAGAAAAATCATCAATAAAAGAAACATAGTATGCATACCCGCTTAGTGAGTTCGATGACATAGGACTGCATACATTGGAGTGGATGATTTCTAGAATACCTTTGGCTTTGCTTTCGCTGCTGGGAAATGTCTTCTTTGTATTCTTTCCTTTCGCACATCCTTTGAAAACTCCATCATGTTTTTCTTGGAATTTTGGAAGACCTTCAATAGCTTTGCTTGCAATAGGTAGTGCTCTATAATGCATATGTGCAAGCCTTCTATGCCAAAGCTCATTTGGCTCTACTATGTCATGGATCAAGGCTTGTTCTGGATGGCCCTTCAATTTGTACAAGCCTCCTTCTTGTTCTCCAATCACTACCGCATCATCGATGGTCTTTCCTTTTGGCCACATGATGACTTAACCATCTATGAATGCAACCCGCATTCCTTTTGCATCCAATGCTGAAATGGATAGAAAGTTATTCTTGAGTCCTAGAACAAACAATACTTCTTTCATTGTTAGAGACTTACCAGAGTTTAGCTTGTATGAAGATTCCCCACTACCTTTTATTGGATATTGGTAGTCATCTCCTAGTTTCACCTTGTGAGGTGATTCATGTTCTGACAGTCTTACAAAAGATTCCTTGAATCCCTTCATATGTTTGGAATCCCCACTATCTATAAGCCAATCATCACTACCATGAGTAATGTTACCTATGAGGGCTGATATCAGAACATATTCATCCTCGCTTGAAGAATCTTCACTTTCATATCTGGATCGCTTCTTGGATGGTTCATCATCCTCTGCAGCATGAGCATGATGTCTTCTTTTGTTCCCTTTCTTCTTATGAGAGTGGCCCTTGTTCTTAGGGCAGTATTTTGCAAAGTGTCCTCTTTCATCACATGTATAACATCTTATTTTAGATAGATCTCTTCTAATGTTATCTTTATGATGAGGATCCTTACCTTTGGAGTAATGAGGTTTTCTTCTTCCCTTCTTGGAGTGAACTGTAAGAGCTTGGTCTTCACTTCCCATCTTATCTTCTCGAGCTGCTATCCATGCTTCTTCTTGAGAACATTCTTCCCATAGTCTGCTGAATTTGACTAGCTTCTTTCTAGCACAAATTCCTTGGATAAAAGAATCCCATGACCTAGGAAGGCCATTCAAAGTAGTCATCACAATCTCTGCATTTTCCACTTCTTCATCAACAGCTTCTAGTTGTTCCTTGATCTGAGAAATCCTTTTGAAGTATGACTGGATAGTTTCTGCATTCTGAATCTTCACATTCTTGAGTTGGTTCCTTAGGTTCATCTTCTGATTGATGTTCTTTCCTTCAAACAATTTGGTTAGGGCATCAAACATAGCTTTAGGTGTCTTGAGAGAGGAAACTTGTGGGATAAGATGATCCTTAATAGAATCAGCAATGATCCTATTTTCCATAACCATATTCTTCTTATGTAAGGCCTTTTCCTGATCTCCCTCTGGAACTGGAACCTCCTCATGAATGTAGGAGTCTAATTCATTCTCTTCCAGGACCAGGGAGATCCTATACTTCCAGGCTCAGAAGTTATCATCTCCCTCAAGCTTTTCATCAAGCTGTTAGAATAATCAACCCATAGTTTACCCATTTAGACATTAATTTAATTATTTCTGTCTTATTAGCCTAGTTCATGTGTCCCACCTTGTGCAAGTTGTGTTTTACCTATCCATAGTGGTCAAAATTTCCTCATTTGACTCATGTAGCGCATGGGAAATCCCAAGGAATCAAATCTGCTTTATTCCTGGCCTCCTAGGCACCCTTCTCCTTTTTCTGCTTTATTCCCTGCTTTTTCAGTGTTTTAAGACAAATAGAAAAGCTAGACTAGGTGAGGTGAACTAGTTTTTTGTCCTCTTCATCCTCCACTCTTTTCTCCATGCAAAAGCATGTATGAGCTGCCATTCCACCACTCTTTAGCTTGCCTAAGCCATTTTTCTAATTCATGAGCTCCATGACATATTTGGGATCAACTTTTTACACCTATGGGGGATTTGCTTATTTTTAGTAAGCCTTCTTTATGCTAGATTTGAATTGATCCTCATGCATTTGAATCCCTGATGTATGTTATTTATTCAGCAACCTATGTTATTATAGGGTTGGCTATTGTAGACTGATTTAATACAGTTTAGTGTTCAGCTCCAATTTTCAGTCTCTTTGTGAGTGATTTTGCATGATCAATTGTTAATTGTTGTGAGTAAAATTAATCTATCACCTGGTTCAATTTCCACATGGTATCAGAGCCATTGTATATTGTTTCTCTCCTTCAAAAATTGTTTTGCAGGTTCGACATCAGTGACTGGGAGCCTTCTACTGACAGCTGGGACAAATTTTCTAAGCTATGGATCAATCACAGAAAACTATCTTGACTCCCTTCAATTTATTTGAATGGAAAGAAGATATGGAGATACTGTTGAGAGTGAAAGGCCTCTACAGGGTGATTATGGCAATAGAAGTAGAGCCCAATGCAGCTGCAGAGAAGATAAAATGGCACAACAGGAGGGATGAGGCTTATGGCCTCCCGTGTTTGAGTATTTCCAGAGACCTCCTTTTCCATCTCGATGGATTGACATCACCGAATGAAGTATGGGAGAAGCTTGCTGATCATTTTGGAAAGACAGATGAGATGAGGGGACATCAAATAAAAAATGAGTTGATTTCTCTGAGTCCAAATAGCTTTGAATCCCTGCAGCTATATTTCTCCAAGTTCAAAGCACTAGTTTTGCAGCTGAAACAGTGTGGGATCGAAAAGAAAGATGATCCGCTTGTACTGGCCATCCTCTCAAAGCTAGACCCTAACTATTCAGTGTTTGTTTCAACCTTCTATACCACAAAACTGACAGCTCGAACCTGGAAGATGCCTAGCCTTGCAGATTTCATGGAATCTCTCATACAAGAACAGGATAAGCTGGTGATGATGGGCACCATCAAACCATCCAAAGATCAAGCTTTGGTTGCTGGAGATTCGAAGGTGGATTCAAAAGGAAAAAAGAAAGCTAAAAATCCACATGAGCAAAAGAGAGACAAGAAACAGTCTCCAGAGGATCTACAAGGTCCCAAGAAGAACTACCAGAAGAAGAAAAACAAAGGTGAAATGAACAAGTGCGCATATTGCAATAAGGGAAATCACTCTGAAATCTCTTGTATGAAAAAGCAAATTGATATGCTGACCCAAATCCTAGAGAAGAATAGCATCTCCCTTCCAGAAAGCTCAAAGAAGAGAGAAGGAGGATCAAGTTCAGATGACAGAGAGAGAGTTCATGCTCTAGTTGCTGGCACATCAAGATCACCCAGTTTTATCATTGATTCTGGAGCTTCAAGACACATGGTTTTGACTAAGGAGGCCTTCTCCTCACTGGACAAGTCGAAAGGACCATCTATAGTACTGGGAGATGACTCTCTCACTGAAAGTTTGGGTAAAGGAAGAATAGATCTTGATCATGGTCAGTTCAGCAATGTGCTGTATGTGCCTGGTCTGGCCTCCAACCTCCTATCAGTGTACCAGATGACCCACACTGGGTCTCCTAAGAAATTCATATTCTCACCCGATGAAGTTGAGATCACAGAGATCTCAACTGGTAGAGTCATTGCAAAAGGAGTTACGAATCATGCTCAAAAGGTATACATGTTCTCACACTTCCTACCTTACTCAAACCCCTCTGCTCTTCTGATTCATGCAAATGAAGCAAGCAAGATTTGGCATGAAATATTTGGCCACCTAAACTACAAATATATTTCTGATCTTAGTGAAAAAGAGATGGTCATAGGGTTTCCCAAGATAAAATTTTCCAAAGGAGTCTGCCAAGGTTGTATCCTAGGAAAACACCCAGAGCACAAATTTGAGAGAGCTAGTCATGAGAGAACGTATGCACCCCTCGAGCTGATCCATAGTGATGTTGCTGGCCCATTCCCTCATATGTCCATGATTTAGGCCAAATATGCATTGACCTTCATTGATGACTTTTCCAGGTATTGCTGGGTTCACTTCCTGAAACACAAGTCTGAAGTTTTTGGCCTATTCAAAGTCTTTAAGGCTCTGGTTGAAAACCAGTCTGGAAGGAAAATCAAGGCCCTCAGATCTGACAATGGTGGTGAGTATGTCAAGTCTGAGTTTATTAATTATTGTGTAGATTTAGGTATTCAGATGCAGCATTCTATCCCTTACACACCACAGCAAAATGGTGTTGCTGAGAGGAAGAACAGATCACTGAAGGAGATGGAAACATGCATGTGGAGGCCAAAACTTTGCCACCAAAGTACTGGGCTGAAGCTATCAACTGTGCAGCCTATATTCAGAATAGGGTGCCTCACAAACAACTTGATGGCATGACTCCCTTCAAAGCATGGAGTGGGCACAAGCCAGATGTGACCCATTTCAGGATTTTTGGCTCAAAGGCTTGGGCTAGAATTCCAACAGAGAAGAGGAAGGCTTTGCAGCCCCAAAGCCAAGAGTGTCTTTTTTTTGGATACTCTGAATATTCAAAAGGGTACAAACTGATAAATTTGAGCACAAAAAATCCCTTCATCGAAAGGTGTGTTCAGTTTGAAGAAGAACCCCTTGCAGCAGTGGAAGTTGGTGAAGCCTCTTCACCACCTGAACCTCAAGAAGTAAGTAAAGAGTTTGTTGAACATGCTGATTCTGATTTGTCTAATGGAGATGAGTTTATTTCAGACCCTAAAATCCCTACAAGGCCAAAATGGGCAGCCAAGACACTACATGCAGCAGATGAGATAGCTGGGGATCCCAATGACCCAAGAAGGACTAGATCTCAGTTTGAGAGTGGTCTGTGCATGAAGGATCCTATGTTTGCTGAAAAATTCTATTTGATGGTGGAGTATGATCCTAAAACAAATTAAGAAGTAGTAGTAGATACAAGATGGAAAAAAACCATGAAGGAGGAGTTCAGCTCACTCCAGAAGAGCAACACATGGGAGCTAGTGGATCTTCCCCCAGGGAGAAAACTAGTACAGTGTAAGTGGGTCTATAAGACCAAATTTGCTGCTGATGGTTCACCACTGAAGTATAAGGCCAGATTGGTAGCCAAGGGCTACTCACAAGTTCATGGCATAGATTACAATGAGACCTTTTCCCCAGTGGCAAAGATGGATTCCATCAGGCTAGCCTTAGCCATTGCAGCCTCAAGGCAATGGGAGGTACATCACATGGATGTAAAATGTGCCTTCCTGAATGGAGATCTCATTGAAGAGATATATATGTAGCAGCCTCAAGGTTTTTCTACTAACCCTTCTCTTGTGTGCAGGTTGAGAAAGTCATTGTATGGGCTAAATCAAGCCCCCAGGGCTTGGTATGCCAAGATCGATAGCTGTGCAAATCAGATCAAAATGTTTATTTGAAGTTAGTTAATGGCTCATTAATGATAATTGTGTTATATGTTGATGACCTCCTCATTACAGGAAGCTCACAGGCTGAGATTGCTTCCTTAAAAGGAGCTATGAACCAAGCCTTCTCCATGACAGATTTGGGGCTCTTAAGTCAATTTTTGGGGCTTGAGATTGCTCAAACCAAAGCTGGAATCAAGGTGCACCAGTCCAAATATGCCTTGGACTTGCTGAAAAAATTCAAAATGAAGGATTGCAAAGCAAGAAAAACTCCCTTCCTTTCAGGAGTGAAGCTGGAAGAAGCTGATTCTTCACCGATGGTAAACAATACACTGTATAGGCAATTGATTGGATGTTTGTTGTATCTGACACATACTAGACCTGATATTTGTTATGCAGTAAGTGTGGCTTCTAGATTCATGGATCAGCCTAAAGAGATCCATTGGAAAGCAGCCAAAAGGATCCCTAACTTTGTTCAGGGAACAAGGACACATGGGATCTTCTATAAAGTAAAATCTGATCTTGATTTGATTGGATTTACTGACAGTGATTGGGCAGGTGATAGCACAGATAGAAAGTCCACTTCAGGATATGTGTTCATTCTTGTAGAAGGGCCAATCAGCTGGTCAAGCAAGAAACAGAGTGCCATTGCACTCTCATCTACAGAAGCAGAGTACAGAGGAGTTGTTAATGCAGCAACTCAATGTTTATGGTTGCAGGGTTTACTTGGAGAGTGTGGATTCAAACCAGAGTACTCAACTACCATCTACTGTGATAACCAGAGTACCATTCAAATATGCAAAGATCCAGTTCAGAAGCAGAGATCCAAACAAATTGAGATCCATATGCACTACATCAGAGAACTTGTACATGATGGCACCATTCACCTACTTTTCTGCTCATCTTCAGAACAAGTAGCTGATATCCTCACCAAATCATTTTGTGAGAAGACCTTCAGCAATCTCAAATCATTGCTGGGGATTGCTGATCATGCTGTGAAAGCATGAGTGAAGACAATATTCTACAATTTTGTTTTACAGTCCATGTTTAAGGGAGGATTTTCCCAAGTTGGTTTTGCCTCTTTCCTTGTTTAAATGGACATGCAGTATGTAAAGGGTGAATAAGACTTGTTGCCAGGCCCTATAATTTTCAGATATATTACTCATAAGTCAGGCTTAAGGGGGTTTGTTAGAATAATCAACCCATATTTTACCCATTTAGACATTAATTTAATTATTTCTGTCTTATTAGCCTAGTTCATGTGTCTCACCTTGTGCAAGTTGTGTTTTACCTATCCATAGTGGTCAAAATTGCCTCATTTGACTCATGTAGCTCATGGGAAAGCCCAAGGAATCAAATCTGCTTTATTCCTGGCCTCCTAGGTGCCCTTCTGCTTTATTCCCTGCTTTTTCAGTGTTTTAAGGCAAATAGAAAAGCTAGACTAGGTGAGGTGAACTAGTTTTTTGTCCTCTTCATACTCCTCTCTTTTATCCATGCAAAAGCATGTATGAGCTGCCATTCCACCACTCTTTAGCTTGCCCAAGCCATTTTTCTAATTCGTGAGCTCCATGACATATTTGGGATCAGCTTTTTACACCTATGGAAGATTTGCTTATTTTTAGTAAGCCTGCTTTATGCTAGATTCGAATTGCTCCTCATGCATTCGAATCCCTGATGTATGTTATTTATTCAGAAACCTATGTTATTACAGGGTTGGCTATTGTACACTGATTTAATATAGTTTAGTGTTCAGCTCCAATTTTCAGTCTCTTTGTGAGTGATTTTGCATGATCAATTGTTAATTGTTGTGAGTAAAATTAATCTATCACCTGGTTCAATTTCCACACAATATTGGTATGATGAGACATCTTAAATGAGAACCTCAAATGGAAATACAAAATATTTTAGATCTTACCAGGTTCAAGATGTCGGATCTGAAACTTGAGCTGAAATCCTACAGAGCTGGTTCAGGAGAAAACTAAGGTTTTGATTTTCCGGAGTTCTGTCCACCCAAATGCATTGAAATTTTTTCCTAACTTAGATTTTGGGGAGGAGATAAATCCAGTCCCGGGCTCACTGAAAAATTCCTCTTCTGTAAAAAGCCCTAATTTCCGACCCCAGTGACAGGTCCAAAACTGAAAAACCTCAAAATTGGATTCTGTTTCAACAGAAAGATGCGCCCTAGGGAGGAGAGTTGTTCCACCTTAATTTTGCTGAAAATATGTGGAGGAAGGTCCACAAACTAGGAATCCCTAGTTCCTGCAGCTGCACAGTGTCTTCTTCTCAGGTTAGCTCTGATACCATGTTAGTTTTTCAACATTAAGCTAGCAATATGTTAGGATATTTACTGAGAGAATAACAAGCACATCAATATAACAAAAGAACATTACAAGAGATAAGAGACACAAAGATTTTTGATCGGGGAAACCATAAAGGAGAAAACCCCGCAACTTCCTCAGAGATAGAATCAACACCAAAACAGTAAAAGCCCCAAATTAGTAGTCTTCTTCTTCTGTCTAGTCCTAGTGTATTTCATTCATCACTAATGCACTGCACTTGAGTGAGTGAATGTTGTATTTTACAAGTGATAAATAGAGAGGCTCTCACTCTCTATTTATATTCTTCCGTTCACTTGAAGTGCACTCAATCATGTCAGCCTAACTTAACAATTACTTACTAGAGCCTACATCTCTATGAGTGTATAATAACCCTAGTGCCCCGAAACTGGGGGGGACTTTAACAATGACTTGACATGACTTGTTTACATTATTGATCCTCCCGATCGGAACATCGGGGCATGACAACATGATTCAAATACATAATAGAAACATCCCGGAATAAACATCGGGTTACAATACATAAGATACATGGATGCATACATTCCGAAGTTACAAATACATCAACAGTCAAACTGGTTTGAGGAAGATTTGAAGTGTTCTTGCAGGTTCCTAGTTGGAGAGAAAGATGAGGGATACAAAGAAATATTGGATCAACCTTCATTTCATAAGGTATGAACCCTCCACTACAACAAATTTGACTTTTAGGGGCTGTTGTCTTCCACCTCCAAAACTCACTTTTGGGGGTCATTGTCTTCCACCTCCAAAAGTCACTTTTGGGGGCAGTTTTGGCTTTAGAGGTGGTCTTTACAAAACTTTTGGGGGTCATTGTATTCCACCTCCAAAAGTCACTTTTGGGGGTAGTTTTGGCTTTAGAGGCGGTCTTTACAAAACTGTCCCTAATAGCATCGATGCTAAAATTTTTGAAATTTATGGGCAGTTATCGAATAGATCAAAACCACCCCTAAAAGTGACTTTTGGGGGCAGTTCTAAACCTCCCCCAAAAGTAATTTTTTTTTTGGGGGGGGCTTCTTAACCCCCCCCCCCCCCCCCCCCCCCCCCCCCCCCCCCTCCCCCCTCCCACCAAATTCACTTTTGGGGGCGGTTCTAAACCCCCCCCAAAAGTAATTTTTTTTTTGGGGGGGGCTTCTTAACCCCCCCCCCCCCAAAACTCCTTATTACAAACCTTTGGGGGCAGTTACAAACCCCTCTCATAGGTACCTACGAGGGTGGTTTCAAACCCCCCTCGTAGGTACCAACGGAGGTAGTTTGAAACCCCCCCCAAAAAAACTCTTTACAAATATTTGGGGGCAGTTATAAACCCCCCTCGTAGGTACCTATGGGGGCAGTTCAAAACCACCATTAACATTCTTTATTACAAAAATTTGGGGGCAATTTTAAACCCCCCTCGTAGGTACTTATCGGGGCGGTTCAACGTCGCCCCCTAAAACTCTTTACAAACCTTTGGGGACGGTTATAAAATCCCCTCATAGGTACTTGCGGAGGTGGTTCGAAACCCCCCCTAAAAATCTTTACAAATATTTGGGGGCGGTTATAAAACCCCCTTGTAAGTACCTACAGAGGTGGTTTGAACCCCCCCTAAAACTCTTTGCAAACCTTTGGGGGCAGTTATGAAACCCCCTTATATAAACTTATAGAGGGGGTTTTGAACCCCCCTCATTGTAACATACAAGGGAATTTTTTAACCCCCCTCATAGTGACATATGAAGTCAATTTAGAACTCCCCTTGTAGCCATAATAAATCATAATAAAATCTATTTTATTTAAAACATCAATATTGCAATATCATTAGGGAATGAAGTAATCAAACCTTCAACCTCCTTCTTGTAAAGCAAGTGCTCTATCATTGATATAGAACCCTTTAAGAATTGTGGAAAGGGGTAATATTAACACCAAGATTGCATCATAAGTAATTCTAAGAAAATACTAATAATCCCAACATTGTTTCTGACTTGAGATACCTAAGAAAGTAGTATGAATGGCCCTGACCTTATTTAGATATATTCTAACCACTTCAAATCATATTCTAACCACTTCAAATCGTATGGCTCTGACCTTCTTTAGATATGTGCTAACCACTCGAAATCCTATGATGTAATCAAGATAATGTAGATGTATACTTGGAAATTCACATTTAGACTCTGAAACATATAATTATGCATCCTATTGACCTCAAGTTGGCAGTTAAAAAGAGGAATATCATGCCACCCAAGCATACACTCAGTTTGCTTTCTTATGATCATGCCACTATACAACACAAAAAGTAACAACAAATAAATGAGTTTTGGAGCTCTGTAGATTTGAATCTTATGTTGTTTTATGACAAAATGTTGTATAGAATTTTACCTTTCGTGTAGTGGGATTAAGCTGGGAAGAATAGGGGGACTGGTTCCATAAACTATGGTTAGTTTATTGTTGCAGTTATCTATTGTATAAGATGATTTTCTTCACAAATACATCGAATACATAAATCTTGTTTGTCATTATTTCTATGCTACTGCGATTTGTTGCTAGGAGGATGGTTCATCCTTATTTCAATGATGAAACCCAATAAGGACATACATGCATCATATTTCTCATTAATTTTCATCCATTATATCCTCTAAGGGGTTACTGTCATGTGTAAGCATCAAATTATCAATTTTTTTCTCAATCTATAACAAATCTCAACCAAAACATGTGCAAATTGTGATCCTTCAAGATGTTTGACATAACTAAAATCCCAATGCTTGCAAAATTCCTTGATCAAACCCAAGTAAAAAATATCTCCCTTGGACTACAATCATCTAAGCTCTCGCTCAAAACAATGCTCAACCTATTCTATTATCGGCATATCTCCCCCAATGTGGGGCATGAAACCAATCTAATGCATCATCTTCCAAGGAACACACAAACATTTTCATCATAACATGCTCATGGGAAACATTGAATATTGAAATGAATTCAATGAAAGATGTAACAAGTAGTACAACTTAGTCATTATGTTCTGAGAAGTTTTGAATGTGCTTGTCCTAATATGGAACAAAGAATTGATTCAGATTCCTTGGGATACCCAAGAAATCTAATGGATTGAACCATTCTTTAATCTATGATTCTTCTAAAAATGCCATATTTTTTAACTTCAATACTCAATGTGACAAACTAATATGGAATTTGAAAAACATATAACCATCATACATCATTTGAGTACTAGTGGAGTTTCCAAGTGAGGTTTCAAACATCTTCAGGTATGTTGGATGTCCTCACTTCTACAAACAACAAGTTTACTTTAAAATCTTCTAGATTAGGGATTCGTTCCTTTGTGGAGTCACCAGATGAAAAAATATATTCAAAGAAACAACCTTATCAAATCAATGTAGACAAACTACTAAATGTCAAGAACTGGAATTTATCTCCAACAACACTAAATTTTTACCTCCTAAATATTTTGCATTAACAAAACAAACTAAATTTTGGAAGATATTCCGCATCACCAAAACAAACCAAATAACTTAGTTACATTAAGCAAAATAGCGAATGCAAGACCCAAAAATATCTATAGAGAAATGCAAAACCCAACCTTGTCATTCAACATTCGTGTAATCCTAGTCTTCTTTAAAAGATATGCAGCATGTTGTTGTCTGCTTTGTGCAATTGATTGCTATCATTGTAGAAGTATGATGTTAGCGAGAGATTGATGGAGATATACAATTAAAACCTATAACTGCTTAATTGCAATAATTTTCATAAAGTTTATTTAAATATTCCATTCTAAAACTAATCTTGCTTGCTTGATGGAATCTGCAGGAAATTTCAATTGCTTTAACATCAACCTAGGACAAAGAGGGTCAAGATCATGCTCACATGTTGTTCCCATGTTTAGAATATTTCATCATCCACCAAATGATTTTGATATGCTGCTTCAATAAGAGAGGCTTCTTCTTATGTTTTGGCCCTTTCTAGGTAATCCATGGTTTTTGCTAGTTGCTAGAGTTTGCGTTCCATTTCCTACCTTTCCTTAAGTTGCTCATAAAGATCCTGTACCATGAGGATCTCCTTCGTAACCTTTTTCTGTGAGAGAATAATTAGAAGGAAGAATAGCATAAGTGTCTTTCAGGCATAGAATTCCTTTACAACTAAAAAAACTAAAATTTGCAACACCTTGAATAGAACCATAATAAATTAGAAATACAGGTCAATAGTCCATACCCATTCAACAACTTGTTTTTTTTCGTGTTTCCCTCTCCTTCTCTCAATATATTGAAGCAAATCTTGAGCTTCTTCCAATTCATTCTCTTCAATCTCCCTTTGAATTCTCTTCTCTTCTCTCTTTGTATACTCAGATGCAAGTCTTTTATGATCTATTTTTTTAGTTATTCTTTGTTGCTTCAATCTCTTAGACTCTTCTTATCGTTCCTTATCAATACCAATGAAAGCAAACAAATTTATCCCAAGACACTATGATACTCCAACAATCTACAATATGCAGAAGCCACATAGGTAAAAACAACTAATCTGGTACATACCATTTCAAGAAATTGCTGCTCTTTCTCCTGCTTGTGCCTCTCAATCAAGACTTTGTGAGCAAGCATCTTTCTATGATCTTTCTCTATGATCTCAAGCAATACTGGGAAGTGTTGAGGAGCTTTAGCGGCGTTTTCAGCAAAAGGAAAATTTATGAGGCTTCTAGCCTTGTTTAAGTTCTTCACAAGAATAGTTAAATGATTTCGAATCTTATCTGGCTTGAGGTCCTACACAAATAAATTTCCAAGTAGCTTACTCACTCTAAAAAACACTCCATGCACAGAAGCATCATCCTCGAAGGGAAAGCTTAAGTTAACATTCAATATAATGAAAACCACTAAATTAAATTTCTTCACCTCACTGCCAAACTGTACGATGGATTTTAAATGGTCAATCTTTAGCTGTAATAAATTGTACTTCACAACATCCTCACTAAGCTTCTCTACAACAACAAAATCAGAAAACAATATCATCTTTGAAAGGGATGTGGTTTTCATTGTTTGATACACTTGTGATACCTGAAACATCTAGTTGTTCTTTTTATTAGACAAATGTAACTATATAAAAATTCCAACACCAAGAAAAATAAATAAATCAAAGCACCGGTTGTCACCCCATAATTTAATATAGAAGAATGAACTGAATTCAGTAAGAATTATTCCCATGAATTCTCTAAGTTGCAAAACTCTAAAAGTTTGTCCAAATTTACAAATCAAAAGTTCTAATACTACAAAATAGTAAAGAGCATGACCAAAGGAGAGTAAGTACTAAATATCACATGTTGTAACACTCTCAAAATAGTTATCCTTTCTAAAAGCAGGAATGTATTGCTCCAACTACACTGCTGGGACAGGAGAAGTTGAAGACAATTTGTGACTAAGTTTAGAGATCTTTCCTAGCAGCTGCTGAACCTTTTCAACAAGATCTAAAGGCTGGAAACAATTTTCCAGTAGATGATACAAATCCTTCACTTCTTGTGGAACATATGTCATGACACCTTTGGAAACCTGACACATAATGAAGACACCGGCTACACCAAAAAAAGTACATTAACCAAAGGCATGGTTTCCAAATTTCATTACATTTTAATCAAAATTGTGTAGCATGTTAAAACACAAAAATGTCCGAGGAGAGAGCACATAATAGAATAAGGGTTCTCTGACTTCTCAACAACTTAAATAAAATACCTTTCAATTTGATTCTTAAAATTCTTAAGAAGCTCAAGATTTAGATTTTATACTTACCATATCAGAAATAAGTGATGGACATGATAAATGTAGAAACCAAAGTTGAGAACCAAGCTTCATATGAGCCTTCAAAAGAGGCACAATATTTTCCATCAACTAGAAGTCAAGAACAAGATCCATTAGATTCTTCAAAAGAGGGACCAGTAGAAAATCTATTGCTCCTTCACATCTTGAAGGATTAACAGGGATAGATCTACTTGACATTCATGAACATTTTTTACCAGAATCATTAAAGGAGATACCTGTGGCAATATATGCTATAGAATAAAATTTACTTTCAATTCCATCTACGTAAACAACTATAGAAACGGTAGAATAAAATGGTTTTAAAGAAACATTCTGTTCTCTTTATTGTTCTTTTACTAAGAAGTTATCTTCTGTAAGCGAAAAACTAAAGAATATGGAAGAGCGAGATTTGAGAGGATTTTCTTTTGCATTATCTCCAGAACTAGATGAAAAAAAACATATAAGAATACACGCAATGTAGTAGACTCCTTTGTTATTCCTCCAATTCTTAAAGAGTAATATGATGTTAGCATGCCAAAGAAGCTGGAAGTGGATGAAACAATAGAAGGACCTACCTGGAAAACTCCAGATTCTAATAATTCTATAAACTCCCCTAAAGTAGAAAATGGAAATGATAAATCTCAAAATAACATTTTCCTAGGCAGATCAACATTTAGAGTAGAGACCAGCCCTAATATCAGTATACTAGAGTGGATTAAGCATCTTTGGTGAGAACGAAGGAAAAATAACTATGTTTTCACACATTCATTTGTCTTCGACAATGGCAGTGACGATGAAAAATAAGATGACCCTGATTTCTCAGCTTGGATTATCCTGAACCTGATGTCAAATATTGACCTATAATCCATCGAATAAATTTTAGGTCAGGTAAGCCAGAGTTGCCATAAAATCGTAAAAATGAACATAAGCCAAAGTTTCTAGAAAATCCTTAAAATCAACATTGAGTGCAAGTAATGTTCCTACCACCTTCTGTCACTGAGCATGATATACACATGGATTTTTAATGATTTTGGAAGCATTACTGAATCCCACATTATTCAATCAAAGACATAACACAACAACAAGTTGAATTATATCAATGTACTGATAGTTAAATAAAAAATGACATTTCTTAGCTTTCTGACAGTCTTTAAGGATATCTATGAAAATCCAACTATAAAATTTACAATCTCAAAGAAAC
This sequence comes from Pseudotsuga menziesii, assembly GCA_001517045.1. Classification (NCBI taxonomy): domain Eukaryota; kingdom Viridiplantae; phylum Streptophyta; class Pinopsida; order Pinales; family Pinaceae; genus Pseudotsuga; species Pseudotsuga menziesii. The sequence goes on from LPNX010908561.1 coordinate 709,357, forward strand.
ATATGGAGGATACGACATTCATAAAACTTATCCAAAAAAACAATTCGAAGCTATGGTTTATTCTAGTTAGCCAAGTTTGTCACTGTGAAAACCAAGAGAATATTAGAAACCCACGTAAGATAAGAATGTAGTTTAATATAAGACAATACCCCATGTTGAATTAATAATTTTATTGTATTACATAGTTGTCTAAGAGGGTGAATGGTCATAAACAGTATATGTATAGTATTCAAAAATGCATAAATAAAGTGAATTACACCAAATGCTAGTCAACTGATCATCCTATCTTGTTCTTTAGCCTATTTAGTGATGTATTGTTTGAAATCTTATTGACATTGTTATTAAAGAACATGTCATCGAAAAGGGAGCATTCTTAAGAACTACATTTTCTTGTGAGACAGTCATGAAATTGTATTAGGAGCTCATGATTAGGATATCTTGACTAGGATGTCATGAATCATAATTAGCCGGGGTTTGAAGCAATAGTCTTGTTGAAGGTGCTGTAAAGAGCCTACACTTAAGAGAAATATGATTAACACATCACTATGTTATGATTGTACATGTCATAGAAATTGCAATCCATTAACCATATAACTCCATACAAGAGTACAAAACATAGCAACACTCAAACAACTGCAAAATAGAATGCAAGGAATAGAAAGTAACAACAACAATCACACCATGAACGCAGGAAAAGGCATGAATGTCACATGCCCACTATAAAATTTTATTTGGATTTGAAGAGTGGTCACTTTCCCTACGTTCTATTTAGGTTTTTCCTATATATAGGCCTATACAAACCTTCATGCACTGGTCGTGCAATATCAGAAATAGATTCAACAAGATTGATAAACTTTGATAGAGGTATATTTGTGTTACACGCTATTTTGGCAAGGTATCCATATATGAACTTTGCAACACTCAACTTTGAAGTATGTATTACAAAATTCATCCTTCTACATTTAGAAAATTATCAAGTTTTAGCAGACCTTACCCTCTGCCCCTCATAAGGAAAAGGTACCCTTTCCAGACTGCTTTGAGGGCTCTTATCCTGCATCAAAAAATGCTCTTATATGAATTACACAATATCCATATCATTTAAAGAATCGTCTGTGTATGATGAATATGGAATTAAGTGCAATTTTTTCTAACCTGATGCCTATTCTCCTTGCAAGTGCCATTTCACATGAAGTTTCCTCTCTTAGTATGTAGAAACGTTCAATAAATTTAGCAAAACATTCATGGAAGCGGATCCTTTTTCTGGTGGTAATTGTTTCCACAAGATGTCTATGTTTTTCTATTGTCTCCACATCATCTGAAGTTAACCCATTTTCATTTTTTAAAGCACTTCTATGGTCATAATCCTTTGAACTTCCATGTAACCAACAAAAAGTGTAAATCTTTAGGGCCTCACGTATTAACTCATGTGACATTCTTTCCTTGTGTTTAATAGAAACTACTACTCGCTCAATATCTAGTTCACAAATATATTCAATTCACCAATACTCTAAAATATTGGAAGAAATTGGGTCAATACACCTTCCTGCCACCTTGAGGTCTCGTGACCAAGGTAAGAATGATTTGGCAGCCTGCACTACAATAATAAAATATTTCCATCTTTGAATAAAACTCAAGTTGAAAAACATATAAATTTTATAAACTCGATTTCCCTTTTTCCATAGCTTTTGTCATCATGTGAAATTTTGTATCACATTGTAGGCATGGAAATTTTCAATTTATATGCATAACCAAACCTATAGCGCTTTAGGGTGGGAATGCAATTGAAGTGTTTGAAAATAATACACATAAATAAGCACATCAGGTTATCAATTACAACTTTTATAATTTACAACCCTACAACTTTTTTTATGAGTCTATGACCCTATGATCCCCATATAAGCTAGAGTATCAACGATTTGTTGTTTTGGTTTATGTCCACTACAATATCTGATTGTGGGTGAAGAATATTGAGGCTTTGAGAACTCCCCTGACATGGATACCATTTCCTTAGAAAACATTGACACCTTGATTGAGTGGAGGGTGGTTTTAGAGGTCTATTATGGAGGACTAAGTAGGCACCTTTGTGGATAGAGGTCGAGGAGGATCAAGTTGAGCATGCCCATGGGGAAAGGGAAGATTTGCATGAAACACCTCTATTAGGGGGGTGAGTTTGTCTTGGAGGAGGAAATTGGGACTAAGGAGGATTATAAGGAATCCTCATCACCATCCTATACATATATTCATACTCAGGAACCTACCAGTGGACATCAAACTAATGTTGTAGTGTCATCTAGTGGCATATGATCCCTTACATGTTATTGTAAAAGGGGAAGATGTAATTGATATCTAGCTTCTATATTTATCATTGTATATGATTGATCATGATGATACCAGGAGGTAGATTATAAGCCTCCAGGTCATAAAATAGGTGTCATATATGATGACCACTACAATCTAAACCAACTCATTAGTTTCCAAAATGAATTCAGGAATGTCTTCTCAATAAGCATAGATTTTGCAAATGGAGGCTAACCTTTTGATATGGAAATTGCAATATAGAGACTTCAGGAATGTAGAACAGTTTGTCCTTAATGCTGATAACAATTCTCCCAGGACTTCAACTATACATGACATGGTCCATGAATGGAACATTTGTGTCCATGAATTTCTCATGATCAATTTTTGTATCAACAGAAGATATTGACTTTGAGTTATCTAGAATTTCCTTTGGAGTTAGGTTTTGTCCAAGTACTTTCCCAGTATGTTTGGAGGTCTGATTCAGAGGACTTGTAGCTGAAACTACCTCCTCATTTACCTATGGGTTGTCCTGAAGCAATCAATATTCAACAAAAACAATGTTACTTTACATGGTTATGTAGAAGGCCAAAGATAAGTAGTCATTAAAAAATGCCATAAAAATGAGATGAATTCCCATAACTTCATTTAAATGTGGAGGAGGGCACAAATAAGTAAATTGATCATTGGAGACAGAAAGACCAACAAGACAACAACAAATACAAATACTAATATTAATCAATCATCAAAATGAAATCTACGTCTATGTAGCATGTAGCAATTGGTCAAAAATATTTTTTCATGGCTAAGGTAGTTAATACATTACAAAATTGTAGCACAATGGAATATACCATTGTGGTAGTAGAAACTGTAGATTCTCCTAGTCCATTACAATATCTCACTCTTTGTACAATAACTTTGGGGTAGCTTTAGCTAAAAGCTCAACTTATAAAAAAATATCAATCATTTATGATGATATCTCCAAGCAGGCACAAGATTCTCGATAGATGTCTCTACCATTAAGAAGACCAATACCACCTAGCCAAGAAGATCATCTAGGAGATGTTTTTAGTTTGTATTCCCCATCTCTTGGAAGGAACAACTAGATTATGATCCCAGTTAAGAGAGGGGGGGTGATACTTCTCTACCAATAGTTGACACTAATGCTGGAGATGTTACAACTTATATTCCAGTTTTATGTTTTGTTTTAGGGTGAATACTTGGAAGTCTTTAGTCATTATACTTGAGATGTAATACCTACTCCATTAGTATAGTATGAGTGATGATGGATTTTTCCTAGCATCCATTGACAACTTTTGGTCCACATGTGCTCATAGATACTTTCTTCATTGTCCATTTCTGACATATGTATTAAGGAGTCTTCTGTTGTATGCTAGATCGTGGGGAAAATGATTTAACATTAGTAAAATTAAAGCATAAAGGACTTTAAGAAAGAGATGCTGACATGCTTGTATATATTTCTATCATAATGAGTAAGCTGGTAGTAAATTTGGGATTTAAAGACAAACAAAAGATCAAATATCCTCATAGACTGAAATCTACTCTATAAATTTTTTATCTACATACTAAATTTGAAGTTTCAAAACAAGAAAAATAGAAATAAAATAAACAACGAATAAAGAAAAAGGGAACATATGGTAATTCTAAGTTTGAAGACAAATTTGATATTGGTATGCAAATTGTAATATCCCATTGCAAGCAAATATGTGTGGTCTATATATTTTTTTGTCATAACCGTCATTTCCAGTTTCTTACGTGTCCATTGCGCAATGTCAAAGTGGAAGTTCAATTATGGACAACTATGTCAGGATCCCTTCTAATAAATAATCTAGCCCAGTGAAAGCTTCTAAAATCCAAATAAAACACAAGTTGCAGTGGATCCATTGTATAAAAATTATAGCCAAGTAGTTGACAAATTAAACTCAAAACTCTCATCATAATTGCAACCCTGAGCCTAAGTAATTGACCTGATACATATCTAACAATTAAAATTTCTATTCAAAAGCTTTACCTTGAACACAAATCATTGCAATGTCGAGTTTTGTTACATCATAAATTGAAGAATATAGGTCTAAAACAATTTCTTTAAACTTTTGTTAAACTGCTTCTTTCCTTATTTGGTGATCACCATCACTACAAATTTTTCCAATGTTGTTTCATATCATCTCTGGAATATCTTGAAAATCGCATAATTTAACAAAATCCTTTTAAACATTTGTTTCTCATGGCTATTGTATAAATGAAACACATAATTTCCACTCTATTTTTTGGATGAATGCTACATATGAAATGTTTTCAGACTCTAGGATAACTTAATTTCTAGAGATCTATACCTTCCTAGGTTTGAACCTCGGTCTTTACTACGGTGAAGAATTGTATTTCCTAGGTTTGAAACAGGGTCTTTACTGCAGTGAAGAACTGTATCGAACACCAGAATAAAGCTCAAAAGAACAATTTGCAACTGATAAATTATGTGTTTTCAGTATTTACCACCTCAGCCACAATTTTCACATGAGAAATAGTAACATTACGGAAAAAAGGAGACCATTCTTGCCAGAAATTCATAACACCTAGAGAAGACTAGTCCATGCTACAACCCAATATGGATGAGAGTAACTCTTCCAATCATAAACTAAAAACAACAAAGGTTTAAAAAAATATAGCAAGTATAATTAAGATATACATAAATTTATAAACCAATATAGATCCATCTTAAATATGAATCTCTTAAGCCCCAAAATATTTGCACCATGGATTCTTTTTGATTCCTGTCAATATTTAATATATCTTGAGCTAAACATATTTCTAAGCTGATATTAACTCAAGTATTTCACATGAATTTAAAATCATGAACTTTTTTGTTGCCATACATATCTTTACTCAATTTGGTTATCACTTGTAATTTGATTTAACCATTCAAGGATAGTGAACAATAAAATCAAAGTCACTCTTTTTTATTTCATTTCATATAGAATGAAATGTAAAAGGAATTGCTAAATAAGAAATATCAAGCTAGATATAACTAGTATCTATGTTTACAAGTTTAGACAAATTTTGATGATTGGTAATGGAAATTAACTTAAATGGTTGAAATCCTTGAAGTTTGAGAGAGTCTCACTCCAAATATACTATGGAAAAATACCTTTTCATTCAACCTACACATGCAAATCTATTAAAACTTCATTTAACCCTAAAGTCACTTAAATATAGCTAAACCCATGTTTGAATCAATTTTGAATTGAAACAAAATATGCAAGATGACCCCTTAGCACTGGGTCTACTTCGAGAAAGGTCGCAATTTAACTTATCATGTAATTCTACCTTTATACTTTTTAAATTGCATGGCACGTGATATACAATGTGGAAAAGGAAAATGATTTTAACTACCTGCTAAAAGTTGGAAAAACAGTCTTCAACGAAAAAGAACAAAAAAAATGAAAACCATGTGAAATCAATGCAAACCCTCAATAATTGGATCTTCAATATTAAAATATTCGAGTATTATTAGCAAATAAAATAAAGAAGAATATGTTCAGTAGCCACAAAATCATTGATCTCCATTTTTTTTACAATTACATTCAACAACTGAAATCAATGGGCTTGACCAAAACCTTTCTCATCACTTTTAATCTTGCCAAAGAACAATACAAATTCAATTGACATCTACAATGATGGCCTGCCGTGACATATCATTGTACATAATTGAATGATATTTGAAAATAACAAGAACAACTTCAAACAATAAATCACAAAATTACCATCAAAATAACATCCTATGCTCGAGGGAAAAATATAGTTCTATTGACAGTGAGAAGATGTACATTGCCAAGTTTGAAAAATACATTCAAGAAATAATGTGCAAAATCAAATTATCCTCTGATATATTGTAGGATTCACAACATCCCTTAATCCCTAACCTTGCCTCATTTTCCCAACATGCACTCCTCCCCATCTCTTCCTAGTGAAGATACTGAAAACACCTCAATTGATCCAAACCCAAAAGACTGCCTATCCTTTTCAAAATGGGTGATAGAATTAAAAACCCATCTGACCACAAATACATTTGAAATTGGGTGAATGACCAAAATCCCTTTCCCCAAGGTAGCTGTTAGTACAATCATGACAAAAAACATGAATCAAAACAACTCAAAGATATCATCATTTGGCTTCCTAAAGATGGTCAAGCCCAAGAAAATGACTTTCACAGGAAGGAACAATACCACAATAAAAACCATCCGTTAAACACTACATTGCATCCTCTTGTTGATAACTAGTGACAACATCCTCTAGCACACATAAAGAAAATATGAAACGTACATGATTCCAAAAGGGACCAAAACAATAGTACTCAATATTGGATAAGTACACATGACCATATCATGATTTCCTTCATAGTGTAAACCCTCAAAGGCCATGGTAAAATATCGTGGCAATAATTTCCCCAAGACCTACACATCTCTAAACCCTATTCTAGGTCCTATTATCACAAATAATAACTGCACTAAAAACATTGGCAAGCAACAAACCAGAACGTTGAGAAATTTCCCGACATTTCCCTTCTTTCTATGGATAATGTGGTCATTCCGCAACAACCCATGAACCAGAAACAATGCATTGAGGTAAAATAAAGGCTCCATGAATCCTTGTGACAATACCGAGTAGCATTTGTAGAGGTTTTCTTGTGTTTTTTTCCCTACTGAAGACAAAAACCAACCTCCGTATCTCAACAGAGGAAGTCTCAACAACTCTGCCAGGAAACAGAGGCCTAGAGATATGGCCAGCATGATTCTAAATTATGTAGAGCTTCTTGAAGATGAAAAAAATTCCAATTAGTCTTGTTATTGGTATTTGTTTTTTCAATGGAAACATGGACAAGATGTAAATAAAATTTTGCAATAGAAAGATGTGAAGTCGAGATGCCATGCAATTTTCTCCACTTCATCTGGAGGTAAAATCATATAAGTTGATTCAAGTACCATAAAAAAAGATTGACAAAAGGCGTATTAAATTCAAATCATATTCATAAATATTTCACAGAGAATGTGTAAGAATATATTAGAAGACATAATGCTAACATCAAGGAAAAATTAAGGAAAGTATCGACGTGAAATGTTTAGGCCCAACAAAATTTAAAAAGGAAAATATCGGTTCAAAACTAGGCCTTTCCATTTGCCGACAGGAATGGAAATTAAAGCCTTAATACAGATTTGTGTAAATCCTTGCCACAAGATATGGGATATTCAAAATAATCGTGACCTTGGGACATTGCTTACAATTTATGACCACATAAAAGAAAAAAATATAATTCAGACATATGATTGAAGTCTTGAACAAATTATAACAGAGACAAAAGTGAAATTTGTATATGAAAGATTGCTCAAAGAAATCATTTTATTTCTTAAATGCACTTCAAACTTTTAAAGATAGATTTGTAGAGAAAATATGCAAAAATAGTTATAAAGAAATTTGATTGTCCCGTCAAACATGTCAACTAAATATGGAATTACTATGGATTTATATTAACCCCGTTCTTATGCAGGAGGATATTGTAATGCATATATTTCCAGGCTGCATAAATACATGATACATGATGAAGTGTTGTTAGTCAATAGAAAGGAAAGTCAGGTGAAAAATGTTTGACAAGAAGTAAAATGTGATGTTTCTAATTTGAAAATAGATGAAACATTTTACTATTAGACAAGTAAAATCATAGAAATCTGATGAACATATCTAAAATTTCTCCAATGGTTTCTTCATATTTTAACCAAGCCTAAGTATGTCACTAGAGCAAGCTAAGGTTTTGTTAGGATATGAAAGTGTCTTTTGATTTTATGGTGCTAGTAGGGCCTCAGGAGATCTTATGTGACTAGATGAGAGGCCTAGGAACTGGTAAGACAAGTAAAACCCATACTAGCTCTACATGTAGAAGCAGAGTGAGAGAGAAAATCCATGAGAAAACTTATTGTAATTAGTCCTCATAAGAAACGCCACTCTATCAGAAAATGTCCAAAGTAGAGACATATAAAGAGTATACTCATGTGCTAAGAAGACCAGATCCCTTGGAGTCTGGAGAATTTTGTTACAACTAGTCCATCATGCTTTACCAACAGTCAGCCTTTGAAATAACATGTAAACTTCTAAGACACTCTGTTCATATTTTTAAATAGTAAGAATGATTGCGATGGTTCATAAACATATTAATTCTTTCACTTATGGTTAACTGAAAATAAGGGATTGTGAAAGACACAACTAAGTCAAGGACCAACTCTTGACATTTATTAGAAAACACGCAGATGATATGATGAGTCTGACTATCATAGCATTGATAAGAAACGACAATTGAATCATTTCCATTTTGGTCACACTAAAATGGAATATATTTCCTTGAATGATATTTCAATTTCCAACCCCCTGTGGTATGTTCAAGAAATAGTGCTTTCTATAAACATGCCCCATTCCACAATTCAAAATTAGTAGTGTTGCAAACATCTGCAATTTCTCCTAAGTTTTTCACGTTGTCGATTTGTCCAATATTTTCATAATTATTAGGTCTAATTTTGTTAATGTCAATATTTTCCATTCATTTCCAATATTTTCTCCTATAATTCCAATAAGTTTCTTTCAATACCCACGATGATATATTCCCCGAAACAAGATTTGCAACATTGAAATTTCATTCAAATATATATTTCATCCATCATCATTAGGGTAGCTTCAAAATTTCAACTACTTCCCTTTAATACGTTGAGAAACAAAAATAGTGCTCGTTATTTCTTTATAACCATATTGCGTTCCCACAATTACTGCATTTCAAAGGTTGTAGTGTAATAATCTTTAATATCCTCTTAATTAACAAATATGAGGAAATATGATACAATTTTAACCACTTTTACTATAGTGACCCTACTTTCTTCTTTATAAATATTATTAAAGAGATCATGCTCAAGCTATATCCTAAAAACTAGAAACCACTAACATGTCATCCCTATAAATATTCCATGTAGTATTACCATTCTTCATATGGATATCATACCCATGCAAATAATTTGTATTTTCATCACATTTTTCTAACCATAATGATATACTTTTGATCCTCAACTAGCCCTCTTTTCCTATTAAGATATTCCTCTCCCCTTGGTTTAGGTGATGAACCCTATATTTGAATTCCTCAGTTGGAAGTTTAATTAAATCCTAATTATATGACCCTTATAAGTCAATCTCAACATCAATGGGCTCTTCTCTAACCCTTAACTTATTCTCATGGGTCCATGATAAAGTTGTACGTATGATCCTCTATAAACTTCCTTCAAATTGAAGGGTTGTTGGAATGTCCATCAAAAGGATCCCACCTCACTTTCACAAGCTCTTGAAATTCCTCATTCTCCAAGCAATTTGGAACTAGATTAAATGGATTTTGATGCTTCCTACTTATAAGTTATAGATTACATTTGAAGAAAGAAAGAAATGTGATATGGCTAATGACCTTATCTATCTCATTTCCTAACCTTCATTTAGTCATTTAATAAGCCTTCAAAAAAAGGATCTAACCAGCATCTTAGAAATTATAACATCCTCCATCCTCTGTTTCCTCCAAGTAGGAATTACCTTATCCATTTCTATGTACTAAGGAACCATACCCTCTAATACCATAAGAAAAAAGGCTAACCTTCACTTAGCCATTTAATAAGCCTTCAAAAAAATGGGATCTATCCAACATATTAGAAATGATATCATCCTCCATTATTTGTTTCCTCCGAGTAGGAATTATCTTATCCATTGCTATATAATATAGATCCATACAATCCAAATTCATAAAAAAAAGATAACAAATTATCCACTTAAGAAGTGGAACCATATAATTTGACAATCTAACAAATAAGTATAGACCCCCCACTAATATGACACGTTCTTGCCTAAAGGATTTTATTTTGAATACCCTCTCTAAATAAGGTCCATAAATATTTAGTCCAAGAGTATAGTGTTGCTCCAAATATGGACTCAAAAGATAAAAAGTTAGAATAGTTGAAAACCACAACTCTCCATACAAATATTCACCGAGTCTCATTTGACCTATAGCACGAACAAATATGAATTCCCACTTCCAAACAATTTTTCTAATTCAGAAACTACCTTACTCACCTCCCTAATGGTGTCCTGAGTAAGTATCAGATTTGGATTATAAGATTACATGATACTATTTAGATCAATTTTTTTAGTAAGGATTCCCATACCTATATAATTGAAAGAGATACAAGTGATAGGGAACCCCCAACTAGGGTATTGTTTTCTATAGGGATCCCAAATAGAGACCTTTTTTTTATTTTTCATTTTTTCAAATAGAACCTAAATATGCTTTTTTAACTTATGGATGGAATCAAATTTCTACCCATTCCACCACACTTAGAACCTTTCCCTTCCAACTAATATTTATCACCCTTACTAACCCCACCAACATTTTAAAACCTCCTTCTAAGACCTTAAATTTTATATATTACCTTCCTTAACATATTCCAACTTTCATCACTAGACACTAATCCAAAAGAAACTATCTTTAGACCATATCCACCCACCAAAAAATAAAACTTAAAACTCTACTTTTCTAAGGAACACTCTCCTATAATACCTCCTTAATACACATGTAAACATTTTCCTTCATTCGACATCAAATTTAAAACTCCAATTTTATTAGGAACTTAAAAGGGAGACTATGAATTTAAGGGGTCTAAGTCTTTTAAGGAGTTAGAAATTTATGAAAGATACAAATCCATTAAATTTATTCCATAAAAAAATAATGAAGGGAATGAATAATATTCATAAGGATCATTTAGATCAATTTACATAGACTGTATTCCTTCCCTCTTTATGCTATCCACCACTTCATCCCTCTTAACCTCTCAATATACTTCACTTTTTGAGAAACAACCCTTCCCTTTCTTTAGGAGCATCGCCTAATTTTTCACACAAAGAATTATTAGATGATTTGAACCCTTCATTCACATATTCCTTTCAAACTCATACTATTCACCTAAATAAAATATCATAATCTTTATCAATATCCCCGTTCTACAAAATGATCTAGCTAGACAAAACCTCCTTAAAGTCAATCCAAACCAAAATCCTAGTGATCAACACCAATCCTATCACTATATAATCCATACTTATTGCAACGATGGTACACAAAGAATTGTCAAGCTCCTTAAAAACTCTAGAAACTATAGGATCCATAAAATCCATAGAAAGTTTACCCAAATGAAGGTAATATCAATCCTTTCTCAAAATGTTTGAGTATCAAAGGAATGTCCAATCCAATTTCCAATGATAATCCCTAATCCTTTGTAAGTCTAGATTCAAATTGCATCTCAAAATGAAACCCAAAAAATGTCTAGATAGAAGGAAAGATTTAGCACATACTTAATCCTCAAACCCCATTAGACCTCTAGACATTCCTTAAACAAGTCTACTCAATATTATGAACATGAAATATTTGAACCATCTTATAATTCCATGGCCACAATTTCTTGCATATTTATATGTTCATTAAGGAATAAATTCACTAGAGAGACTTTATGTTTAACACACTTTTTCTCTTCCTCCTACCAAAGTCTAAAAATACCTTAGAGCCTTTCACATTATCCCCTAGTTGGAATATCCATTGTTTTACTCGCCACCCTTCACTAAAATTTCTGCCTTAACATAACCTTCCACATCGTTACTGAAATACACCACATTATCTTGGACAACTAACAAATCCTGAGAGTCCCTTGTTTTAGAGGCTAAATGCGATTAGTCTGCTTGTGCATGATTATCTTGTGAAAGATAAAATAAAAAATTAAAAAATAACTTTACAAATGTACAAAGATGAGCAATGGCGATCGATGTAACTTGTGATATATCTGCATGAGGATAAACTCTATGGGAACAAATCCCAATGTACAAGGAGGTTGCATTGCATGTGAAGTTTTTCAATTCTATAAAGGAACATTCTCCAAGGTAAGAGAGGTGCATGCATGAGAGAGATTCTCATGCTTGCATGCATGCTACTTCTTTAAAGTTTAAAGTGGGGAGCTCTATTCCAGGTAAAATTTTGTCATGCATAAAGGCCCATTCCTCAAGGAATATTAGGTTAGGGATTAACATCTTTAAGGAGGCACCCCACTACATTTGTATGGATTCATTGTAACCCTTTCTTCTCTTGGTCTAAAAAAGATAGCGCTTTACTGTTTTGGTTAGATAGTTTATTGTTTGAGTTCAGTGTGTTTCATGAGATAAGTGTATAGAAGATGTAATTTTTCTCTCTTTAATAGAGGGAAATGTGATTGGCAGCTGTTGTTTTGCTTGCTACTCAAATATCCCAGATGTTGTCTTATGCAGATCTAGTCTTTTCTATTACTTGTTTTAATCTCTTTCAAAGCATGTTGTCTCTGTACTATTGAAATTTCTGTAAGAATTCTAGGACATACATATATGGAATTTTGATAGGCGGTGTCTAGTTTTGATAGCCATAGTTGTAGGTTTTATTTGAACGAGTACAGATCTGCTTATCATGTAATGATAATTTAACATCTATTATATGGAAATGTAATTTACGTCTTTCCTTTTCTCTCTCTTAAACATTGTAGATGTTTGGTGGAGAAATTATGGTAGAAGAGCACTACGTTTATAGAGATTTTATATTTGGGTGATTATCCATACTTGTAACTCTTCAGTTTGTGAGAACAATTGGAGTGTATTTGAAAAAATGCACACCATGAACTGCAACAACTTAGAAATTTTCAATTTAAATTTACTAAGATTGTCTAATATTTCTCATAAAATAAAACCCTTAAGGTTCATTGAATTTAATTGGACCCCTTAATGAGTTATAATCTCTTCGCCTTAATGATATGGTTTGCATCTACTGCAATCTCCAATTGCGGGTGAAGCAGCTTGATAGAAACACTAATGTGGAGGCCATTTTCTTGAATGAAATGGACATCATGGCTAAGTGGAGGGTGGAAGATAAAAGGACTATTATGAAGGGCACACATGTGTGGTTAGAGGAGAAAGCATTGGAGCAGGTGGCAAGAGAGGATGCTCAATGTTATTGTTAGGATTTATAATCATCCCTTTTCTAAACTATCTATTAGATTGTATTTTCCTAACTTAGGAGTCATTTAGTTATTATTGGGTCCACTAGTACCATTGGGTCCACTTTACCTGATGGGGGCACATGTACCAGTCACTAGAGTGTGGGGAACACCGATAAAGGCTAACTGGAACTGACTGCACTTCCATGTATCAGTTTAGGCACCTCCTAGACCAATCCCTACATTTTAGGAGCCACTGAGAGTGTCGACACCAACCTCCTTTAGTTGTTGGCAGTTGGTAACTAGTTAAGCTTAGTTATGCTTTAGTGACATTCAGTTAGATATCGTCTAATTTAGTTAGTGCTAGTTATGCATGGCTGCATGTGGGAAGGTGCCAGTTCTCACATACTTCTCAACTACCACTACAGTTAGACTGGTTTGATTTATTGTAACTAATTGAGAGACTAGATTAGACGTCTGGAGTTATCAAGTTGAACTCTGATAGTGATTTAGACACTTCTAGTTAGCCATGCAGTTAGATTGAGTTGGTAGATTCGAATTCATCTCTCATGATTCAAATTCTCCTTTATGTATTACCATTGTATACTGCTGGTATGTAATCAAGTTTATACTGTAATTATATGAGCAATACTTATCTGTTTCCTGTGAGATTTATTTGTTCAGTGTGTATTATCCATTCCTTTTCACTGCATAATAATTAAGAATATGATTGCACTCATTGATCTGAATATCCAATGGCACCACAATTCTAATATGGTATCAGAGCCATATCAGGAAAGATTCAAGTCCATCTACTCTCCATTGTACACCAAAAGTAGTTGGGTTTCCACAGAAGCCCCACAAATATTTCCTTGCTTCCTATGAATTTACTCAGAGTGGCGTTGCGGCCATGACGAACCTTGAGAATGTGTACATGTCAAGAGGGAAGGCTTGATTCTAACAAAGTGTGCATGATTTTGGTTTTGCATTGTTTCTTCCACAGGTGCCACGTAGCTTGATTGAAGATATCGTTTGATTAGTAGGAGAATTATGGATTCTAAACCTTCCACACCTCGGATCCTAACACCCTTCAATTATGTTGATTGGAGGGAATATATGTAAGTTTCCTTATGCAACAAGGGCTACTTCAGGATAATACTTGGAAGGGAGGTTGAGCCCCATCATCTAACTGAGAAAAACAAGTTTTTGAACCGCTTAGATGAAGCTTTTAGTTATCTATGTACTCACATATCTAGAGAACTCCTCTTTCAACTTGAAGGTTTGAGGACTCCCAAAGAAGCATGGGAGAAGCTTGAAGTCTTGGTTGGAAAGCAAGATGAGCTTCAGGGATGCATTTTGGAGAACTAGTTGATATCCTTACATCCCAGCAGTTTCGAGACCATACAACAATTCTTTACTAAATTCAAGTCTATTGCACTTCAATGCAGACAATGTGGAATAGAAAGAAAGGATGAGCAACATGTGATCTCCATACTCAACAAACTAGGTACTGAGTATTCTGAATTTGTCTCAATCTTCCATTCCCAATTGGAATATGTCCTCACTTGATTCCTTTGTCGAGTCCTTAATGCAGGTGCAAGAGAAGTTGGTCAAGATGGGAGTCATCAAGACTTCCAAAAATGAAGCTCTCCTAGTGATAGATTATACCAAAGCACAAGCCAAAGGGAGACCTAAGGTGGAGGACCCTAAAGCATATGATTCGAAGCCTAAATAGAATTAGAAGTATTCAAAGGGGGCTTCAAGCTCCAAGAAGAAGAAAAGGTTTGAAAAGAGGATGTGTCCCTATTGTATGAAGGGTTTTCATCCAGAATAATATTGCATCAAGAAGATCCTTAACTAGTTGAAAGATCTATGTGTGCAGATCAATATTGCCCTTCCACAAGGTGCAGAGATGTCACATGCCCCAATTTTGTCAAATAATATAATCTTATTTTGATTTTATTCCAAGACATTATGTTAAATTTTATGTTAAAGTTGTAACTGATGACTCAGCAGAGTCAGGGATGTGGAATGTAATTCTGAATATTTTAATTTAAAAAAAATAAAAGTGGAGACAACAGCTTGGGAGAGCTGTTAAAAAGAGTGTTATTGGTCAAGTTGGTGGAGGACACTAGGTGGAGCGCAAATAGACAAGTGGAAACATCCTCAAACACTTCCTATGTTGCAGGTGGGAACCTCCCTACATTTGGGGTCATGATCCCCCAAGAAAGTGGGATCAGAGTAGGTGGCTCAATTAATGACAACTAACTCAAAAAAGACCTAGGCAATATTAATAAAAGTACCCATTGAAGAGAGTTGGGGCTGCTCATTCCAAGAGAAGAATCATTCAGGTGAATGCACTTCAAGGAATTCATTGGGAAGGTAATTTTTGAGGAAGGTGTTTGAGGGGTAAACTACAAGAAAGTGATCTAGTACAACTTTCCATGCTGAAAATCTTGCTACAGAGTGCAGAGTTGGTACTGAGTCATTGGACTAGTAATTTTTTGTTTGGTCCACCTAGTTCTAGCCAAGGAGACCAGAACAGGATCGGGGGTCTTGAGAAGTCACTGTTTGAGCGCTCTCCAAGAGTTGGTAGGGAGGAACAACCTCTCAACGCTGTTGTCATCCTGCTTTAAGAACAGGTTCCACTATATTTTAATTTCCGTGTTAAATTTTATATCTGTGTGTGAACAAATAATGAATGATTATATGTTATGTTGTAAACTGTTAAGTTTGAAATCTCTTAGTTGTTTTAATGCTGAATCTGTTCTTTGATGAAAAATAAATCCTACCTGTGTTTTTCCCCATCTGGAGTAATCTAGATCGTACTCTAGCATAGGTAGTGTGTTTAAATGAATGCAGTATTTATAGGAATATGAAATAAATAGAGTAATTATGTTTTTTAGAGTATTGAAATGTTTTCTTTCAGTAGATAGTTGTTTTTCTAGAAAGAATACTATCTGTTTCGTAGAGTTGTTGTTAGAATTAGACTGTGTATTTAGAATATTAGAAAAGAAACAGAATCATATTATTTACTAATAGTAGTATGTTCAAGTATGTAATTTATTCTTCTACATAGTATCTACTTCTATAAACTATACTTCTACACTAGAACAGAAGGAATAGAAATATCAGTTGAATGTCTAATATTTATGTTAAGTAAAGACGCAAATATAGTTCTGTTAGTTTATTTCTTTTCCTTCTATTGATAGTTATTTTTACCTGCAACTATCTAAACTTTAAGTAAGGATAGATAATCTAATTAAATTCTGAAGATAAACTAATTTGAAATAAGGAATATCATAATTAAGAACTTAATAACCCTTATAATATTATTTCTCTTAGAATCAAAATAACGACAGACAGTAGTAACCTATGCATATAATATTATTAATAAAGAACTGTCTTACACACTTATAGACAAATTACATGTAAGGAGTATTGACAAGATGAAAGTTCTCATTTCTTTCACCAAGTTTACAAAAGAATCTTATTAAATAAACTCAATTATTATAGACTGTTCTCAGTCTTATTTAATAATATATATAAATGCAAACATAAACTTAAAGGAATACAATATTCACAGATAATAATATTATTATTAATACAAATAATATTATTATTAACAATAAACAATATGGTTTATGAATTAGAAATTCTCTTAAAAACAAACTGAAGAAAATCTAGTGACAGTAATCGAATTAACAAAATAACAATACAAAGATTATTACTTTATAAAGTTAAAGAGGATAAACCCTAGCTCATACTTCTGAGCATAATTTATCTATATATTTATATACATTAGTAACCTAGAATAACCACAAGAGTAGTTATTTTTATCTATTAAAGAACCAATTAAAATTATCACACAGAAATAAAATATAATACTAAATAACATTTACAAATTTTATACTTGTAAAAGAAACTATCTTCTATTTTATTGACAGGATGTACCTATGAAAACGAATGACAGGGTTAAAACCCTTATAATTATTACAAGTACAATTAGAAAAACATTGAACTAATAAATGAAATTCATTTAATTATGTAACCATTAAATAAACAGACTAATAAAATTCACTCACAGTCCTTAAAGGACAAATAGTAAAAATGTATAATTATTATAAAGAGGATAATTTATATCAAAATGAGGGTTTTTATAGGTCAAACCCTAATTCATAACTCCAAATAAAAACAAGCAAGAATTAAGTCACGGCCATAAGTATCCGTCTTAAAAATTTAAGTATAAACCCTTACAGAGTATTTTAAACAAAGTACAAAAGCTTGACTGACTGTCAAGCAGGGTAAAAACCCTAACTTTTTACACAGAGCTTAATATGAAACATTTGTTAAACCAAATGAGTTTAGTGACAACACTGTCATTACATAAACCATTAATTTAACCAGGCCATAAAGCCAAACTTCCACTAAATACATTGCTTAGTTAAACTGAGTCTACCCATCGACTAGCGAGAGTTTGATACTGAGTGTTACAACAAGTAACCTGTAAAAAAAGAAAACATAACTCATGGCGAGACGAGGGAGGGTTTCCAAAAACCCTTGGTGATACCATTGACCACCTTGATACAAGTAGGGTGAAAACCCAACAGATGGACCATGGGGCTTATCCGAAACAAAGCACGAGCCACGACAATAGCTGGTTGACTGCCTATTGTCTCTGCCATGAAAGTTTACAGTAGAGAGCATCTACAAGGAGTGTGAAAGACCACTATCAGCAAAAACTTATTAAACCATGATAACAATATATACACTTGTAGCAAGTAAAAGAACTCTAAGCTTATTAGTTTACCTGTTAATGGAGAATGACGAACAACCTCAACGAAGTACTGTCACCTACAGGCTTGTTCCTTTTAAACTCAACAGCTTGCAAGTGTAACCCTCACGCAATGTGGAGCCACGAGAACAGTAATAGGTAACTGAAGTAGACTGCAAGCCACGAGACAACGAAAGGAAAACTACACAGACTGCAAGCCACGAGACAGTGAAAGGAAAACTACACAGAGAGAAAGCCATGAGTAATAGTAATCTCTACAAGTTGCAAAATGAGAACCTAGCAATGGAGAATGGCTTTTCAACCCACACACCAGTGACAAAATAAGAACTAAATCAAGACACAAGTCAACCGAAGCAAGGAGGAATGACGGCCACCATCGAATCCAAGCAGAGCAGGTCCAAGGGCTGGCACAAACTGTGGAAAGGAAATGATCAAGGTTAGGTTTCAGCAATGTTTTATATCCCCAATGATTGGTTAGGAGACGACCACATGGTATGCAAATTTAAACATGTAAATGGGTCGTGTTCTATAGTGCCTACATAAAAACAAATCCAATTATTGAATTATTGGAGCGTGGAGTAAACTATATTATTAAACCAATAATTTGCCATGCATTTCGATATTAACATGCACCATATCATTTGTTAGTGTAGTGATGAAATATCAACGATTGGGTTATGTTGACCTATCATTGGAATGTCATGTTTAAACCTTAGTTTAAGCCCGAAAATCATGCATGCACATTACTCTTTTCACCTTTTTACCTTACAACTTATATATTATAACATTACAAATGAAAATTGGATAGTTGCATTTCTTTTCTTCCAACGTTGTTTTTATTATAAATAGAATTCAAATCTTTTATGCCTTTTTATAGATAGAGCTCAATATTTCATGTCTTTCTATAGTTAAGAGATCAAATATTTTTATGGTAGAGATCATGTTAATCAACGAACAACTATAGTTTTCTTTTGTAAAAGACTATAGTTTATACATGGTAAAGCTCTTATACAAAGACTTCACAAGTTATATTTTTATAAATGGCATATGGTAATAAGTTGGAATATCATAAAATCTAATCTAAACATGTGTATAACCTTAAGCTAGATATAGACTAAATGTCTAATAACAAAGAGTATTCATGTTTATTATTCACATATGAACTAATAACTCTTTGATAACAGAATGATGAAGTGAACAAAATATATTATAAGAACACTATTATGAAACTCTGTTACATATTTCAAAGCGACCATACTTTGATGGGTTGTGGTTACCACTCAACTTGGAAATTACTTAAGATTCACCAGGTTAATTGGGTAGTAAAGTAGATATAGAACTAAACAAGATAATTAGAAAGTCGACTTGTTTCGAGAACATCAATCTCAGATAAACTGTTGTGGACAGTAATGTAATTTAAAAGAAGTATAATAAAAAAATTAAGGAATTGAATAGGAATGACTCTATTAAGTCCAAAAATTTCTAGAACCATAGGGCTCGACATGAAAATAAAATATAGGCAACTATGATCTCATGTAGGAAGGCATTATGGTTTTTAGTTTGCACAATAGAACTTATACTGTCCAAAGGTTAACAGGTTGCAAGTTACCTCGCAGAAGCGAAATGTGGGACAGTCGTTACACAGATAAGAAAATGTATTGTTATATAAATACTTACAAAACAATCATTATATCATTGCAATTACATAGACTTAAGGTCGAGGTTTCGTTAAGACCTCGACCGAGGTATGAGCTTGGTCGAGGTCCTAGTCATGTAAACTCCTTTGGAGCAAAAGCCCGGGAGTGAATTCAAACATTAATGACACTCCAAATACACACCCAGCCATATTTCCCACCCGAATTTTTGATGAAACTCTATATAAACATAATTCATACTAAGCTAACTCTATCCTTCAAAATTGCCTAATTTCTTTGAAAAAATGTTTGTTTTGTAATACAAATTTAGCATTGTAGATTGTTTTGCAGGTATCAATTTGGATTGTTGATTAATCACAATGGGAAGCAACCAACATCGAACAAGGAACCTCAGTCGAGGTATGTACCTCGACCGAGGTCCATACCTCGACCGAGTTAATACCTCGACCGAGGTATTTATTAACCCTCATTCGAGGTTTTAATACCTCGACCGAGGGTTAAGAAATACCTCGGTCGAGGGTTGAACAAAACCTCGGTCGAGGGCTTGATAAAACCTCGGTCGAGATATTAAGACCTCGGTCGAGGGTTTAACAAGCCCTCGACCGAGGTGTGTTTTTCTGTTTTTGCCGAAATGCACTTGCCAAAAAGTGTTACCTAGGTCCGCGGATTCACCCTAAAGCATATTTTCCGATTACATGGAGTACCAAAGGTCATAATCTCAGATAGAGATCCTAAGTTTACAGGAAACTTTTGGAAGTCTTTTTTTAAAAGGTTAAACACCACATTGAATTTTAGTACTTCTTTCCATCCTCAAACAGATGGACAAACTAAAAGGGTAAACCAAGTACTGGAAGATTTATTGAGAGTGTATGTGAAAGACTAGCCTGGTAAATGGGAGGACTATTTACATCTGGTAGAATTTGCGTATAATAATAATTATCAGACATCAGCTAGATTTAGTCCGTTTGAAATTTTAGATGGATGAAAATGTAATAATCCTATCTCTTGGAGTAATCCAGTAGATAGATTGGTATTAGGTCCAGAACTGTTGAAAGAAATGGAAGAAATTGTGAAACAAGTGTAGGGAAATCTAAAAGTCGCACAGGATTGGCAGAAAAGTCAAGCAGACTCAAAAAGAACTCCAAAGGAGTTTCAGGTAGGTGAACATGTGTTCATCAAGGTAAGGCCCAAAAAGAGCTCTCTAATATTGGGGAGTTGTGGAAAACTGGCACCTCGTTACTATGGCCTATTTGAAATTTTGTCTAGGATTGGACAAGTAGCTTATCAATTAGCATTACCACCTAAATTAAGAGTACATAATGTTTTTCACATTTCCGTGTTAAAGAAATATGTTCATGATGCTATTCATGTTGTTAACTGGAATGTTGTATAGGTGGAACTAGAAGGGAAATTTCTGGTGGAACTGGACTGTATCCTTGGGAGGAGGGAAATTACACTTTGGAACCACACCATTGGATAGGTGAAGGTGCAATGGAAGCACCTTAGTCCAGAGGAAGCCACTTGGGAATACGAAAGTAAAATGCGAGATGCATATCCAATTTTGTTCCAGGGGACTTCAGAGGACGAAGAATAAATAACATCGAGGACGATGTTATATTCTAAGGGGGTGTGTATGTGACATGCCCCAATTTTGTCAAATAATATTATCTTATTTTGATTTTATTCCAAGACATTATGTTAAATTTTATGTTAAAGTTGTAACTGATGACTCAGCAGAGTCAAGGATGTGGAATGTAATTCTGAATATTTTAATTTTTAATAAATAAAAGTGGAGACAACAGCTTGGGAGAGCTGTTAAAAAGAGTGTTACTGGTTAAGTTGGTGGAGGAGACTAGGTGGAGAGAAAATAGACAAGTGGCAGCATTCTCAAACACTTCCTATGTTGCAGGTGGAAACCTTCCTACATTTGGGGTCATGATCCCCCAAGAAAGTGGGATCAAAGCAGGTGGCTCAATTAATGATAACTAACCCAAAAAAGACCTAGGCAATCTTGATAAAAGTACCCATTGAAGAGAGCTGGGGCTGCTCATTCCAGGAGAAGAATCATTTAGGTGAATGCACTTCAAGGAATTCATTGGGAAGGGAATTTTTGAGGAAGGTGTTTGAGGGGTAAACTCCTGGAAAGTGATATAGTACAACTTTCCATGCTGAAAGATCTTGCTGCAGAGTGCAGAGTTGGTACTAAGTCATTGGACTAGTACTTTGTTGTTTGCTCCACCTAGTTCACGCCAAGGAGACCAGAACAGGCTCGTGGGTCCTGAGAAGTCACTGTTTGAGTGCTCTCCAGGAGTTGGTAGGGAGGAACAGCCTCTCAACGCTATTGTCATCCCACTTTAAGAACAGGTTCCTCTATCTTTTAATTTCTGTGTTAAAGTTTATATCTGTGTGTGAACAAATAATCAATGATTATATGTTATGTTGTAAGCTGTTAAGTTTGAAATCTCTTAGTTGTTTTAATGATGAATTTGTTCTTTGATGAAAAATAAATCCTACCTGTGTTTTTCCCCATCTGAAGTAATCCAGATCATACTCTAGCACAGGTAGTGTGTTTAAATGAATGCAATATGAGAGGAATATGAAATAAATAGAGTACTTATGTTTTTCATAGTATTGAAATGTTTTCTTTCAGTAGATAGTAGTTTTTCTAGAAAGAATACTATTTTTTTCGTAGATTTGTTGTTAAAATTAGACAGTGTATTTAGAATATCAGAAAAGAAACAGAATCATATTATTTACTAACAGTATTATGTTCAAGTATGTAATTTATTCTTCTACATAGTATCTAATTCTATAAACTATACTTCTACACTAGAACATAAGGAATAGAAATATTAGTTGAATGCCTAATATTTATGTTAAGTAAAGATGCAAATCTAGTTTTGTTAGTTTATTTATTTTTCTTCTATTGATAGTTATTTTTACCTGCAACTATCTAAACTTTAAGTAAGGATAGGTAATCTAATTAAATTTTGAAGATAAACTAATTTGAAATAAGGAATATCATAATTAAGAACTTAATAACCCTTATAATATTATTTCTCTTAGAATCAAAATAACGACAGACAGTAGTAACCTATGCATATAATATTATTAATAAAGAACTATATTACACACTTACAGACAGATTAGATGTAAGGAGTATTGACAGGATGAAAGTTCTCATTTCTTTCACCAAGTTTACAAAAGAATCTTATTAAATAAACTCAATTATTATAGACTGTTCTCAGTCTTATTTAATAATATATATCAATGCAAGCATAAACTTAAAGGAATACAATATTCACAGATAATAATATTATTAATACAAATAATATTATTATTAACAATAAGCAGTATGGTTTATGAATTAGAAATTCTCTTAAAAACAAATTGAAGAAAATCTAGTGACAGTAATCGAATTAACAAAATAACAATACAGAGATTATTACTTTATAAAGTTAAAGAGGATAAACCCTAGCTCATACTTCTGAGCATAATTTATCTGTATATTTATATACATTAGTAACCTAGAATAACCACAAGAGTAGTTATTTTTATCTATTAAAGAACCAGTTAAAATTATTACATAGAAATAAAATATAATACTAAATAGCATTTACAAATTTTATACTTATAAAAGAAACCGTGTCTTCTATTTTATTGACAGGATGTACCTGTGAAAACGAATGACAGGGTTAAAACCCTTATAATTATTAAAAGTACAATTAGCAAAACACTGAACTAATAAATGAAATTCATTTAATTGTGTAACCATTAAATAAACAGAGTAATAAAATTCACTCACAGTCCTTAAAGGACAAATAGAAAAAGCTGTATAATTATTATAAAGAGAATAATTTATATCAAAACGAGGGATTTTACAGGTCAAACCCTAATTCATAACTCCAAATAAAAACAAGCAAGAATTAAGTCACGGCCGTAAGTATCTATCTTAAAACTTTAACTATAAACCCTTATAGAGAATTTTAAACAAAGTACAAAAGCTCAACTGACTGTCAAGCAGGGTAAAAACCCTAACTTTTTACATAGAGCTTAATATAAAAAATTTGTTAAACCAAATGAGTTTAGTGACAACACTGTCATTACATAAACCATTAATTTAACCAGGTTGTAAAGCCAAACTCCAACTAAATACATTGCTTAGTTAAACCGAGTCTACCCATCGACTAGCGAGGGTTTGATACTGAGTGTTACAACAAGTAACCTGTAAAAAAAACAAACATAACTCATGGAGAGACTAGGGATGGTTTCCCCAAACCCTGGGTGATACCATTGACCACCCTGATACAAGTAGGGTGAAAATCCAATAGATGGACCATGGGGCTTACCCAAAACAAACCACGAGCCACGGCAATAGCTGGTTGACTTCCTATTGTCTCCACCATGAAAGTTTACAGTAGAGAGTACCTGCAAAGAGCGTGAAAGACCACTGTCAGCAAAACAAAAAATTATTAAACCATGATAACAGTATATATACTTGCAGCAAGTAAAATAACTCTAAGCTTATTAATTTACCTGTCAATGGAGAACGACAAACAACCTCAATGAAGTACTGTCACCTACAGTATTGTTCTTTCTAAACTCAATAGCCTACAAGTGTAACCCTCACGCAACGCGGAGCCACGAGAACAATAACAGGTAACTGAAGCAGATTGCAAGCCATGAGACAGCTAAAGGAAAACTACACAGACTGCAAGCCACGAGACAACGAAAGGAAAACTACACAGACAGCAAGCCATGAGAGATAGTAATCTCCACAAGTTGTAGAATGAGAACCTAGCCATGAAGAATGGCTTTTCAACCCACACGCCAGTGACAAAAGTAGCACTAAATCAAGACACAAGGCAACCGAAGCAAGGAGGAACGACGGCCGCCATAGAATCCAAGCAGAGAAGCGCTAAGGGCTAGCACAAACTACAGAAAGGAAATGATTAGGGTTAGGTTTCAACAGTGTTTTATATTCCCGACACTTGGTCAGGAGACGACCACGTGGTCTGCCAATTTAAACATGCAAATGGGTCGTGTTCTATAGTTCCTGCATAAAAACAAATCCAATTATTGAATCATTGGAAAGTGAAGTAAACTATATTATTAAACCAATAATTTGCCATGCATTTTGATATTAACATGCACCATATCATTTGCTAGTGTAGTGATGAAATATCAACGATTGGGTTACGTTGACCTATCATTGGAATGTCACGTTTAAACCTTAGTTTAAGCCCAAAAATCATGCATGCACATTAATCTTTTCACCTTTTTACCTTACAACTTATATATTATAGCATTACAAATGCAAATTGGATAGTTTCATTTCTTTTCTTCCAACGTTGTTTTTATTATAAATAGAATTCAAATATTTTATGCCTTTTTATAGATAGAGCTCAAAATTTCATGTCTTTCTATAGTTAAGAGATCAAATATTTTTATGGTAGAGATCATGTTAATCAATGAACAACTATAGTTTTCTTTTGTAAAAGACTATAGTTTATACATGGTAAAGCTCTTATACAAAGACTTCACAAGTTATATTTTTATAAATGGCATATGGTAATAAGTTGGAATGTCATAAACCCTAATCTAAACATGTGTATAACCTTAAGCTAGATATAGACTGAATGTCTAATAACAAAGAGTATTCATGTTTATTAGTCACATATGAACTAATAACTCTTTGATAGCAGATCGATGAAGTGAACAAAACTTATTATAAGAACACTATTATGAAACTCTATTACATAGTTCAAAGTGACCATACTTTGATGGGTCGTGGTTACGACTCAACTTGGAAATTACTTAAGATTCACCAGGTTAATTGGGTAGTAAATTAGATATAGAACTAAACAAGATAATTAGAAAGTCGACTTGTTTTGAGAACATCAATCTTAAATAAACTGTTGTGGACAGTAATGTAATTTAAGAGAAGTATAATAAAAAAATTAAGGAATTGAATAGGAATGAATCTATTGAGTCCAAAAATTTCTAGAACCATAGGGTTCGACATGAAAATAAAATATAGGAAACTATGATATTATGTAGGAAGGCATTATGGTTTTTAGTTTGCACAATAGAACTTATACTGTCCTAAGGTTAACAGGCTGCAAGTTACATCGCAGAAGCGAAATGTGGGACAGTCGTTACACAGATAAGAAAATGTATTGTTATATAAATACTTACAAAACAATCATATATCATTGCAATTACATAGACTTAAGTAGAAATACTTTGTAACTGAAATTCTAATGCTTAGAGTCGCAAACATATCTTACTGTCGTTACTTACTTCTGAACATGACTACAAGAAAATCTGAAGGAATCCAAATGGTTTTACCTTACATAAGTTGTTTAGAGTTTAGCAGCTTAATTAATAAGCTTTTTAATTGCAAATAAAATACTGCTGACACTTTAAAGAACTTTTAATATGTACTCGTTCGATCATACCTGTAAACCTGTAAGAACCAGTATTCATCTGCGTTGGCATGATTGCTAAGTAAGCCCCGGATTGAAAAGTTAGATTCCACCTACTTGACATGAAAAGACTCATCAGTAAACTGAAGTAAAACAGCACGCAAGAAAACTTTATTCTTGTTACAAAAATGAACTGTTAAGTTATTATATTTAAGATTTAGTGAAACTAATTACTTGACTATTTCTTTTACTGCAAACTGTTAGCTGTTAGTAAACAACAGGTTTTAGCATTTATTGTTATCTCAAAATTTTAAATTTTTGTGAAAATTTGGGGTTTTGACAAGAGATGCTTGATGATGGAGAAAAAATGAAAGAACATGATAGATTCCATGCCTTGAAGGAAATCCTCACTCTGTTGAAGGATTACTTGATAGATTCTGGAGCATACAACCACATGGTTGCTTCTAGGGACTCCTTCACCACTTTCACTCTATCAGGAGGACCCAAAACTCATATGGTATATGAGCCCCCAATCCCATCTATTGAGGTTCAGTTAAAATCCAGCATGATGAGTTCATGCCCTCTCCTACAACAAAGAAAATGGTTGAAGACGAAGAAAAAGCAAAATTTTCCACACAGTCAATTCAAATTGAAGAAAGTCTCATTGGAGTGACTCCTTCTCATGCTGATCTGGAAGTTTATGATATATATGATATCTAATATTATCATATGGATGATCCAAAAGAATACATTTGAATCTCTTTTATTGAATAAAAACTCTCATTCCATTCTTTCTCCAGTGATTCTTCTATTTTAAATTCTGTGCATAGTTTACCGGTGATTGTTTCAGAAAATGAAGAGGAATTTGATTTCTCTATCTCTAATGATGTTGCTGGTGTGAAGGTAAGTAATAATTTGGATATTTTGGAAATAATATCATATTGTAGGAGTGATCCATTCAATCTCATTGATCTATAGCTTCCAACAAATTCCTACATGATTGCATAAACCAATACTTAGAATTTTGAAGAAGAAGAAAATTGTGCATCTAACATCTCGGTGGAGCACACTCTTGGATATTATATGAACCTATTTGGATCTGATCTGATCTGATATTATTTGGTTCAAGTTTTAAGTTCGAAGAGCCTTCAATAATGCTTGTAGTTGGTCTCATCAATTTTGGTGGGACAAATCAAGTACCGCAAGTCTCCTTCAAACTTGCCGCTGGGGATTTGATGTTAGTTTCCTCTTATGAGTTTGCTGATATTATATTTTGTGAATAATTGTTTATTTCTGAAGCTATATCATATTATGGAGCTCAATAATTTTCTCTCCACGGTCCCATGGATTCTCTATCTATCTATTTGATCACATGCTCATATCCTCACAAAACTAGTAAAAATGGAGACATTATGAATTCGCCTGAACACTTGCTTCTAACACTTGGGGATGATTTTACCTCACATGGTTCGATGTTCAAGGCTGCAATATATCAGTTTCTTGGGTGTTCCTCACACACTTTGAATTCTCAAGCACATTTTCTCTCTCATCAGTTGATTTCAGTTGCTCTACATGGGTCCAGTTTTCATCTAGCGACTGTCTATATTTATGATTTAGTTGAGCATATTCTTCTTCTTCCAAAGAAGAAGATTCCTCCAGACATAATTATTCAATTTGGATTCAGAGGTTCACATGCACAGATTTAGGATGATGCTGCATATTCAATTTGGATTCAGAGGTTCACATGCACAGATTTAGGATGCTGCTGCATAGAAGAACCATAATACTGCTTTGTTGTTGCATAGTGCTACAAAATATTTTGCAAGTTTTTAATTTGTATTTCCTGATTCCTCCTTATTTTGAGGGGGAGTTTTCCCTTATTTCCCCGGTTTATTAAGCAACATTTTTTATCTTTTATATTGTATATGGGTGACTTTTGGCCTTGTTTCCATGGTCCATAGTTGTCCAAGTTAGGATTCAGGGGGGGTGTTAGGATTTATAATCCTCCCTTGTTCGAACTGTCTATTAGATTATATTTGACTAAGTTAGGAGTCATTTAGTTATTATTGGGTCCACTAGTACAATTGGGTCCACTTGGCCTAATGGGGCCACATGTACCAGTCAATAGAGTGCGGGGAACATCGATAGAGGCTAATTGGAACTGACTGCACTTGCATGCATCAGTTGAGGCACCTCCTAGACCAATCCCTACATTTTAGGAGCCATTGGGAGTGATATAAGCATATTAGTTCAGTTGTTGGAAGTTGAAAACTAGTTAAACTTAGTTATGCTTCAGTTACATTCAGTTAGATATCCTCCAGTTCAGTTAGCGCCAGTTATGCATGGCTGTATGTGGGAAGGCGCCAATTCTCACCTACTTCTTGCCTACTAATGCAGTTAGACTGGTATGATTGATTGTAACTGATTTAGAGACTGTATTAGACATATGGAGTTAGCTAGTTGAAATTTGATAGTGATTTAGACACTTCTAGTTAGCCATGCAGTCATTTTGAGTTGGTATATTCGAATTCAGCTCTCATGATTTGAATTATCCTTTATGTATTACCATTTTATACTGCTGGGATGTAATGAAGTTTATACTATAATTATCTGAGAAATACTTATCTATTTCCTGTGAGATTTAATTTGTTCAGTGTGTATTGTTCATTCCTTTTCAGTGCATAATAATTAAGAATCTGATTGCACTCATTTCTCTGAAGATGTAATGGCACACTAATTCTAATAGCTATTACCTTTGGTAGAGGAGGGGGATATTGAGAGTGGGATAGCCTTTATTACAATGTCCACTACCAACACAAACTAAGAAAATGGCTAGAATACATTCAAATCTAACCATAGGAGCTTCCTCTTCTTAAGGACAAGCCGTTACCTTTGCCCATAAGGGTTGCACAGAAAATTGATAATCAATCAATGTAGATGACTTTCGATGATGAGATGTGTTAGCCCCTATTTTCATAGGGTGTTCACTATGGGTTTCATAGATCATTATGGGCATGGATATGGATATGAGCAACAACTTGAGCACTTTGAGCATTACATGGACTTCCTTAACCCCTAAAACTACAGTAAAGAGTCTATAAATGTTGGTAAACTTGGGTTATGGTTGTCATTGATGTCAAAGGTGTTCACGAATGACAAATGAATAACCAATGGATATGATGATGTACTCAGTGAAAGTGATGCAGGAGCATCGTGGCATGCCCACAACGTGATGATTTGGTCACATGCTGTGGCATATTTTTGTAACCTTTTGTGCTGAGTCATAGTCTATTAGTGGCGTAGGGAATCATTGCGGATCATGACTCCCTGCATGGAGATCAAGTCGCCGGTAGTTTGTTTTAGAAAAGGACGTTTCATCATGCATAGTAGTGTTTTATTTTCAGTTGTAGGACCACTCAGGATAGGAGTATACGTTTAGGTTAAATACATAGTTTAGAGATGTAGAGGGGGTTCTGCTCTTCAACATTTAGAATTCCGAGTTTGCAGAGAAGAGGACAGACCTGTGTTTGATTCCTACTTGTAAATATTTTGAAGAGTTAGAAGAAGAGAGATCCAAGCTGTGAGCATTTTCCTTTGTTGCTTAATAGAAGGATTAAACATTTGTTTGTAGGGTTGTTAGCCTTTATGCATGTGCTATGTTGAACTTTGTATTTTTGCAGAGCTGACTTCAACATTTTTCAGAATATTTGTGTATTTCAGTGGATTCATTGAATTCGTGCATCAATTTATTGCTTGAATAGATGAAGTAGAGTGCAGATGCACGCATAAGAGTGTTAGGCTAAAGAATCAGGAAGATTGCAGGATGGATTGATCAATTTCATGGTCAATCGGTGCAACCCATAGATTTTTTGCCATTGACAAGTTTTGCAAAGAATGAATGGTCTAGATTGATTCCACAGATAAAGATCTGATGGCCCAAAAGAATCCCTCAATGAAAGTGGCAAGGGATTTAATAGATCCACAAAGATCTATGAGGTTCGCACCCAAAAGAATATTGACGGTCGGAGTGAAGGCTACAAAGATCCAACGACTCAGAAATTACAGAGGAGAAGTTGCAAAGAGGAGGTTGTGAGGGAGCAAATTTGGGACATTGGCATCCTGCATCCCACATACCGCAACCCTCTTCCACGAAGGACATTGTGGATGGAAAGTTACAGAATGAAATGTGGGGTGTTCGAGATCCTGCATCATGCAATCCAACTACGGAAACTCTGTTGTAGAAACATACTTGCAGGACGAAAATTGTGGAGGAAAAATTATGGAGAGGAAATTTTAGCGCAGAATTTGGCCATTAGGCTAAATTGGGCAGTCCTACTAAGTGTAGGAGCCACTAGATCCTGGAAGTACATTTGGGTTAGCTGAGGTCTATCCCGGCCTGCACCAGTTTTGGTATCAAAGCCGTAAGAGATTTACTATTGAGAAATTCCACAGTTGAGGTTGTGGGTAGAATTTCTGAAGGAGCAAGGAGAAGCTTGTGAAAGAGAGAAGCGTAGCTGTAGAAGCCAAGAAAGAGAAAAGAATAGTTCTCAAGAGGTTTTGGATAGAGGACCAACATTGCTGAAAGACCAAGGGTTGAGAAGAGGCTTGGTGAGGTAATTTGTAACAGTGTGAAAGAGAATTTTTATTGCACAGGCTTAGTGTGAGAAGATGGCTACATGCATTGGAAGAGCGAGAGGTCGTGACAAATGTCGACCAGGGGGGAATGCAAAAGTTCTAGAGGAAATGCGGGAGTTAAGGGCACGCCTGGAAGCCATGGAAACAGACAAATGAAGAGACCCAGAAGAAGGGGATGTAAGTGAACCTAAGGATGAAGAGCAAAGAGAAGAAGATGCACCTATGTAGGAGACACCAGAGTTAAGATATTTCATATCTATTCTGGGAGCGACTTCAAGGCCGAGACCAGAGTTGCCTACCTATGATGGAAATCTCGTCGCGGAGCACCTCATTGAATGGATCAATGATTTGGATAAGTAATTTGAGTACGATGAGGTAGAAGAAGACAAGAGAGTCAGATTGGCTGTGACGAGGTTGAAAGGGCATGCATTCTTGTGGTGGGATAGTGTGCAAACATAAAGAAGGAGGAAGAATAAGCCATTGATAAAAAGATGGGATAGAATGGTGGTAAAGATGAGGGCTAAATTCTTGCCCAAATATTACTAGTTAATTATGTATAGACATGTATAGAACCTTAGGAAGAGATTGTTAACACTAAGAGAGTACACTGAGGAGTTTTACAAAGTAAACCTAAGGGCTGGATATGTGGAAGAATCAACAGAGAAGGATACTAGATATGTGAATGGTATAAGGATGGATATTCAAGAAGAGATCAACATGATATATCCTAGGATGATGGAGGAGGCATATCAGTGTGCCTTGAGGGCATAAGAAAAGATAGCAAGGAAGCAGAGCTTCAATAGAGGTCGTAGTTCAGCTAAACGAAGAGGGAAAGCGATTGGAAGAGGAATATTTGGACCGTAGAGAGGAGAGTCCAGTAACTCTAACTAGCAAGAGAAGCATGGTAGAGGGGGTGATTCTAGTAGAAGAGGACCTTACCAAGGAGGTAGAGGTAGAGGACAAGGCAGAGAGGTTGTTGTTCGATGTTACAAATGCAACCAGTTGGGGCATAAGTCATTTGAATGTCCAGGAAAAGAAGACGTAGGATAGGGAGGAGGCTGTGTACTTCAGAATGAGCAGCAATAAGAACAATCGATAGTAGATGAAGTCTTTCTAGAGATAGGAGAGGATTTGATGATGAACAAGGTCTTGTTGAAACTGGAGAAGGAGCAAGCAGAGCCTGCTCAAAGGAAATCGTTATTCAGGACTACATGTAAAGTCCAAGGGAAGTGTTGTAAGATGGTGATTGATAGTGGGAGTACTAACAATATTGTTTCCACAGAGATGATGGAAAAGCTGAGTTTAAAGAAGACCAAGCATCCTGTTCCATACAAAGTATCTTGGTTACATAAAGGACATCAAATCCTGGTGAGTGAGCAGTGTGTAGTTGATTTCCAAATAGGTCCATATAAGGACAAGATTCTGTGTGATGTGATGCCCATGGATGTTTGTCATATAATATTAGGAAGACCGTGGAAATTTGATAAGAAAGTAACTCTTGATGGTAGGAGTAACTGTCATAGTTTTGAGTAGAATGGGATAAAACATGCACTTCACCCTTTACAAGAAGGTAGTATGGCAAGACAGTTGGCACCAGAAGTTTTGATGTTGTCAGAAAAGGAATATTTGTAGCAGGTTGAGAAAAAAGATTTGAACTATGTTGTGGTGTGTAAGCCAAGAGTGGTGACGATGAAGACCATCATGGAAGATCTACCTGAGGAGATTCAGGAGATGCTGAGTGATTATAGTAACATTGTGGTGGATGATTTACCCAATGAATTACCACCAAGGATGGATATAATTCATCATATTGGTTTTATTCCAGGATCCAATTTACCAAACAAGGAAGCATATAGGTTGACACCTCAAGAGAACGAAGAATTGAGGATGCAGGTCCAAGGATTGTTGGACAAAGGATTGGTACAGAAGAGTCTGATTCCATGTGTAGTACCAACAATACTGACACCAAAGAAGGATGGTGAGTAGAGGATGTGTACTGACTCCAAAGAAATTAACAAGATCATTACCAGATATAGATTTCCATTACCAAGGATGGATGACATGATGGATTTTCTAAGTGGGGAAACATGCTTTTCAAAACTAGATTTGAAGAGTGGATATCACTAGATCAGGATCAGAGAAGGAGATGAGTGGAAGACAACCTTCAAGACAAATGATGGGTTGTATGAGTCGTTGGTCATGACATTTGGATTGTCCAATGCACCAAGTACTTTTAAGAGATTGATGAACGAATTCTTGAGAGATTTCATAGGTAAGTTTGTGATAGTTTACCTTGATGACATTTTGGTTTTCAACTGAACAGAGGAAGCGCATCTGAAGCATCTGAGGTATGTTTTAGGGAGGCTACAACAAGAAAAGTTGTTGATAAATGTGAATAAGTGCACATTCAAGAAGACATAGATAATATATTGGTTTTTTTTTATCTCCAGAGAAGGGTTGAAGATGGATCCAGAAAAGGTGCAAGCAATCATTGATTGGCCTTCACCTAGGAACATATTTGAGGTAAGAAGCTTTCAAGGATTGGTAAGTTTTTATATGAAGTTCATAAATAATTTCAGTGGTATTTGTGCATATATCATTGAGACAATTAAGAAGGATAGATAACCATTTCAATGGACAGCAGAGGTTGAAGGGAGTTTTCAATTCTTGAAGAAGAAGACCACTAAACAACTAGTATTGAAGTTACCAGACTTCAACCACCCTTTCCAAGTAAAGTGTGATGCTAGTGGAGTAGCAATCGAGGTTATACTCAGTCAAGAGGACATGCCTATAGCATATTTCAATGGGAAGCTGAATGATGCAAAGCAAAAGTATTCATCTTATGACAAGGAGTTTATGCTATTGTTCAATCAATGAAGCATTGGAGGCACTACTTAATGCCTAGAGAATTTGTTTTATATTCTGGTAACCATGCATTACAATACATTATGCGGCAACCTAAGTTGAACCTGGAACATGTCAAGTGGGTTGAGTTCTTACAGAGCTTTACCTTTGTATTGAAACACATAAGTGGATATTCAAACAAAGTAGCTGATGCATTAAGTAGGAGACTGTTGATCATGCAAGAGAATCAGATCCAAGTCTTGGGATTTGAGCATTTTGAGAGATTTGTATGAAGTTGACATTGATTTCCAAGAAGCTTACAGGGCTTGTAAGAATCCAGTGGAGGTGGACAGAGAGCCATGGATGGAGTATACACTTCAGGATGGTTTACTCTTTAAAAACAGTAAACTGTGTATACCAAAGTGTTCTATGAGAGAGAACTTGATAAAGGAGAAACACCATGGAGGTATGGTAGGTCACTTTTGGAGTGATAAAACCTTTGGATAGTTAGGTCATTTATATTTTTTCCCAAGGATGAGGTCTGAAGTTGAGAAGTTTGTGAGTAGATGTAGAGTATGCCACCATGCTAAGGGGAGAAGCAAGAACACAGGATTATATACACCATTGCCTATTCCAGCTAGGCCTTGGGATTCTGTGAGTATGGATTTCATTCGGGGTTTACCAAGAACTCAGAGGGGACATGATTCTATCTTTATTGTGGTAGATAGATTCACTAATATGGAACATTTCATTCTGTGCTACAAGATTAGTGATTCCACACATATTGCTACCTTGTTCTTTGATGGAGTTGTGAAGCTACATGGTTTACCTAGAAGCATTGTATCAGACAGAGATGTGAAGTTCACAGGTCATTTCTAGAGGACCTTGTGGAAGAAGTTGGGTACCAGAATGAACTCCGGTTCAACATATCACCCATAGTATGATGGACATACTGAAGTAGTTAATAGGAGTATGGGAAATATGTTGAGAAGTTTGATTGGAGAGATTCCTAGCAGTGGGAATGAGTATTAGCTCAAGCTAAGTTTGCCTATAATGATTCACCAAACAAGAGTACAAGGATGAGTCCATTTCAAATCTTGTATGGAATGCATCCAAGAGGAGTGTGTGAACTTTGTGACTTAGGTCAATTGGAGAAACATAGTGCTGATGAAGAAGAGTTTGCTATGAGGATCAGTGAACTCCAAGAACAAGTGAAAGAAAGGTTACAACAGAGTAACACTAGTTACAAGGCCAGAGCATATTCCAAAAGGAGAGAAAATAACTATGAAGTAGGATATTTCCAAAAGGGGAGTATAACAAGTTGAAGATGAAGAAGATTGGACCCTATAGAATACTGAGGAAATTTTCAGCAAATGCTTATGATTTAGAGATTCCTACAGGAGTTGTTATTTAACCAATCTTTAATGTACCAGATCTATATCCTTATGTAGTAGGTGACATTGCAACCTTTACAGAAGGTGGAGATCCTACCGAAGACTTACAATGGGTAAGGCAGATTCCTGTGACACAACCATTGGAAGTTGAGGCCATTCTGGACACTAAAGTGGTAAAGAGTACAAGAAAGAAGGACTATCTGGAGTATTTAGTCAAATGAAAGAAGTGACCAACATAGGATTCTACTTGGATGAGTGCTGTAGAGTTGGAAGCCAAGGGTTTCACTGTAGCTGATCTAATGAACAGGGGTTCATAATTTTTCTACCTTGCGAGTCTGATGTAGGAACATTGTGGCATTCTTGTAATGTGATGAGGTTGTCACATGCTATGGCATATTTTTGTAACCATTTGTGCTGAGTCATAGTATATTAGCGGCATAGGGAATCATTGCGGATCGCGACTCTCTGCATGGAGATCAAGCCACCGGTAGTTTGTTTTAGATAAGGATGTTTCATCATGCATAGGAGTGTTTTATTTTCAGTTGCAATACCACTCAGGATAGGAGTACCAATTTAGTTTAAATAGACAGTTTAGAGATGTAGAGGGGGTTCTATTCTTCAGCATTTAGAATTTCTAGTTTTGAAAGAAGAGGACATACCTGTGTCTGATTCCTACTTGTAAATATTTTGAAGAGTTAGAAGAAGAGAGATCCAAGCTATGTGCATTTTCCTTTGTTGCTTAATAGAAGGATTAGCTGTATATTTGTAGGGTTGTTATCCTTTATGCATGTGTTGTGTTGAAATGTGTATTTTTGCAGAGCCAACTTTGACATTTTCCTGAATATTTGTGTATTTCAGTGGAGTTATTGAATTCACACATCAATTTCTTGATTGAATAGATGAATTAGAGTGTAGATGCATGCATAAGAGTGTTAGGCTAACGAATCAAGAAGATTGCAGGATGGATTGATTAATTTCATGGTCAATCGGTGCAATCCACAGATTTTCTGCCATTGACAAGTTTTGCAGATAATGAACGGTCTAGATTGAGTCTATAGATAAATATCTGACGACCCAGAACAAGACCACAATAGAAGTTGTGAGGGATTTAAGAGATCCATGAATATCTATGAGGTCCGCACCCAAAAGAAGATCGACGATCGGAGTGAAGGCTGCAAAGATCTGATAGCTGAGAAATTGTAGAGGAGAAGTTGCAGAGAGGATGTTATGGGGGAGCAACTTTGGGAATTTGGCATCCCGCATCCTACAACTTTCTAGAGGGAAGGTCGTTGCGAAACACAATGTGGGTTGTTCGAGATCTCGCAATCCAAATGCAGAAACTCTGTTGCAGAAACATAGTTGAGGGATGGTGGTTGTAGAGGAAAAATTGTGGGGAGGAAATTTTAGTGCAGAATTTGGGCATTAGGCTAAATTGGGCAGTCCTGCTAAGTGTAGGAGCCACTAGATCCTAGAAGTGCTGGTTGGGTTGGCTGAGGTCAATCCCGGCCTGCACCAGAAAGACTAAGGTAGTGATGACATGGCATGATGATGAGGCAACATAGTTATTTGCATGATATTCGATGAATGAGGATCAGTTTTTGTATAATCCTCAAAGAGAGAATGCAGATCTGCATTAGTTCTAGAATGGACGGTTAGGGAGAAACCCGCACTAGATATGATGGTGAAGTTCAAGTTTACATAAGTTAGGAATAAAAGCCAAAGTTTCACAATATATCAAGATAGATGGTTAGGGGAAAAGATGCAAGGAAATCAACAATCCAGGAAAATGCGGAAACAAAGTTGCGGAAGTCCAAAATAGGAAAGTGTGATTCCGCATCCCGCTTCCCACAATACGTAATGTGGAAACAAAGTTGCAGAAGTCCAAAATAGGAAAGTGTGATCCCACATCCTGCATCCCACAATCTAGAGAGATTGGATGGTTGAAGTTAGTTCGGCTAAAACAGATCGACGGTGCGGAAGGAAAATTGCGGAAAGAAGCTTGCGGAAAGGAGCTTGTGGAAAGGAGCTTGCGGAAAGGTGTTTCTAGAAATGATTGTGAAAAGTAAAAAGTGAACAGTCGACATCCCACATCCTGCATCTTGCAATCTAGGATCAACGGTCAGGAAAATGATCGACGAAGATCAACGGTAAGGAATGGTTGATGAGGAAATATTGGTGCAGAAAGGCGATTTTGAGGCCGAAATCGATGGTTAGATTGACGGTCTATATTGAATTAGAGATAATATCAATGAAACTGATTGGATCGGGAAGTTGATCCCGTGGAAAGAATTTTGGCAGTGCGGAAGCACCTGCAAATGTTGGACAGAGGTGCGAAAATGGTTTCCTAGCCGTGGAAACAATTTCTGAGGTGCAGGATTAATGGAAGAACATGAAAGGATGTTCTAGAAGGTGTGATCTTCAAATCTAAAAGGACGTAATAGTGAAAGGTGTGTTTGTTCAGTTTGAAGAGACACAACTGTTGAAAGAAGCTTAAACGCTAAGAAGTATTTAAGCAACAGCCTGAGTAAGAAGGAATATGTATTTATAGTTCGAATTGCATGATCAGAATCAGAGACCAGTGGGTGTTACCAAATTTAGTGGGAGAGAAATCATGAGAAACATATTAGGGTGGCAGGGCGGTGCTAGGGCAGGAAATAGGCCTACAGGGGGTTGTTGCCTCTTTTCAGATGTAGCAGATAAACCAGGGGGTTGTAGCCTCCTTCCAGTTGGCATTCGTAAATAGGGTGTTGTAGCATCCTTTCAATAGTAGATGATAAAACAGGGGGTCATATCCTCCTTCCAATTATTATTGGTAAATAGGGTGTAATACCATCCTTGTCTATAGCAACAGGGAAAACTATTTGTAAATAACAATTTTGCTGTAATAGGACGTATTGGTGGTTTACCCTATTGGGATTCCACGCTAAAATTGTGTTCTATGTATTCTTGTTGTTATGTGTCTTTAATAATAGATTTTAAAAGTGGTTAAATTAGTAAAAAGACAACAATACTGATTCACCCCCCCTCTCAGGATTGACCAATAAACCAATAATTGGTATCAGTGCAGGTTCCTTCCGCATAGTTTAACCACTGGAAGGTAGATCCTTTATGAAAAATACTATTGATCAGCAAGAAGGTATGGCCACTAATAGACCTCCACTATTTCCAGGAGAAGACTATGCATATTGGAGTGTCAGAATGAGGTGCCATCTGATGTCCCTTGGATGGAAGGTTTGGGATGCAACTGAAAAGGAGGTTCTTGTGGGAAACCAGTAGCCTATAGACACAATAGAACTAGGCCAATATGAAGGTAATTCTAAATCCCTTAATGCAATCTTGAGTCGCTTAACAAACACTATGTTTACTAAGATTATGCAATGCACTTCTGCCAAACAAGCCTTGGATAAGTTGAAGATTATCTATGAAGGAGGATCTAAGGTCAAAGAATCCAAACTATAGACATATAAAGGTAAATTTGAAATCCTAAAAATGAGAGAAGAAGAGAATATTGGGGAATACCTTCTTTGTGTAGATGAGGCGGTTAATGCTATTAGAGGTATTGGAGGAAAATTGAAAGAAAAAGAAGTGGTAAGCAAGATACTAAGAACATTACCAATGAGATATTATTCAAATGTTTACACCCTAGAGGAACGAGATGACCTAAAACATTGACAGTAGATGAGGTGCATGGAATTATCACTGCGTATGAGATGAGAACTGGACTAAATGAAACCTCAAAGAAAGAAGCAACTTTTAAAGTCTCTTCCAAAAATTAATTAGAGAATATAGATGATGAGGAAGCCCTATTTGTAAGTAGAATTTAGAAAGGCACTGGGAAATACAAAGGTAAGATAACTTTTAAATGTTTTAACTGTGGAAGGATTGGACATTTTTTCCCATAAGTATTCCTACCCAAAACAAGAGGTGAGTGACCATGAAGAATCATGTTGTCATAAGGGTAGAAAGAAGTATAAAGAGAAAAATAATAACTTCTATTCCAAGGAAGAAAGTGAAGTTGAAGAGACTGAAGTTTTATTCATGGGCCTAGATACTCAAGCCTCAAACAATGACTCAGATATAGAAGGAGAAGTAGACCTAAGAGCTGAAATAGTTAGCACCCTTGAAGAACTTGAGAAATGTAGGAAAAAGAACAAACAGTCAAATATTATCATCATTTAGTTGGAAGCTTAACTTCTATATGCCAAAAAGGTTGAGGAGGACCTAAATCTACAACTCAAAAGAAGAATACAAGAGTCTGAAAATCTTGCCGAAGAAATCATACAATTTAAGAGAAAGCTTGATGAAGAATCTATAAAGTCAAAGTTTGAGAATAGATCAAGGATTCTAGATGACATTCTGAGTAGCCAACGACCATCAAGTGATAGATCTGGATTGGGGTTTGCTAAAGAAAAGAATCCAGAGAGTTTTCCTGTCACCAATCAAGAAGGAAGTAAGAAAAGCTACGATGAAGTACTAAAGACTCCAGCTAAAAAGGAAGGAAGCAAGAAAGCGGGCTTAATCTCTTAGGATAAAAATAGAAATAATACAACACCAAAGAGACCAAATAGGTATTTACATATCTTCTTAGGTCACTGCTATTCTCGTAATAATTTTGGTCATAAAGCATTAAATTGAAGAACTGAAACAAAGGCTTATGAATACAAGAAGAAGTAATTAAGTAATAAGTCGAAGGGAAATGAGAATATCTTTACACTACAAAAATATGACACAGAATGTTATAAGTGTAATAACCATGGACATATGGCAAGAGATTGTAAGCTAAAGACTCCTACAAGAAATATTGTCACAATCAAATCTCAAAACACCAAACAAAAGAGATATTGGAGGGAAAAGGAAGAAAAGGAAATTTCCATGATTTCTTTATGTGCAACCGAAAGCCAAAAATTATGGCACCCGAACAGTGGCTGTTCAAAACATATGACTGGTGACCCAAGCAAATTCATAACACTAAAAGGTAATAAGGGAAATATCACTTTTGGAGACAACCTATCCTCCAAAATTATCGACACAGGAACAAATATTGTCAACAACAAGATCAAAGTAGAAAATGTTTTGCTAGTTGAAAACCTCAAGCCTAATCTTCTCAGTGTAAGTCAAACATGCGACCAAGGACACATTTGTATATTTGAATTAGAAAAATGTGAAATCAAGAATAAGAAATCATGAAAGATTGTTGGCATTGCTATGAGAAATACAAACAATGTGTACATCTTGGAAAATGAAAACCAAAGCTACTTAAGTATGGTAGATGAAAGTTGGTTATGGAACAGAAGGTTGGGACACTTAAGTTTTGAAAATCTTGCCAAAATAATAAAAAAGGAAGATGTAAGAGATCTACCAAAAATTGTAGTTCCTCTAAACTCTGTATGTAAACATTGTCAACATGGGAAGCAAACCAGACCCAATTTTGAAATAAAGGAACATATGACCTCACACCCTTTGGAAATAATACACATAGACCTTTGTGGACCAACAAGAACTAAAATATTGAAAGGAGATGACTATTTCATGTTTCTCATTGATGATTACACAATATTGACATGGGTGGCATTCCTCAAAGAAAAATCAGAAGCTTTTGAAAAATTTAAAATATTCAAGGAAATGGTTGAAAATGAGTGAGGTATGAAAATCGAATGTCTTAGATAATATAATGGGGGAGAATTTACCTCAAATGAATTCAATGAGTTCTATGAAGGTCATGGAATTAAGAGACAATTTTTAGCTACAAAAACTCCTCAATAGAATGGGGTCGTTGAAAGGAAAAATAGAACAGTCCAAGAAGTTGCTAGAATTATGCTCAATGAAGCAAAATTGTCAGATTCATTTTGGAGAGAAGCCGTATACACAACTGTCTACATACTTGACAAAGGACAAGTCAGAGTGAATAAGGATAAGACCCCCTACGAATTGTGGTATGGAAGACCAGCCTTAGTAAAATATTTTAAAGTGTTTGGCAGTAACTGTTACATCAAAAGAAATGAGGATGACCTTGGAAAGTCCAAATCTAGGACCGATGGAGGAATATTTTTAGGATACTCATCCACCAAAAAGGCATATAGGTGTTATAATAAAAGGTTATATAAAATTGTAGAAAGCGCTGATGTGAAAGTAGATGATATAAAACCAAGGAAAGAGAAAACTATTGACAGCACTGAAAATACATATGATGATGAAATACAAGACTTACAAAAGGATGATAGAATTCATAATGAATAAGAAGACAAAGAGAGGGAAGATACGTAGGAATATAATGAAGACTTCCCTAGACTTGACACTAAATAGAAGGGTACAAAAGGATCATCTAGAGTCACAGATCATGGGTGATAAAAATGTTGGAGTCAAAACAAGAAGACAATTTCTAGATGTGGAACAAGCCCTACTCTCAATAGTAGAACCAAAGAAATTTACAGAAGCCAACAAAAGTGATGAATGGGTCAAATCCATG
Organism: Pseudotsuga menziesii; assembly: GCA_001517045.1. Classification (NCBI taxonomy): domain Eukaryota; kingdom Viridiplantae; phylum Streptophyta; class Pinopsida; order Pinales; family Pinaceae; genus Pseudotsuga; species Pseudotsuga menziesii. Next base: position 750,956 of record LPNX010908561.1, read on the forward strand.
AATGAAGAACTAGATCAGATTGAGAAAATTGAGACCCGGGAACTTGTCTCAAGACATGAAGATAAGAACATTGTAGGAAACAAATGGATTTTTAAAAACAAGTTCAATCAAGATGGACAAGTAATAAGGAACAAATCAAGATTGGTTTGTAAGGGGTATTCCCAAGAGGAAGGTATTGATTTTGAAGAAACTTATGCTTCTGTAGCTTGACTTGAAGCAATCAGAATGTTTTTAGCACTGTCATGCCATAAAAGCTTGAAAGTATATCAAATGGATGCCAAGTATGCATTCCTAAATGGAAAAGTAGAATAAGAAGTATACATTAAACAACCTAAAGGGTTTATCCTATCAGAGAACAAATACTATGTCTGTAAACTGAAGAAGACTCTCTATGGCCTCAAACAAGCTCCAAGATTGTGGTTTTAAAGACTAGACAGTTACTTAAAACAACAAGGTTTTAAAAGAGGATCCACTGGAAATAATCTTTACCTAAAAGTTGAAGATAAAAATATGATCATTGTTGTTGTCTATGTGGATGATATCATATTTGGAAGCAATATTCAAATACTAAGTGTATATTTTTCCTCTGAAATGAAGAAAGAATTCGAAATTTCAATGTTGGGTGAATTAACATTCTTCTTGGGATTGCAAGTATACCAAAGAGACGAAGGAATTTTCATATCTCAAACTAAGTACATCAAAGATATGTTGAAAACATTTAAAATGGAAGATTCCAAACCTATTGGCACTCCCATGGTCATCGATTGCAAGTTAAGTAAGGATGATGAATCTCTGGAAGTAGATCATACCATGTTTAGATCCATGATTGGAAGTCTGCTATATGTGACAGCCACAAGACCAGATGCGATGCAAGCTGTTGGATTGGTAGCTATATTCCAGTCAACTCCCAAAGAAACACATGTAACATCAGTAAAAATTATTTTCAAATACCTAAAAGGTACTATGGAGTACAATTTATGGTATCCGAAAGGACAAGACATTACCTTGAAGGAGTTTACTGATGCAGATTGGGCAGGAAGTGTTGACGATCGAAAAAGTACTAGTGGAGTAACATTTTTTCTGGGAAATTGTTTAGTATCATGGTCAAGTAAAAAAAAATCCTCCATTTTCACTCTCTACAGTAGAAGCATAATATATTGTTGCCGCCTCATGTTGCACTCAGGTTGTTTGGATGAGACAAACCATAGAAGATCTACTTGTAAAATATGAACACCCAATAGTGATGAAATGTGATAACACTAGTGCTATAAATATGTCTAAAATTCCTATCATGCATTCTAAGACAAAACATATACCAATAAAGTATCACTGTCTAAGAAAACAAGTATCTCAAAAAGCTGTCAACTTAGAATATATTGACACAAAAGAACAGATTGCTGACAATTTCACCAAACCACTACCTAAGGAAGCCTTTGAGCATTTTAGACATTAAATGGGAGTAATACTGTTACAAAAGTAATAAGAGGAGAAAGCTCAATCTCAGGGGGAGAAATGCTGACAGGGGGAGCTATCAGATAGAAAGGTTCCTTTTTCATCGTTGTTAAAGTGGGATAATGTTTAGAGATTGCCATCAATGCCAAAGGGGGAGATTGTTGGAAAATTTGGGTTATAGTTGTCATTGATGTCAAATTTATTCATGAATGACAAAGGAATAACCAATGGATATGATGATGTACTCAGTGAAAGACTAAGGTAGTGATGACATGGAACGATGATGAGGAGGCATAGTTATCTGATGAGATCCGATGAATGAGGATAAGTTTTTGTATAATCTACAAAGATAGAATGCATATCCACATTAGTTTTAGAATGGATGGTCAGGGAGCGACCCACACTAGATATAATGGTGAAGATCAAGTTTACATAAGTTAGGTGGAAAAACCAAAGTTCCACAAAAGATCAAGATAGACAGTCAAGGGAAAATCCACAAGGAAATCAACGGTCTAGGAAATTGTGGAAACAAAGTTGCAGAAGCCCAAAATAGGAAAGTGTGATTCCACATCCTGCAATATGTAATGCAGAAAAAAAATTGTGGAAGTCCAAAATAGGAAAGCGTGATTCTGCATCTCACAATTTGGAGAGATCGGATGGTTGAAAGTTAGTTCCTCTAAAACAGATCGACAGTGTGAAGGAAAAGTGCGGAAAGGAGCTTGTGTAAAGGATCTTACAAAAGGATCCTACAAAAAGAAGCTTGTAGAAAAGAGTTTGTGAAAAGGAAAAAGTAGATAGTCGACATCCTGCATCATGCAATCTAAAGATCGACAGTCAGGAAAATGAATGACGAAGATCAACGATGGGAAATCATTGATGAGGAAATCTTGGTGCGAAAAGGGCATTTTGAGGCTGAAATTGATGGTTAGATCAACGATCCATATTGACTTAGAGATAAGATCAATGAATCTGATTGTATCAGGAAGTTGATCCTATGGGAAGAAGTTTGGCACTGCGGAAGCACCTGCAAACATTAGACACAGGTGCGGAAACGATTTCTGAGGTGCAGGATCAATGGAAGAACATGAAAGGAAGTTCTGGAAGGTGTGATATTTAGATCTAAAAGGGTGTAATAGTGAAAGGTGTGTTGTTCAGTTTGAAGAGATGCAACTATTGAAATAATCTTAAACGTTGAGAAGTATTTAAGAAGCAGCTTGAGTAAGAAGGAAGATGTCTTTGCAGTTCGAATTGCATGATCAGAATCAGAGACCAGTGGATGTTATAGAATTCAATGGGAGAGAAATCGTGAAAAACATATTAGGGTGGCAGGGCGGCGCTAGGGAAAGCAATAGGCATGCAGGGGGATGTTGCCTCCTTTTAGTTGTAGCTGATAACCAAGGGCTTGTAGCCTCCTTCCAATTGGCATTGGTAAATAAGGTGTTGTAGCATCCTTCCAGTCGTAGCTGATAAACTAGGGGGTCGTAGCCTCCTTCCAATTGGTATTGGTAAATAGGGTGTAATACCATCCTTGTCTGTAACAGCAAGAAAAACTATTTGTAAATAACATTTTTGCAGTAATAGGACGTATTGGTGGTTTACCTTATTGGGATTCCATGTTAAAATTATGTTCTATGTATTCTTATTGTTATGTGTCTTTAATAATAGATTGAAATATTGGTTAAATTAGTAAAAAGATAACAATACTAATTCACCCCCCCTCTCAGTATTGACCAATAAACCAACAATAAACAACTATGAAACCAAGCTTGGGCACTTAAATTAGGAAACCTGGGCATGAGACACTAGTACAAGTGGACATTTTTCCCACTAACTTTCATTGCTAAAGCAAAACCCGTGCATTTCTTTAGCAACAAAAAATGGCCCCTTCGGTTCATGGGAAAAATTTCATCATAATAGCCACAGTTTTCTAACTTCGTTGCTATTGCGACGTAGGTCAATTGTCGCTCTTTCGATGAACAAATAGATCATATTTCTGACGACATTGCGTTACTAGAGCGACAAAACTTTAGCGACAAAACAATCTAATCCTAAACATTATATTAAATTTACAGCGACGAACCTTCACTAGTGTAGTGATGAATTTGTCATCATAATAGTGACGAACGACATTATTTTTTATAAAAAAAATACATGTTGGAATGGAATTCTGTTGCTTTAGCGGCGAAACGACGTGGGTGTAGCGAAAAACCTTGCGTCACTATAGCGATGATATACAAAGTTTTTACAAAAAAAAAAATTTTGCAACGGGGTGTGCATTGCTTTAGCGATCAACTGGCCTGGATATAGTGACGAGCGGTGCATTGCTATAGCAACATAAGGAAAAGTTAAAAAAAAACCGACTAAATTGCTATACAAGCGATGTAAATTTCCATCGCTAGTATAGCAAGTTTGTCGACGTCGAATGGTTTGTGTGTGAATAATTTCCACCTTGGAAAAATCAACACTAGCTTATGACATATTCTCAATCCATCGTCTAAGCAAAAATGTTTTAGATGATGTTCCTATAAATATAATGATATCATGTGTTTATTCAGTGGGATTTAGAATGAAACTAAAACGAAATTTAACAAAGGAATTACGACCAATAGGAACTTTGAAAAATAAACTCTAATCAATGGGAACTTTTACAAGAAGTTTGACCCTTTTGTTGCTTGATAAGTCAAAGTTCCTATCTTGATATTGATTATGTCAGTTAGATTTCTTGCCATTGTTCCTTTCAATCAGATTTCTAGATGGTCATAGTTCTAGGGAACTTTATCAAAATAGGAATTTTGACTATGAGGGAAACAACAAATATGAACTCTTACCTATAGGAAATTTCATAGGAACCATGACCAATAGTAACTCTTATTAACAATAAATTTGACAAAGGAATGACTAATAAAACCTTAACAAGCATTCTGATTGATAGGGACTATGACATACATGAAATTTGACACATGAACTCTAATTGACAAGAACTCTAACCAACATGAACTTTGACTAATAGAAAATATGATCAACTTTTATCGACATGAACTCTTACCTATAGGAACTTTCATAGGAACCATGATCAATAGTAACTCTTATTAACTTGAAATTTGACAAAGGAATGACTGATAAAACCTTAACAAGCACTCTGACTGATAGGGACTATGACATACATGAAATTTGACACATGAACTTTAATTGACAAGAAATCTAACCAACATGAAATTTGACTGATAGGAACTATGATCAAATTTTATTGACAGGAAATTTGATAATTAATTACAATTTCAGCAATTGATTGTTTGGAGTTTCACAATCAGATTTTGTAATTTACAGAATTAGAAATTTCAATTTTTTGAAATCAATGAAATTTCTCATAAAAAATTCACAATCTCTATAATATTCAAATTTTAATTTTTTAGTGTTGAAACTGCAATATTGGATTTCTAAACTCATTTCCTCTCTTTAATTGGCACAATGATCAACATATACAACACTAATCCTACTTAGAATCTAGACACATCTTTTATTCCTCCACCAATATGAGATTGTTGATCCAAGAGAAGGATCTTGCATGCGTTCCTTTCACTTGTTCCATGAAACTATAACTAAAATGAAATTCAACAAAGGAATTACGACCAATAGGAACTTTCACTCGTTCCTATAGCGACTGTTATAGCTGATTTCACCACTCCAGGGGAATCACACTTTGTATGGCCTTCCCCTGTCCCGCTGCAGACTCCTTAGACCCCATGGACCATTTTTTGTCCTTTGATGTTTCCTTGATCATCCCTAAAANTATGCACGCGACTTTTAAACCTATAAGCGCGTATATACGCGGGTTTGACCACTAAAACTACATACATCGGGATGTGTGCATAATCCAAATCCTTTTGGAGTTTTCCTTGACATGGATCTGACTCATTTCACTCCTAGCCTTCCATATGCCTTGAGATCGCTTGGATTCAACCTTTCATTACCCCTTTGGAAGCTATATAAGGAACCCCTTGGTACATTGAAGGTAAGAAGAGAGAATTGAGAGCAAAGAAACTATAGTCCATTGTTGCCGAAACTTATGCTTGAGTCTGCATCCCTTTGTCCCTTGGAGCACTAGTGTGTTCTTCCCAAGCTTTCCTTTTTATTGTGAGCTTGCTATCGAGAGATGGGGGATTGATGTGGTGGAGCCCCAATTGGGGGATTCGGTTTCTCCAGTTCGTAGACATGCCATCAGAGGTTGTATCTTGTAATCTCTGATTCATATTAATAGAAATATCTTTTCCTGTCCAATAATGTGTGTTTGAATGAATATTTTATCCATGGGATTATGTCAAATGCTTATACATTATTGATTATATATGCTAGAATAGATATAACACCATGATATATAGAATGCTTGTATTGTTTACTTGTTGTTGAGGAAGTAATCTATCAATTCAAGTTGAAGATTGGAAAGCTCAACATGGATGTACTTGAACCATCCGGAATAAGGTACGGGGTTTGATCCTTTAGTGTTAGACATTTAATTTCTATTGCATATTGGAAAGGATTGATTCCTGGAGTCAAGCTATCTATTGTGGTACCCCAAGCCATAGGAATTTCTCTCCATAACAGAATTGGCGACTCTACTGGGGAGTTCCTAGTAGTTGTCCTTTGGGGGTTGTTTTATCGGCATTCAATGAATTTGAATTGCTCTTTCTCTCTTGTTTCTGTGTTGGGTCTGGGGGCATGTATGCCTGGTAGGGTCTGATTGGTGTGAATTTTGTCTCAGCTTGTCTGTTTTCCTTGAGTTTATGCACCTTTATTCCTGTACGCGAGTTTTTAACTCACAGTCACATATACACACGGATTCCTCTGAGATTTCCGCGTATACATGCGGGTTTACTGCGAACAATCACATATGCCTTTGCTTTTTCCTTTTTGTGGAAGTTAATTGGATGCTGGGTGAATTCTGATATTTGCTGAGTCTCCTTAGGCACTGCCTGAGTCTGTTTAGACCTCTGTTTTTGACCAGAAACATTTTTTTTTAGGCTAAATTTTTTTTAAGAAGGTTCTTGTCATGGCATTTTCGATTTTTTGTTTGAGATTAGTGCATTAGAGTTATTTTACCTTATTTCTTTGCTTTAGTGCTGTTTGTGTGTCCTTGTAGAGTCTAGGGGTCGTAGAATCATTCTTTTGCTTTTTGCATCTCATTTTATTTCAAAAAATCCAAAAACATTTGCTTTTTCATCATGCATTGCATTTTGCATCTTTGCATTGTACTTGCACTAGATTTGCTTTGGAGTACTAATTAGGACTTCATATAGGGAAAGTTTTCATTCATCATTTGAAGAAAATTGTGCATTTCACGTAGTACCATACCCTGTTTTCATGGACACAATGATTTTGCATTGATTGTTAGGTGTGCATTTTACTTCATGTTGCGTCATAACATCATTAGTTGCACGGTCATATCCCTTTTTTGAGTAATAAAGCCAATTAAAATCAACGCTAAAGTAAAATGAATTACACTCTTTTCTTTTCTAGGGTACACCAACAAGCTTAGGTTTTAAGATCTTGGAATAGTTCATTGTAAGTTAATTCTCCAAGATCACTGAACAACAACACATATGTATCTGTCCAGGTGAGTGTGTGAAATCCTTGGTATAACCAATGTTTCTCAGGATCCTCCTCTCAAAAGGGAGTTAAGCACAAGGCAGTGTGAGCAGTTATTGATTGGGATGACCCCTAGTCATAACTAAGTAGCACCAGAGATATTTATAGAATTGTATTCGTATCTGGGGGCTCTTTCGAGAGTTTTGGGCTTTGCTACCCTGCCCATACAGTTAATCCCACCTGCGACTGTCTACTTGAGCATTGATTATATTGAGGTGACCTTAGTGGCCTTACCTAGGATATCGAGGGGGTACTTTGTAGGGGTTATTCTGCAGGTGTCCCGGCCAGGTTGGGTTCGGACAACACAGTTGCTTTACACGTTGAAGCTGAGGGCCACAATAATTGGTTACGTACCTCCGCTTGTTGTGTATGGGAGTTTCAAGCCTCTCCTAGGCGAGACATACCTACTTCATTCGGGAGCTCATTTATTCATCCCTTGTTTTCCTACATTTGGCTTTAGATTTTATTAGTGATTGCTTTGTGCACGATAGTTGGCCTAGGGTTTACGTAAATAGAGAGTCTTTTTTATTTTTTTGTGTCATTGTGGATTCGGGTGTGGCTCCTCTCCGTTCTTGTCATTTAGTAGGACTTCCGCCTTCTACTTCTCCTCCTCCTTTGGGAGAGAGACCTAGATAGTCCAGGCGGACTATTTCACACATTGATTCACACACCATGGGAGACCATTTAGAGGATATTCTTGAACCACCTCCTCCCATTCATGTAGACGATGGGGAGTTTACTCCTACATACGATCCTTCACCCGACTTGGCTGAGTTAGGTCCTGTGATTTTTGAGATAGGAACCATGCATGATAGACCTACTCACTCTAGGGTTGATTCCCCATTGACGCGTTACCGGTATGGAATGCCGGAGGACACCAAGACTCAGTTTGAACCCGCCAACACTGACTACGGTAGTTATGCTATGTTTGGTTTCCATACACATGATTTGGCATTTCATGTCGAATCCGACTTCGAGCCTAACACTATTCTTGGGGGCACTCTCATTTCTTACCATGCGGAGAGGTTTGGGAGCACTAGTCACATTGCACCTTCCATCCCAGTGGTGAAAGTTACATCACATATCCCTCCTAGGTCTAGGTTTAGCGATCCAATTAGGATACCAGATCCGAGACGAGTGATGATAGGTGGTAGCACGTACATTATTACTTAGATTCCTTTGTCCTCGATCCCTAGTTCTTCAAATGTACATCCTCCACCTTATTTGCATGGTCCTTCGAGCCGGCATATGGCTACGAGTCAGGTTTGTACTGCGGTTACTAGACCGATTGTGTCTCAGGTTTACATACTGCCCGTCGCTTCGGGAGGTTATGTTCATACCTCTAGAGGTAATCTAGCTACTTTCGGGGTGTACATCCCTACTTTCGGTATGTATATCCCTACTTCTGGAGCGTATCTTCCTACCTACGGAGTGTCTCATGGGGCATCGCATGCGATGACTTATGGACCCTATTATGGGACGCAGTATGGACAAGGTTCTTCACCTTATGGAGGCAGGTATCAACAACCTGCTTACTCTCCTAGTTATGGCTTTGTAGCTCCTAATAGTTAAGGTCCACCGCACTATAGTGCTTCCACACCACCCTATATGGGTCATACGGGAGGAGGACACTATGGCCAAGGCCATGGTGGTAATCAACCCTATATGAATTAGGGAGTGGTCCATCGACCTCATCATCCTAGGCTCCCTTTCCTCATGACGCTCAATCTTCCTGACTTGTTGAGATTGACGAACGATCCTGTGGCTCATGACCTGGCTTAGCTCGCTGTACCTACCAAACTTCCTTCGGACATACCTAAGTTCAAGGGAAAACCAGGAGAGGATCCGAGCAAACATGTTACTACGTTTCACCTATGGTGCTCTTTGAATTCCTTACATTAGGACTCAGTCTGTTTGAGACTATTTCAATGCACCCGTACAGGGCCTGCCGCGAAGTGGTATATAGAGTTACCTAGGGGAGCTTTCGCTTTGTTTGACAACCTTGCGATGAATTTTCTCAATCACTTCCAGCTACCAGTGCGTTATGATGTTGGTACTGAAATCTTGTCGACATTTCAACAAGATAAAGCCACACATAGCTCTCATCATATTAAAGAGTGGCAAAGACAGAAGAGGTTAATTAAAGCTTTTATACCGCCAGAATTCCTCCTCGAGTGGTTCCTCAAGTCGTTATTGCCGTATATAGTGAAGGATGTTTCCACATCCGGAGTGCAAAATCAGGAACAAGCGATTTTTAGGGCACAGGAACTGGACTTGATTTACGCTCAGTCCGGCTTGTTGTATGATATTATTCCCAGTGACCCTCATTCCAGTTTTGATCCCAAAGTCAAACTTGGACCACATGCCGATGGCATTGTGGGTTGTGCAAGTGCGAAACTTGCGGATTCAGTTGCAAAACAAGTTAGTCAATTGTCAATCAACCAATCTACTTCGGGACAAGCTACGGCTTTGTCTCAACCTGCCCAAATGACAAGTGTACTCTCTGTGTAATCGTCAGACCAGAAGGGTAACCAGTAGCCCAGACGATATAGAAAAAAGGGTAAAAATAATCGAAAGGGTGGGAATAAAAATGAGAATGCTAACAATAATGACAAGAATGGCTGAAATGCTGGGGGGGACAAGCAAGCTAAACATAAGGTTAAATTCCCCTACAAGTTGTGTAAGGACGATCACCTCACTTACTTGTGCCCTCGTATTGAGGAAGCTTCGATATTCTTGGCACAGGGCCCAGCTATGCTAACTAACCCTTTATCGCATAATCAAAATATGAACTCAAAGTCCCATGACTAGTTTGTTGATGATGATTCATCGGAGGGTAGTGGTCATGGGTGCATTAACATGGTTTGTGCTGTGAAAGTTGTGACCCGTGCGAAATATTATGGTTCGTCACAACCCAGCCCATGTAAAGAGCCTGATCCACCAGGGTCCCCTTTGCACATTGAGAAACCTATGGATAAACCTGAGGCTACACCTCACATTCCTAAGGGAGTCCTTAAGCATTTAGGGCATAATCCAAATGCTCGAGCCACCCAAAATTATTCAGTTGTCAAGGATTTGGGCCACACTCCTTGTGCGATGTCTGCATTGGAAGTGCTTCAGAGTTGTCCTTCGCAAAGGAAGGAATTTCTTTCTGCCCTTGGTGTGAATGATGATGATTCTTCCTCTGTGATAAAATTTGAAACCGCAGGACTTCAACCTCGCTTGCCCTACTATGTGTCTCTTTTGGTTCATGTAGAATGTCTTAATATGACCGTCAAGCACACTATGATTGACGAGGGCGCTACTGCTTCTGTGATGTCTTTATCCTGTTGGAAGGATCTAAGTTCTCTTGAGTTGTCTAAATCGGTGACTATGTTAACTACGTTCGATGGGAGTTCTTTTAGGCCACATGACATCCTTCCTTCCCTTAAAGTCTGTTTGGGGGGGAAGACCGTTGCAATAGAGGTCGAGGTGGTTGATGCACCCCTTGACTACAATCTCTTGCTGGGTAGGAATTGGATGTACAGTATGCAAGCCGTTGCTTCTTCCTTGTTCTGCGTTGTATGCTTTCCACATAACAGGAAGATTGTAACGATTGATCAAACAAAATTCAAGAATTTGTCTGTTACCGCATCTTCGGGAGGTTCTGTTGGGCTTAGGGCAGACCTGGGTTCTATACTTTTGTCTTAACACCAACAAAAGACCCACATTGTTGGCCCTTTTGGCAACAACCTGCGAACAGGTTGCAGTATCACCTGAAACAGCTATGGGATGCCGCAGAATCAGGTTTCTACAAGCAGAAGAGGGATATTACTGTACCTTTAGCTTCTAACAAATGATAATCATTAAATAAAGAGCTTTGATATTCACTTATTTAGCTTCACGGTTAGATAAACAAACAGTGCCTTGCTTAACCCTTTACTGGGAATTCACAGCGAAGTTAATAATTAGCAATGATCTTACTTATTAGTTATATAATTATTCATGCATAAAAGAGCAAACAACAACAAAACAAAACCACAACACATGATATAGCGTGGTTCACCCCTAGTTTAGGGGTTACATCCACAGAACTGTGTTTTATTCAAATCTTTACAAAAACCACAGTTTTGATTTGTGCAATTAGCTGCAGATCCCTTCAATTCCTCAAAGCTGCGCACTAAGCTGCAGATATCTATGCACACAGCTGCAGATCTTCTTAATCACCAAAAACCCTCTGCACACACAGCTGCAGAGGTCATCCACACACACAGCTGGGACTTAACCTTTCTTACAAAAAACAAGCCTTAGCTTCGCATCAATTCATCTTACATCAAAATCCTAAACTGACTTCTTTACAAGAGTGCTTATTTATAGTGCACTTATTACAAAACCATGGGCTTAAACCATGGCACCCCGAACCCTAAACCATGGACTTAAACCATGAGTTATTACAAAAAGAAGGATTTTAATCAACCCCGACACCCATAAGACTATTTTGAGTTGTAACTCCGCTTAAAAAATTCCACAAAAACCACGGAGTTACCAAAATTAGGGACCGTTAAGGTGCGCACCCCAACAGGCCCCTAAGACTCACCAGTGTCCCGTCTCGGGACACTCAGCTGCTCGTCTGGTGGGAGAAATTTGCTGGCGAAGATAGTGAACTGCTTGTTGAGGCCACGTATGATATTGTTAGCTACTTGTTCCTTCTCCAACATCTCCTGTAATGCTGTCGCTGACGCTTCGCTAGCCTTTTCCTGTGTAAATGCATTGTATTCCTTCAGAACTTTAAGCTGGCTATCCACAGTAGTACTCAATTCCAAGGCCTCATTGACAAGGGACTGCATAGAGTCTTCCAGCAGTGTTTCTTTTGTTCTGTACGACTCAATATCCTACTAGAGTTCCTTTCTTTGTTTTACCTTGAGCATTTTCTGCATAGGAGGGAGGGTATTAATTTCCACTTTTACTGTGTCCAACTCTACTTGTCGCTACTTGATGGTTTCCTGCAGATTTTGTACTTCAAGGTTTTCCTGCAGTGTTGTCTAGGTGTCGACGCTTTCCCCTAGCAGTTTTGCTGTGCTGCCCACGATATCTAAGATTTTTGCTGTTGAGGCATGAATGTCTGTGTGACGCTGCTCTCTGACCTCTGGTGGGATTTTAGGGATAATGCGAAGTTGAAGCTCCACAATCTAAGCCTCATGCTCTACTTTAAGCTTCACTATTTCACTGTGGGATTGCTATGCGTAGTCTTTTAGTTTGGTGATTATTTTCTCTGGTTCTTCCTCATTCTAAATGTCGAAGTCAGGAAGACTTTGACATGCCTCCTCCAATACTCGCGCCAATGTGACTTGCTTACGTTCTGCGTCATTCTTTCTCTACTCCGCTTCCTCCAACTATGCTACGAGGCTATCATTCTGCTTCCTGGCATTTTCCAACTGTATTTGTGAGTAGTGGTCTCGTGCTTGGATTTCCTTTGCGATAGCTGACTGGCAGAGATGTAATTCCATCATGGACATCTTAGTGTAATCTGATCGAACTATCGTGCTCATCTTCGCGAAAGATGCTGTGTTGGTTATGATGAGGGCGACACTTGACACTTGTCCCTGGTGTTCTCTAACCGACCATTGTCTTGTGTCTGGTTGTGCAGGTACTGGGGCACTACTTGTTGCAGTGCCAGTCGCTGATTTTTATGCTAGCTCCTTTAGCTCCGAGATTCGCTTTGCTACGCCGGTGATGGCATCAAGATGCGTGACTGCAAACTCTGACAATTTCTTGGTGAGAACTTTTGTGGATTTTGATAGAGCCTGATTAAGCTCCTCACTTGTCAAGATGGGGTCTTCTTCGACGCTTTCATTTTCTTTTAGGACTGAGGTTTGGTCACTTCTTCGGCCTCTGGTGACTTGCGCTTATTTGGTCAATTAGGGTCTGAGATAGTTTTGACCGACTCCTCTTCTTCTCCCTCATCTCCGCCATCTCCACCCTAGTCGCTTTCACTCTGCTGCGACTCACTTTGCTCTTCACTGTCCTCTGGGGGGTCTTGCTACTGCGTCTGACTAGGGCCAGTGCCCACATTAGTGACCAGAGGGATTGGAATGCTGGGCTTCGTTTCTGCATCCTTAAACTAGTCAGTTGACCACTGTTGAACTACCGCGAGGATGTCTTTTTTGGTCACCACATATGGTAACTTCCAGCATTCCTTCTTCGTATCTGCGCGGGCCTGGATGAATACATTGTGCATGTCGGCCCTGAAGGTGGCCAATCCATCATATTGAGAGAATAGCTCATTACTGAGCCACGGGGTCTTTACAATCTCATATGAGATACTCATGGCGTAAAAGGTGAACACAGTGTTCATCATCTACTGGGATGCTTTGTCCTGTGACACCTAGAGCGATGTGTACCTCGCTACATCTGGCATGCTTGGAGGTACGTCAATAAACTGCGCCTCGGTGGGCTCTTTCCACCCGATCAGAGCAATAAACACGATCAGCCATTAATAGTGAAAGGGTCTACCTTTTTCCTGCGCGTCGTGGGCATATTCAAGAAATTCCTTAGCGATGTATGCTGCCAAATTGTAAATGTAGCCTTCCGCACAGTTCGCTGTAATACTGACAATTGGGGCAAGTACTTCATTTGGTATGCACTTCTACATTAGCTTGTAGGATAAGAGCTTTGCAGTGAATCGAATGTTGTGATGCTGAATGGCCGAGGTTTGATACCCTCGTTTCCCTTTCATCATCCCGAAGCGTTCCTTCATGCTATGTTCTAGCTTCACATCTTCATGTTTTCCCAAAAACTCAATGCTAGGGTCAGGCCCTTCCTTCGGCAGGCCCATAATTCAGTGAATGAGTTCTCCATTGATAGCAATTTTCTAGTTTCTAAGCCATAGGTACCCATCATGCACCAATGCCAATAATTGTTTGACCACCACGATTACCTGTGTGCTACGACTGAAGTGGGGTACATCGAGCATCTTCAACAAACTAGCTTTGTCTAAGCCAACAACCCACTGTTTCACTTCCAGTAATGTCGCTCCAGTCTCCTGATAATGGACAGAGTGTAAGTATGTCCCAGGTGCGAACTGTGGAAATTTCCCATGATCATTTGTATCATGGTCGACGTACTTGAGGCGGTCTATTTTCCCTGTCATTGTCCCGACCAGCTACACACCCGGTGGCAGCGAAGGGGTGTGTAATGTGAACTTCTTCATCCGTTGAGGGAGATGAACTCCTGGTCAAACTAGCGGAAGATACGGTGGACGCTGCGGTGCAATGTTCTCATCCTCTTCAAGAGGGACCTCTACTGAGCCAGACGGATTCATCTCAGGATCCTCCAGTGTTTTCCCTGATTGCTGGTGTCTGTCTTTGTTCCGCTTAGAACAAACTTCAGGCTTAAATTTTTTCTGGTAGAGCGTGTCTGCATTGGCTGGATCGGTGCTAGGGGAGTCTCTTTGTGGGGTGCAGACGCAGGTGGGTGGCTGAAAAGGTGCGGCAGACCCTCCTGTTCAAATTCTCTCACTAACTTCTGAAGCTCGCTATCAGCTGACATGGATGCAATTGTAAAACTCAATAAATTGTAGAATGCGAATGTCGCAGGTGTGGGTGTCTTCTTATAGAATCCATCCATGACATCTGTCATAATTGTGCATTGATGATACCAAATCTGACAGAGATCTTGTCCAAACGGCGGTAGATTTTCCAAGATCTCATTAATACAGGCAGTTAATACAGGTAGCGTACCGACGCTACCAATTTTGATTTCTTCCAATGGTCATATTTTAAGCCTCGACAAATATTTCCTTCTTCGGCACAAGCAATGAGTATGGCTGCGCCAAAATAAGGACATTCGACATTTCTTGATACCATCTCCAACATGGCTTCGAACTTCAACCCACGACAGAATGTCTTCCACCACCTCAATGATTCCTTTCATTTTTGAGAACCCTGTCAGAGATAGGTCCTGATATTCATGGAGAAGTTGGGTCAATTTTCTCACCATTTCGTCATCCCAATAATCTCCAATGGTAGCATACTTAGGGTTTTCTTCTGACCCAATGTTTACGGTCCGCGTCTTCAGGGGCTGAGTCACTTCAGGTGCTTCAACTGCTGGTCCATGTACTTCATAGTGTCCTTCTGACTCAGGAATGTTAATGTTGCATGTATCATCATCCTCGTCAATTGCGAGGTTATAACATTCTACTGCATTGGCTTCTTGTTCCTTCCAATCAGGTTGGTATTCTGCTATTTCTTGATCATCAAATAATTTAGTATGGATCAACCTAACAGCTGTGTCCAAAGCAGGAGAAACCTCATTAATAGAAAATGTTAGCACAAAACTATCAACAAGACTATCCCAACTTACAGTACCGTGGTGAAGCTCGACCTCCGCATTTTGCTATAGGTTCCGGGGTGTGCACAAACCTATGTACCCATTCTTCATGAGGTACATGTTTCCATGCTTTGTAGCATTGCTCCAAATGTCCTTGAGGACTAGTCTTACCATTAAACCTGCTTCGCACCTCCTGAGGTTGATCCCTAAATCTTAGGCAAAGGGACTTCTGGCACGCTTCCTAGCTATGAATGTACTTTTTGTGACCATTCCACCATCTGGCTACTGTGGCTCTGAATGCTGAATCCAGAGTCTCCATTTTCTGTGAGTCTGGTACCTGTTCTGAGAATTGCACAATAAACTCTTCTAGTTCTGTCGAACCATAAAAAACAGGTAAGGTTCTTGTCTGTGAACTAAGCCATCTGAGAGACTTGGTAATTCTTGCACATCGATGTCCATGTAGCTCATACAATCTATTCTGCCAATTCTCTAGGCCATCATCTAAATCCGTCATGCAGGAGCTGTCACACTGCCAATCCATGATACCTTCGGTAGTAGGATCAACATAATCTGCTTCCTTCGTTGTGATATTATAGATATGGTCCAAAACATCCTGGTCTTCATCTCTTACTAGCTCGGTGTATCTCTCTCCTTGAGAAGGATCCAGAGGTACTATGACTCTCAATCCTTTCCCTTCAAAATTCATCTTCCTCTTCTTCAGGTTGATTACTACATCATTATCTATTTCCCATTCAATGCCTAGCAGTGCTGGATAGGTGTTTCTGTCATCAATTATTTCAATTAACTCAAAGTCTGCTAAGGTGTTGACTCCATCAATATCTACTGATATGCTAGGGAGTCTTCCTAGGGGCACAATCTTCTGCTGATTGGCTAACCTCAACTGTATAGGGGACCATTCCAGAGTAGGTTTTCCCATTTGTTCCCATGTCTTCTTAGTTAAGAAATTTACTTCTGATCCTAGGTCCAAGATGACATCAGTCATTTCATACTCTCCTATCTGAGCATTCAATCTCATTTCCCTACCAGTTCTTCTGACTCTATGAACAGTTTTTTCCTTACCAAAACTTCGCTGAGGTTCACAAGAAGCAATAACTTTCTAAAAATCATTTAAAGCATTCTAATTTCTTAAGAGCTTCATACAACTCTGTAAAAAGGAGTACAGTGTACTTACTTTATCTGTCGAAGCTTCTTGTGGCTGCGACTGCTGCTGAGGTTGTTGTGCAGGTGCTACTGATGTGTTGGGGTTAGCAAAGTCTCTCTTGGCTTCCATAAATGTCTCTTTTTCTCTTTCGACATCAAATGCTGGGATTTTTTCTGGGGCCTTATGGACCCAAGCCTTGGCAGGTTGTTTCTCCTTGTTCTGCACTTCCATCGTAGCTCCACTCTTGGTAACAACATTAATGGCTGGGACAGGTCGTTGTTCCATAGTGATCAGCTGAATATTCTGAGTAGGGCCACTATTTCTTTCTTGAATCTTCGCGATCAGCTGCGGGCATTGCTCAATCACATGGTCGACAGCTCTGTAATATCGACATGTCGTAGTTGGGTTCCAACAGTCTCTAGCTAGATGTCCTGCCTGGTTACAGTTATAGCACACAACCTAGCCTCGTCCTTTGCCAGCCATACCACCACGACCACGACCTCCAAAATTTCTGTGACCTGATGTACTGCCATGGTAACCATATCCATCATTGCCTTAGCCATCATTTTGTACCCGATAAGCATCATAAGTGCGTTCTCTCATGAGGTCAAAGCTGCGACACTCATCTTCGTTGTGTCCCACTGACTTACAGAACTTACAATAAGGGTTCTTAGGAACTTGCACATACCTCTGTAGGAGATAGCAGTCTTCAGGTCGATGCTGGCCAGTTGTCCTACAGATCTCACAATATAGAACACTAGGGTTGAATGGGTTTGGTGCACCAGAATTCAGGAAATTTCTTACCGCAGGACACTGTTCCTTGTTGTGACCCTCTGTTCGACATTGTGTACACCAAAACTCTTCGCGACTGGCTTTCCCTTTTTTCATATCGTGAAGCTCCAGACCCATCACTGCCAACTGCACTTGTATTTAAGCAATACCAAAATTATCTTCGATAGGGGCTGTTTCAAGCTTCATAGCGATTTGCAAAGCCTCCTGCTGATCCGCAACCTTCTGTTGCATGAGTGGAGTCCTGATGTGCGGTAACAAAGATGAAATGAACCATTCCTTATGCTGCGCTGGTCCAATAGTGAAACTAACTTGATCTAGAAAAACTTTGAACCTCTGATCAAAGTCCCATACCGATTCTCCTCGCCTCTGCTGAATTTCCTTTAGCTCAGTGATACACTGCGACTTTGATTTAGGCTTCTTAAATTCCTTTATCATTGCTGCTTTTATATCAGCCAAGACATGGTTCTGAGTACTGGAATACTTCATGAACCAGGTCAAAGCACGATCTCTAAAAGAAGTAACCAGCTGTGCTCTTCTTGTATCTTGATCTGTAATGTTCTTAGCAGTCCACACTGCTTCACATAAGAACCAGAACTGTTCTGGATCCTCTGATCTAGTTCCTTTGAAA
>LPNX010908561.1:772796-925377 GCA_001517045.1 Pseudotsuga menziesii
GGCGACGATTACGTCACGTCTCTAAGAACTACCTCATAGTGGACAATACTTTGTACCGCCGTGGGGTAGATTCCATTTTATGATGTTGTTTAAATCATGAAGAGGCTGAGGTAGTGCTGAATTATTTCCATGGAGGGGCGTGTGGTGGTCATTTATCTAGGTTTCTATAGCTCAAAAGATTTTAAGAGCGGTTTATTTTTGGCCGTCAATATTTAAAGATTGTGTTGATGCGGTCAAGAGGTGCCACCCTTACCAGGTGTTCACATGTAATATGCACTCGAAACCTGCCCCATTACATCCCATTATCACCGCCAGTCCCTTCACGAAGTGGGGGCTCGATTTTATGGATTGCAAACCAGCGTTGGCTGGGGGGCACCATCACATTATAGTGGCTGTTGATTATTTCATGAAATGGGCTGAGGCTATGCCTATAGTAAAATATGATGGTGAGATAGCCGCTCACTTTGTGTTCAACCAAATTATTACTCGGTTCAGGATTCCGAAAGAGCTTGTCACTAACCATGGCTCACACTTTCAGAACCGTATGATGGAAGAGTTGGCATCCAAGTTAGGGTATAAGCAAGAGCATTCATATTCTTACTACCCCCAAGCAAATTGACAGGTAGAGGTAGTGAATAAATCACTCAAATCCATTCTCCAATGAACCATCGCACAAAGCAAGAATAATTGGCACATTATGTTATATCCTGCTTTGTGGGCATATCGAACCATTGTTAAGACTACCACTAGTTTTTCTCCATATCAGCTCATACATGGAGTGGAGTCGATATTTTCGGTTGAATGTGAAATTCCTTCATTGAAGCTAGCTATAGAAATCTTATCGAAAACTTCCCCATTGGAGGAGCATTTGGTTCACCTTGAGCAACTTGATCAATAGCGTCGAGATGCCTTGGTGGATCTAGAAGTTAATAAACATCGTGTTAAGGTCCAGTACAATAAGTAGATCCATTCAAGGGCATTTAGTGAAGGAGACTTGGTCCTTTTGTGGGATCAACCGAAAGAACCCTTGGGGGCAGGGAAATTTAATCCTATGTGGCATGGTCCTTACGTGGTCAAGCATGTGTTAGAGAAGGGTGCATATGAGTTATTAGATTATGAAGGAACAGCTTTGGCGGAGCCTAGAAATGGGCTCTATCTCAATAAATACTATGCATAATCTTTAGCCAAGGCTGCTTATTGTATATTATTGTATAACTTTGCGTAGTTAGGTCTTTTTCTTATCATGATCGGGTTTGTGATTAGTTTCCGTTTCTTTTGGTAGATGTCAATGGAATCTTCCACCTACATAGGATTCGTGGATGGTGCAAGCCATCACACTTAACACTCAGCCTTTGCTGCTTGGGTGATTTATACTCCTATGGGTCAGGTACTGTCTTTAGGAGGTGTATGTCTATGGCCATCTTTCAACTATGTTGCTGAATACAGCGTCGTTATTGAGCTTCTACGAGATGCCATTTTACATGGAATTCTATCTCTTGAGGTACATCTTGATTTAGAGTTAGTAGTGTCACAGCTCAATGGTTTGTACCATGTTAGAGATCCGACGTTATTGAGAAGATTCTTACGTGTGAGATTGTTAGAACACCAATTTGACAGTATAACATATATACACATTCCAAGAAATAATAATCGAGTTGCTGACTCATATGCTAACTACGTGTTAGATTGGCATTTGTTTCATTCACAATAAATTAATCACAAACACAATTTTTACACATGTAAATAAATAAATCGATCACCATAATTTTTTTTATATATACATAAAAAATGTGATAATACATAGTGTCATAATACAAAATTGGGGCTTTCAATCCACCATCATATAATACATGGTCGTACAAAATGTATACACTCCCAGGTGTCTAATCCTGTGGAGGAGGAGGAGGGTTGTAATCATGAAAGGTCACTATGGCTCTAGCTAGCCGTCGGAATAAATGCACCCATGCACATGGTACACCCACCACCTATCGTTGCATCGCCTCAGGAAAGTCCTCGACTTGCGCCATAGTAACTCTATGTGTCAATCTCAAAAAGTTGGTATGAATGCTTTGGAGTGTTCGCTCCGCATCAACACCCATGATGTCATCTCCTCTTCCCCTCCATCGATGATGAGGGAAGCCGTCTGGCCACCATGGTCCCACATCTAAACATAAATGTTAGATGTCACTATATATCATCACCCAAAAATATGTCTTTTTGATTTCACATAATCAAGAAAATACAAAAAAATTAAATAACTCAAAATATAAAAAGAGAGGGTCGAGATTCGTTACCTATATCACCATATGCTGATCCTGGTGGTAACGGCATTTTCGGGTCCCCCAAAAAATCTATCCCTGCATAGGGGTAGTCATCGATGGTAGCTATCTATCATCGCCACCATAGAAAGAAATCAGCTGGATATGGGTTGGCCACCCTACCACCCCCCAGTCTGCGCATAGCATCTGCCCAACGCCGTTGGGCCGGATCTCGAACCCCGTGAAGAGGAACGTCCACTCTGGGGCTCAATCCTGGAACACGCTCGAAGAAAAATGTGCTCAAAATACTGCTGAACCTGAAGTTCCACACCCTTCCTGCCTTACACTCATTGAGCTAATGTTTCATGTTTCTCAGTAGTGTAGTACTCCATTCGTAGATCGTGGGTCTCATACACTCCACTGCGTAGAACATAAGAGGTCGCGAGGCCTGGTGGAGTGATGCCAAGCCTGCTATCCTGCCCAATGTCAATAATAAGGCCTTTAGGACCAGCACCTGTATAGCATTGGTAGGGACTTGACTCCCCACCTTCTCGGTGTCTAGATAACAGTACACTGCAATGTACTCGTCGATAGTTAGGCCACCTCCTGGCCCACAATGGGAATGAAGGGTCACCACTTCGCCTCATCTAGAAAGTCTAGCAATGAAATATATGTCCTCCACCTCTATGGTGAGGGAAATCCCATCGATATGGAAGGACTCTGAGTCTGGATCCCAATAATCCACCAGCATCTGTAATAGTCTTGGTTTGGCCCTCAAACCACCAAGACACCAAAACTTGTAGAGTCCGCATGCACGTAGAGCTTGTTGAGCCATTAAGTCAGCCCTTACTGCTTCCTCTACTTCACCATGCTCACGCTCTCTCCACTCTAGGACCATCCTGCACAAGAAATTGCAAATTTTCCCATTAGTTTATTGAAAAATCATATGCGTGGCCTCATACGCGATTGTTTTCAAAATAGCTGCGTATGTATGTGGGTTTGAGGCCATTTTCTGCGTATATCTAGCCCTATACGTGAAAAAAACCTCGATTTCTACGTGGGCCGCAGTGCTCATCTTGGGTTGGCCTAGAAACCTTATTTAACCATGAAAATTCATAAAAATTGTATCAAAATGCAAGAGGAGAGCATGAGTAAATACCCGGAAGAAACGGTAGTGAATTTCGCCGGCTGGATCTCCTAGAATTCGCTGTGGAAAATTAGAGCTCAAATGGGTAAAATTTTCAAATGATTTATAATATTTTGAATTGTTTACTATTTATAGAAAATTTTCAAATATTTGAAAATTTTTACCTCCTTTCCTATAGTTTCGACATTTTCTAACCATTTTGGACCGTTTTTGACATAATTCGTGATGTAGAAGACCTTTTTCAGTGCTGTTTCAGCCATTGGATTGAACCGTTCATGCCGATCTCAGGTATCATGTCGAAACTAGCATATAGGTTAGGTTTCATCACCATTTTCATTTTGCATAACCATATGACCATCTCATCATGACCTTAGGTACGAACCCACTCTATTATGTCATGGAACCGTCTTGCTACTTTAGAAGTGGTATGATATGAGTGGTAGAGATTTACCTTACATGGGTACCCTAGTTAGTGCCCTATTTTCATTTGGTTCCCATGCTGCCGTTTCCTCCTTTAGGGTGTGGGAGCCCGTTGTATAGTACTGCCATGACATTTTGCAAGAGCCTCATACTCCTCTTGATCTTTTGCTAGCCTATTTCACTCAGGACTCCCTCATGTCAAGTTGTGAATGCATTATCATGAGATTTTCCTGCCTTATTGATCTTTGTGCCGGCTCCCCTGACATTGTGTTTCAGCCATATGGCCCGAGCTTGTCTCATGTCTAGCCATGCAGAGCCATTTTTCTATCCTTCGTAGCTTGATTCCCTTTTTACCGGGAGGGAATTTTCCCCCGAGTGTTGATATCCTACACATGTATCCTTGCATTGAGCATAGGTATGTTCCACTACTTGGAACTAGTTTTTTTTCCCTTATGACACTCATCTCCTCCTAGTTTGTAACTATAAAGCTATTTTATTCTTTTTTCAAGCTTTTTAAATAACTGAAAAAGTCCAAAAAAAAATTAAAAAAACAAAAATCCAGACAAGGAAAGATGTTATCTGTGGCAGCTGTCAAGTCATGTCACCTTCTAATAGAGCACTGTATATCACATCCATTGGTTGGGTTATAGTTTGACTTTAGGAGCTGTACTCGTTTATCTGAGTTTATCTTCACCGACTAGTTAAGCTTCCAGTCCCTATGGAGCCTCTGTTAATGCCTCCTGTGTCACAAAGATGTCCCAGTTTGTATATCGAGTCTATGCTACCTTCATTCAGTCACCATACGCCGTTATGCTCTCGTTCGAAGGAAGTTGAAGCATGAGTCAGCCATTCCTCAGTTATCTTGACTTTGTATGTTGGCCATTCTTGATACAGTTACTAGTTCGTGCACTTATGATCGAGTCCTTCCACATTATACAGCTTTGCTGAGTAGCTCATGTTGGATGATGGGGGATGCCTTAATGCCCTCCTTCCAGTGGATTTCATCCCATCGACTTCATATCATTTATTCTGGGATTGGAATCTAGAGTCATTTTGAGTGCCTTAAGACTTGCAGTCATCAGTGGCAGGTGCTCTCGCCATCGACAGTTCTTGGGAATACATCACTGTCCCCTGATTGATGGATCCTCTCAAGTGTTCAACCTCAACACATTTATTCACACTTGTTAGTTTGCACTCTAGTACCTTGATTCCCATTTTCATTATCGGTGGGTGATCTCGCGTCTGTTAACGGTATACATTAATGACCGGTAATCAGAAGATGGACTACTATGTTCGACCTTGACACCTCTATTCACATAGTAGGACAAGTACTTGTATCGGTTTGTGTAGAAGACTTTCCAGATTGGTGGCATCTCTTATATGCTACCTCCTTGATCGTGCCAGTGTTCATGAGATTTCAGCTCTCATGACTTGATTCCAGTATATGTCAGATATTTTCAGCCACTATGGAGATCTTGATCTGTTATATCTTTAGCCATTATGGAGAACATGGTCCTTTGTATATCTTCATCATGGATATTCTGATCTATGTATATTGTACGTGGCTATGACCACATATGTGATATCTTGTATCATGCCTATTCATGGCCATTGTACTCTTATGTATCCCAGACTGCTATACGTATTTGCAGTTATGTGCAGTGTTGTATTATTGCACTATGTTGATTGGGTGGCTGGTCTTCCATTTGGGATCCTTCATCACTCCGCTTATGGGATGGACTTATAATGTATTTCAGCCATTGTATGACCCCTCTGACCTCACACATTAGGGGGCATCTGTTATAGCTGATTTCATCACTCCAGGTGAATCACACTTTGTATGGCCTTCCCTTGTCCCACTGCAAACTCCTTAGACCCCATGGACCATTTTCTATCCTTTTATGTTTCCTTGATCATCCCTAAAAACATATGAAAAATGATGCATGCGAATTTTAAACCTATAAGCGCGTATATACGTGGGTTTGACCACTAAAACTACGTGCATCGGGATGTGTGCATAATCTAAATCCTTTTGGAGTTTTCCTTGACATGGATACGACTCATTTGACTCCTGGCCTTCCCTATGCCTTGAGATCGCTCGGATTTGACCTTTCATTACCCCTTTGGAAGCTATATAAGGAACCCCTTGGTACATTGAAGGCAAGAAGAGAGAATTGAGAGCAAAGAAACTATAGTCCATTGTTGCCAAAACTTATGCTTGAGTCTGCATCCCTTTGTCCCTTGGAGCACTAGTGTGTTCTTCCCAAGCTTGCCTTTTGCTAGTGAGATTGCTATCGAGAGATGGAGGATTGAGGTGGTGGAGGCCCAAGTGGGGGTTTCAGTTTCTTCGGTTCGTAGACGTGCTATCAGAGGTTGTATCTTGTAATCTCTGATTCATATTAATAGAAATATCTTTTCCTGTCCAATAATGTGTGTTTGAATGAATATTTTATCCATGGGATTATGTCAAATGCTTATACATTATTGATTATATATGCTAGAATAGATTTAACACCATGATATATAGAATTCTTGTATTGTTTACTTGTTGTTGAGGAAGTAATCTATTAATTCAAGTTGAATATTGGAAAGCTCAAAGGGGATCTACTTCAACCGTCTGGAATAAGGTATGAGGTCTGATCCTTTAGTGTTAGACATTTAATTTCTATTGCATATTGGAAAGGATTGATTTCTGGAGTCAAGTTGTTTGTTGTGGTACCCCAAGCCATAAGAATTTCTCTCCGTAACAACGATGGAAGGAAAAGTTAAAAAAAAAACCCGACGAACTTGCTATACTAGCGACAAAAATGTCCGTCGCTAGTATAGAAAGTTCGTCGACGTCGAATGGTTTGTGTGTGAATAATTTCCACCTTGGAAAAATCAACACTAGCTTGTGACATATTCTCAATCCATTGTCTAAGCAGAAACATTTTAGAGGCTGTGCCTATAAATATAATGATATCATCTATTTATTCAGTGGGTTTTAGACTGAAATTCTAAAGTTAAAAATAGAGAGAAATTCTCCTAACACACATAGCCACTATTGTTCTCATCTATATAAGGTCTTAATCATTTCCCAAGCATAGAGAGCTTGAATTTGAAACCTCAACATACCCATTTCAAAATACAATAAACATTCTTGAAAGTTGAAACAAACACAAATACAACACTGACCTCAAAGAGAAATTACAAAAATATAAAGCAATAATTACACATATATTTTGAAAGTCCTTGAAACATATATTCTTCTTATAGGAACCTACAGTTGTCAACCATTCCAAGAAACATGACAAGCACCCATACAAAGAAAAAAGTGCAATTAGAAAATTTCCCTTGAATTAAATTGAAGTTGCAAATACTTACCGGCTCTAAACCTTTGCTAAAATATCCTTTAATTTATTTGAAAATAGAAACAAGCAACGTTCTCTGATTATCTGGCTTGTCTCTTTATTAATCAAAGACTCCTGTCCTGACAACTTCAAAACTTAGACTCAGATTCCGTCGAGTCTTGCACAAAACTTCACCTCAAAAGCATTCATGGTTCTATAATATATCCACATAGAAGATTTGCTATCCAAGTGAACTACAGTGTGGTAAAATAAAATAGACATAGAAGACTCATCAATCCTGGGTAGATTACAGTGTGCACTACACTACTTGATAATTTTAGGACAAATCTCCATCTGAATTGTAAAAGATGAAGTTGGACAAGTGCTTGGCTAATATATGCATTAGAGGAAATTTCAATTTAAAATGGGCCTTCCAAAAATAATACAAATTCCATGTCATCATGTATTAGCCAATCAAAATGATTTAAAATTAAAAAGGGAGCACGTCTTAAACAAATTTTTAATATAAATTTGGGGATACAAACAAAAAAGTAGTTTTTTCTTTTCTTCCTCCAAAATTAATAAATATTATTTTATTATTTTAACTATTATTTTATTAATTTTCCTTAGGAGGCCCATTTTGAGTTGAAATTTACTCTAATGAAATATTTATGGCTGAAGTATATTTTATTAGCTGAACTTTAGAAAGTATTACAACATAAAAAGTTTTCCAATTGAATGGAATACCTCAAATTTCACCCAGTGGTGCAATTTCGCCCTTAAAATTTTTGATGATCAAGAAGACAGTATTTGATGCTTGGTTGATAACTTGAATAGACAATTTTAGCTTAGATTAGGCACTGAGTTGACAGAATAGGTATCCGATTCACATTTAGACAAGTGGACTCTTGCAACCTTGCAACAAAATAAAAGCCCACTTTTCTTTGAATCTAAACACTATGCATCTGTTCCTAATTATTCATTAATAGAAGGTTGCTGATGAGTTCTGACATAAAAGATCATTCTATAGACTTTCCTCCACTAGATTCAACTACTAAATCTGAAGATAAAAAAGCTGAATCATGAGTAGCCAACACAGATCCCATCTGATGAAAACCAACACAAATATCATTTGGCAAAGAGATTGACTAACTGTAACTAAAGTATCCCATGGAATAATCAAATATGCAGGCTGATCCAAACTTGCATATACCATAACCGGTGAAGAAGGTGCATGTTGGGTTTCCCTGTTCAATAATGTGATCTTGACTGGGAGTCAGAATGAAAAGTACAATGTTTTTGGGCAGCAAATGCAACATACAAGGTGATAATGTTGAGTGTACTCAAACAATTTGTAATGCAATTCAAGTGAGTATACTCCAGAAATTGAGGCAAGCCCATTAATTGTTCAATCTATAACTGAAAGCCAATTAAATGATATAAAACTTAAGCAGATAGGTCAGATGTAAAAGCTTCGGTTTCACCTTCAAATTCTGTTGTCAAAGAAGTATCTTTGATTGAGGCATTCAGAGCCTTGTACTACAAGAAGGGAGAACCTTGTACTACATGAAGAGACAATATTCCTTAAGACCTGAAGTTAACCTAATCTGAGTTGAAGTACTTCCAGAAAGAATTTGTTCCTTCTGATAGTGAGTTGTGCTTGCTAATCAAAGGAAATATGCACCACTGAGAACTTCATATTGAAAGTGAAATGTCATTCATGGTTTGATATTACTATTAATGTGAGAAGGAGGTGAAACATCCAAAAGAAAGTGATAGTAGGCATCACATATTAGAGAAACTTCCAATATGTAGACCAAAAAACACCACAAATACAAAATTAGCTCTGAAATGTGCCACTAAGACTCTTATCACAATCGTCTGAATATTTATATCAAAGAAAAGGAATAAAACTATACACCTTAACCACATAAAATGAATGGAAACAAATGTCATCCCACAAGATAAACAATTAACAAGCATTAACCATTATCAGGATCAAACCAAGAACAGGCACACTACAAAAATATCTACTTCCAGATTCATGAAGAAAAATTGAAGCAGAAAATGACAAGAGGAATAAGCATAATCTTACAGGTAATTTGGATAGACCAAGAGGATTGAGATCTCATTTTGGTATGGAAATGATCCTTTATTTAGTATGGTATGCACATGTCATGCCAAATTTGTTGTTGCATGCCTTCATGTAGCACTGGTAATCTAGTTGACCATGCCTTTCAAGGAACATTCATTCCCTCTGGGCAGTGCTTGTTGCACTGTTAGAGGTCCCATGCTGAGGGATCCAGGTGGAAAAGGAGAAAAGGTCCAGTGTCCATTGGATATATTTGGGACATGGAGAAAATTATTATCGAATCAGAGGGACTATCTCAAGAAAATACTGAACGCACCAATGGCAATCATTAATCAATGCTCAAGATTTATCAAAAATTGAGATCGCATATGTTTACTTGGAATCCTTGCCAAAGGTATGTATCTTAAAGTTTTTCTTACAATAATACAAGAATTCACAATGAATAGACCATGTAAATGGTTTATGAAGAATACTATAATCTTTTTTATTATTATTTTGGCACAACAGAACAACTCTCCTTGGAGACACAATTTACAACCATATAAAATCACATCAATTCTCTCTATAAGCCTTCTTATCTTCACTGGACTTATGATCTTAGCATTTAAAGAGTTATTACATAAGTATCCCTACATTTCATCCTGTCAACAAGTCACAGATTGTCAATTATGTGCTCAATATTCAAGGTCATGGAGAATTTTTTCAATCACATAAATTTTTGCCATTAGTACATAAGATTGCACCAAGAATGATTTTGAAAGATAGTCTAGGACCTAATAGTTTGGATATTTCTTTGACAATGGTGATGGGTAAATGACTGTTGAACATCCATTCCATGCTACATTGTAGTTTCAAGTTTCTACCACTAGAGATCACGAAAAATATTTACTAAGAAACAAGTGTGCTTTTGTTGTTGACTTGGACAAATATTGTCATGTAAGACCTTTTGACTGGCCTCTCATCCCATCATGACATAGTAATTCTACAGATAAGTCAAGAGTACAATTTTGATGACTATTATGAGAACTACAAACAATAATAATTTGAGAAAAATTAAACATGAGTTGAATTGGAAACAAATTATTCAAACGTCGAAATGGATATTGAGAAAGGGCCAAGGTGCAACTTAAACTTCTGTTCTATTCTTTAAAAAATAATATATTTGTGTTCTGGTTATATGCTTACAATAGCAGCATGCTCACTCAGTGTTTCTTATAACAACACTTTTACCAATAAGAAATAATTTGGCCAAAACTCTTACCAGGATAAGGATACAGATACACTAGCTTTATGAAAAGCCAAGATCCAAATATACTAGGAAAAAAGTGGATACAATTTTTTTTTATTTTTTTTATAATTAAATATATGTATATATTAATCCGAGAAAAATTTCCAAACTGAACATAGATTCTGTTTGGAATTTCTACCAGTTGCGACAGTCCAGATGAATTTTAATAATCTTAATTAACATGCTCAATTGTAAAAAAGACATAGGGGAAGGTTTGTTTCCACTACTAGTGAAAATGTTTTGATGGTTAGTTACCATAAACTATCATTTATGCATGTTACAATTAGGCATGCATAAGATATTTTCTGTACATGTATCATCACTTGGGTTTTTAATTGTAGAAATATGTAATGTATCATGTTACATAGAGAAAAATATTCTTTGAGGGAAAAATACACTAGATCAAAATTTAAACCATCACATTGCATATACTTAGGTCTCAACCACCATGCCACTGATTGTAGGTGTAAAACAAGCTCACATGCTCATTGTATAAACATAATAAGGTATATAAGGTTTATAAGACCCTTGGAAAACTTCATAACATTTACCAGGGCACAAAACTCCTAAATTTCCCATGTACTAGTATCAAAAGCTCATGAAAACATCTCATAAATACCCAAGTTCCCACAAGGGGTGTGGAACCCATAGGAAGTTTAAAAATACTTACGGGAAATTAAGACAAATTAATCTCTAATTCTTTTCTAAACCTACCTACAAATTAAACATCATTCTTTTTTTTGTCAAGATATTGTGTTATTTACTATACACACAAACACATGCCATGTTTCACCAGACATACCAATTTTGGGGGGGTCATTAAAAATACTTCTGGAAAATTAAGACAATAATCTCTAATTCATTTCTAAACCTACCTACAAATTAAACCGTCATTCTTATTTTCTTGCAAGATAATGTGTTATTTATTATACACACACACATGCCATGTTTCCCTAGACATACCAATTTAGGGGGTCTAATTTCCAGGCATTCCCATTTCCACGTTTCATGCAACTTAGATCATGATCTATTCATGAGTAGGTTTAATTTTTAAGCACATCAATCTATAGGTGTCATATCCCAGAGAGATTCAATATTAAAAATTCTAAGCAATTGTCTGTCAATGATGGATCTTGATCCAAAAGCATGCATGTAGTCTATAGATGACTGATGAATTGGTCTGCAGTGACAATATTTTGTACTCTACAATGGGGTATCAGTCTACTGAATTTTAAACAACTTCAATATGTGAGTGGCATATCCTAGAGAGCTTCAATCTTTTGTACTCTGCAATGGTGGTATCAGTCTCTTATAGAGTATGAGTGGGATTTGGGTGGTTGGGGATTTTGGCACTTTGGGACTTTTCTGGAATTAAAAAAAAGTTGAATGGGGATCCATAGTCATAGAAACCACATATTCTTCAGGATCTATTTCATGGGGGGAGGATCCAATTTCTTTTCCATGGAATATGCCTCCATTACAAATCCCAGGGGATCGAGATCGGATCTACAGATCAACAACCTATCAATATGTTAGTATACAGTTCCATATTAATACTCTCAACCTTATCCTTTTTTTTTTATTACACATAAGCTTGTGGAAACAAAAGAACTTCAATTTTTATGTTTACAAATTTTAATGGACAAGGGAGTAATAATGTGGAATATAATCCCGATTCCCAACATAATGATATGTTGCTGTAGTAGTAAGACTTGTAATTATCATGTGCATAACCACAAACCAAACAGGGACCACACGTAATGGCACAAAAAATTCTAGTGATGTTAGTAAGAAAGTGAGGGGTGATGCTACCATTTCAATGAAGTGACTTTAACTCTGATACTAGTTTCCCAAATAACAAAATTCTGGTGCGGATAAGGTCTTAGAAACTATCTTTGTCTCCTAATAATTAACCATGTGGAAGTGTTATCAACATACACAATTAGGAATATTAGTGTGGAACAAAATACCAACCATTGCAAAAATAAGACTTGTAATTATTAGTAATTATGGACATCATGTAGACAACCAAAAACATGCCAAAGAAGTTGCATAGTGCATAAAATAGAAACGACAGATGAGGTTAGTACTAGAGTCAGGGAGGTTGCTATCAAGGATTTAGTGCCAAATCCAGCTTTGATTGTGGAAATGTTTTTTGAAGCAGGAAATGTATTATAAAACACCTCTCACTAACCCATGTATTACTTACATAAACTGTTTATAAAGCATAGCTTGTCTATGCTAGATAAATATCCAAGCATTCAAAACATGATAACCTTCCTTATACCAGTTCTGCAGGATAAAAAATTGTCACTTCTTTGTATATTTGAATATAAAATGGATGCCAAAAGGTTCAATCCTTTTCATATTAGCATATAAGTTATGCTTCATAATAAATATCTTAGAGGAAAACTAAAAAATCAACCCAACTTCAAAAAGCTAGGCATATCAATTAACAATTTCACTATGAAACAAATTTGGAACATTGCTCCAGAGAAAAGTTATGGCATGCTTATCATTTTGAGCAATAATCAAGCACTCATTGAATCAGTTCTAGTGCCAACAAAAGAGAAATATTTGTAGTATGGGGATACATAATTACAATGCACATCATCCAGGTGCTTGACAAGCCTTGATGGACTTGCAAAAGTCTTTCTGGTTCTGGTTCGAGTTGACCCTTAACCAGTTCAACTCCTAGTTATGATTTTTAAAACATTCATCAATACTCCTAAATTTTGGTGTATCTGTTGAAAGGAAAAATAGGAGTAGCCAACTTACAAAGGCACTCGCTCAATAGGGATACTCTAAAATCTTGGTTCAACAAAAATTTTGA
This sequence comes from Pseudotsuga menziesii, assembly GCA_001517045.1. NCBI lineage: Eukaryota > Viridiplantae > Streptophyta > Pinopsida > Pinales > Pinaceae > Pseudotsuga > Pseudotsuga menziesii. The sequence goes on from LPNX010908561.1 coordinate 786,164, forward strand.
CGTATAAAAGGGGCACATGCATGGAAATAAAGCATATGCATGGTCGACAGAGAAACACATGAAGAGTATTGACGTAGAGAAGAGGAACAACCCAGGTATTGAAGAAGCATGAAGTGCAAACAATAGCAATAGTTGTTAGGTATAAGACACGTGGATGGTATGTTCATTGAAATGTGAAATTTGGCCAAGTTTTTGAGATGTGATAATTATGGTTTAACATGTTAAAACATATGTTAACAGTTAAACATAGTCACAGGAAGTGCAACGATAAAAATATTTTTCAAACATCCAAATAGTGGTGAAAAACATGACAATTAATGGACAAGACATGGTGCATTTACATAATGATTAGGACAAATAGTCACAGTATATTTGTGAGTGCACAAGACAGAATTGAAGGCATATGCATGTTGATTTGTACAGCAATTACAATGGTGAATCAACATGCTATCAAAGAAGCAGTATATACTTCATATTGAATATAGTCGTGGAGGCAATTTTACATTTTTTTCTTTTGTTGGGAATGCCTGCCTGAAGACCAAAAGTAAGTCCTTCAGACTGGACCATGCTACAATAGAACATCCACGTTCATTTTAACATTCAAAAAAATAAGATGTGCACCTCATAGGAAATATAACATGAAAACCTTGGAAGTGTATTACAATTAGAAAAAGCAAAACTGTGGCAAGTAGGTTGCTCACATTTGGTAGATTCTACTAGTAGAAAGATTCACTTAGAGCCCAAACCTTGTTAGTTCTATTTATCAACAAATGAAACAATGTAATTACATCCCCTTCATACCCTGCACCTCGTCCATTATTAATTGTTGTAGGACTAAATTCCTTCCATATGATGCTATGGATGAAATTGCAAAAGATAAAAATCAATTAAGCAACAACAAAAGAAAGCACTGCTTGAACTTTGATAAATACAACCTCTTACAATTTCTTTGGAAAGAGACAAGAAAATAAAATGAAAAAAAACCTACAATATATAAAGGTACCTAACATATATGAGTAGCAATGAGTAATGGAATGCCAAACCCTAATCCATAACCTTTCTAGAGTAACTCGTCCAAAGATATCAGAACTGGACTATAATATGGATGGAATTTCCATCTCCAAGGTCTTTGATGTCAACATACATTCTAGACTTAACATATTCAATTTACTCCCCTAATCTGATGAGAAAACCAAGTAAATTGTGAGACCATTTACTACAACAAAAACACCAGGTATTATGAGTTAAAAAATTAAAGAAGAAAAAAGAAAAGAGAGATAATCTTCATTTGATAACAATAATTTATGAGTGGGTGACATTGAATAAAATTTGATGTCATTCAAAGCCATTATATGTCATTAGGAAGAGATAGAACAAAATAGTGAGGAGTAAGGGATAGAATAAAAAGGTGAGGAATAAGTATTTGTTTCCTCATCAATCCTTGATAAGGAACCAATACACTTCTTGATGATGTCATAGAGCGAATCCCTAGGGATAATTAATTCTGGCATCCTACAGGTGACCTAAGAGGAGCTCTAGAACAACCAAATGAGACTCTCCTCATATTTGAGGCCAATGGAAATATGGTTTTGGCAAATACACTTATCAATGGGGACCCTACTTAGCAACAAGTAGGAGGGAATACCCCACATAGGATGGGGGGCATACCAACATACATAGTGACTAGAAAACATGTGTATTGCATGTAGATAGGAGATAAGACAGATGTATTATATCTTCTCACCTATGTTGGGAAAGGGGGTTGATTGCAACACCATCTAGAAAAATTATGCTCTAACACAATTATGTGTTTTGAATGCAACAAAGATACATATTTAAAAAAAGGCCTTTGGAATATTTTTGTGCAACTATGTTTTCATACCCAAAAATTGTTACAAGTTCTCTTTACTAGCATGTACTATATATGATTTAAGGGGTGTAATGGAAGGTGTTATTCTATACAAGCATGTACTTGTTGGTACCAACTCACTAAGCATTTTATGTTTGATTACTTCATAACATCAACATGTGTTATAACTTATGATTTTCCTATGTGAAGGGGTTGAAGTGATATTTTTCAGTAAGGTAGGATAGATATAAACCATCTTAGGGTTTTGATCACATGGTGTTAATATTGTTTCAATTATAGTATAAATGAGAGATTTTGAAACCAATATTTATACCTTTATTTGATGTCCTTGTCTAAACATTACAATTGTGGAGGGTTGTGGTTTGATGATTGTGCATTGACCTCAAATATTTAAAAATAAAGATAAACCAAAAAATGACCTGCATATATTGATTACTTTGTTTTTTTTTTTAAATTTAACTTTTAGGTGGACATTTAGCACTTACCTCTTTATATTTTCCTACTCTCAGTATTGTTCTAGGATTATTTTTTCTCCCCCACTTTGTACCTACATTTTGTGTACTCTTTTATCCCCATTGACCTAATTGTGTGGTCATTTGTTAGAGATTAATACAATTTTCTTATATGTTGCTTTAGTGTATTCTCATATTAAAATTATTAACATCCTAGTTTTCTCCTCTACAACTCTAACACCTTCTAGAAGCTTCATCAGCTATTAGTGATCTATGATTTTTGTGATAATTCACAATATGTACTTTAATTTTTCCCATTTTTTCTCTTTGTATTTTTTGTCTATACATTTAACCATTTTCAGATTTTGTATTTTCCTCATTTCTCCTAAACATGGCTACCATGATATCTCACTCTAAGACTATTTTAATGAAAAGAGTGTTGGAGATAGAAATACACACATTGATTTGGAACCAATATGGATTCCTATCACAAAAAGATAAATAATCTTAGTGTTAGAGTATCCTTTCATCCCATGGTGGACCATAGCCTAGATTCCTAGCATGTCTAGTTTTCAACAAGGTAATAGAGGTAGGTGGTTAGTGGTGGGAAGTAGACCTGAGCCAACTTGTTGTTTGAATGTAAACTGTTAAGATAACAATCCATAACTTGATAACAAACCATTAAGGATTACCATTATTTAAAGAGGGGGAAGCTCAATGGTAGAGAATTCCATTAGCTAAAGGAAGCTCCTAGGTTTAATTCCTATCTTGTCCAGTTTTAAACAAGTAATTTAACAAGTCATATTTGTTGTAGTTAAAGACATGTACACTCAGTATAAGTGGCATTTTAGAGATAAAACAACATTATCGAGGGCCACACTAAAAGTATTTAGTTCAATTCTTTCAAATGCATTGAATATATATCCTTCTATTTTTAATGTATTATGCTCAGTCATGCCTATGCAATGTGATCAAGAAGCAAGTTAGAACATATTATACATTGCACTTTTGAAAAATTCATTTTACAACTACATTTCATAGGTAAAACATTCAATATAATGTTATAGTTTACTAAATGTATATTTCTGCCCAAGTTTCTAAAACTTGAGGTTTAAAACAAAGCACACAATATTTGTACATGTATGCTTTCAATTTTTTAATCAAAGCCTCACACATTGGATTTCTCTAGGTGCAAAACCTGTGCAAATAGAAATCGAAATAATATTTCCTTGAAATACATATCTCTTGATGTTAATGGGTGTCTCCATAAGTTTAGTAGAGGAAAATTATGGCCAAGCAGTCATGATTTCACAAAGGAGAAACAGAAAGAAAGAAAAAATCCAAATAGTACCATAGTAACTGGGTTCAAATCCCAGCACCAACATAATACACATAAAAAAATCCCTAGAAACCACTCCCTACTACCACACAACATGAATGCAGCTTCCATGGCATCCTCCAGCGCAATGGAAATGAAACCCTATGAAAATCTATAAACATTCAAACAAACCCTTGGACAACAATTGGGTATTAAAACAGGGCACAAGAAGTATATAATTTGATGTGGAAAATGAAAATAACAACAACATACATCACATACATCAAGTAAGGGCAAACAAATGGGGATGAAAAATAGACTAGCATACCTTAGCGAGCCATGCCGGAAATCCCTTGATCTTGGTGAGCATAGAATCTTCGAGCCTCCATTATCTACAGGCAGCTGTTTTTTCTCCTCGTCTTTTAGCCAGTTCCATTCCATAAAATCCTGATGGAAAAACCAAATACTATATGGAATACCCGAATACCTTCCCATTCCTCCTCTTCCACAGTTTCCATAACACCATTAGTTTCCCCTGCCCCTAATGCCACAATAGTGTAAATGCATCATAACAATCTGGTACCTGTTAAATTATTGAATAATATTTTACTGAGGAAATATTTTCATGGCTGGTTGGAAAATGGAGGAATGGGCTGACGATGGAATCCAGTGACCGTAGGTTTCGACCGGAGACCCAAGCTGGTTGGAAAATGGAGGAATGGGATGACTCCAAATCGCCCTAGCTCTCCCTCTGCTTTCTCATCGGAGGTCCTATGGATGGAAAAAATATTATCTTTTTGTTATTTTGTTGGATGGACGAAAGAGGGTAATAAAAGAGTTGGTAATATGGTAATAAAATAATATTTCTACGTGAGGGTCTCAAAAGTTTGATAAAATTCTATCACAAAGATCCCATGTGACTTGATATACACTCTTCTTCCTCAATCTATTGTTTCACCATTTTCACCTAATCAAACATTGGATCATCAAGGTGTAGAGTAGCAAATTGATTTTTTTTAATCGTCTATGGGGTTTAACCTAAGGATCCTTGCAAATTTTTAACCCATGAGGATTGATGTTATCGTAATTTTGATCAAATTTTCTAAAAGCGTATGATTAATATGGTTTCCCTTTCACTCTTCTATTTGCAAAAAAATTTACATGGTGATTGTGATTTTAAGCTTCACTTCTTTTGTTATAGGGATGAAAGTGCCCCACATCCCTATCCTTTTCTTATTTATTTTTTATTACCATGGTCAATGTTCTTGTCACGGTATTCAAGTTTATGTTCACATTTGTAACATATTTCTTAACTTCATAAAAAAGAGTTATAATTGCCTCTTACATAAAGACCTCCAATTTTGCTCTCCAATTTCCATCAATATGAGAGTAATATGTTGTGGTTCCCGTGAGGCCAAGAAAGTGGTTTTGATACTACTATTTGAACCCAAATAGTTATGTATCCACCTTGTAGTCACTGGCTAGGTATTTTGTTGGAGTACTAGACAAATTTAGATAACAAAACCCAAATTATGATGATGATGATGATGATGATGTTGATGTTTATGATGATGACGATGATGATGTCGATGATGATGATGATGATGATGATGATACTAATGATGATGAGGATGAGGATGAGGATGAGGAGGATGATGCTAATGGTGATGATTATGATGACATAGATGATGATGATGATGAGGATGATGGTGATGATGATGATGATGATGATATCGACACATATTTGGAAATAAAAAAAGATGCCAATAGCCATTGCAATCTATGCAATGGAAATGATCATCACCATCATACATTATCATCATTGCATACAACCACATACATCACCATCATCACCATCATCATGATCACCATCATCGCCATCATCATCATCATCATCATTGTCGTCATGATCATCATATCACCATAATCATCATCATCATCATCATCAACATCATGATCACCATCATCATCATCATATTCATCATCGTCACCATCATCATCACCATCGTCATCGTCGTCGTCATCTTCATCATCATCATCTTCACCATCATTATCATCATCATCATCAATTATGATGATGATGATGATGATGAAGATGATGATGATGATGGTGATGAAAACATGTTTCTAACTAGTTAAAAACATGTTTCATCATCATCATCATCGTCATCATCATCATCATCATCTATTATATTTTTATCATTCTAAGCTAGCATTATGATCTTAGGATATTTAACTGAGAGAATAACATGCACAACAATAAAACACTAGAGATAAGAGACACAAAGAATTTTCCCTCAGGGAAACCATAAATGGAGAAAACCCTGCAAATTCCTCAGAGATAGAATGAGCACCAATGGCAGCAATAAAACCCAAAAACATAAAGATGATCTCCATAGATTCTGTCTCTCTCTCTCACTTGAGAGAACTTCTCCTCTCTCACTCATGCACCCCAATGAGTGAGTATGTGTGTGATAAATAGAGAGGCTCACTCTCTATTTATATTCTTTCATTCACTTGAATCCCACTCCAACATGTCGGCCTCACTTAACAATTACTTACTAGAGTCGACATCTCCAGGAGTGTCAAATAACCCTAGTGCCCCACAACTTGTGGGGACTTTTCCTCCTTTGACCAACAAGGAGGTTTATGCTTAACACAATGGTGGGGACTATTGCCCCAACTTACAATGACTCACCTAGGGTCGAATTCTCTAGGATAGTCTAATAACCCTAGGGCCCCACACCTGTGGGGTCTTTAACCCTTGACCAATAGGAGGGTTACCCACAATGACTTGACATGACTTATTACATTATCGAAAATTCCCAGAATAAACATCGAGGTATGACATGAATCAAGTACATTACAAATACATCCCATAATAAACATCGGGTTACAATACATAAGAAATACGGATGAATACATTCCAAATTTACAAATACATAAACACTCCCTCTTAACTAGGAAGATATTCTCTTGACACAATTTATCAGAACAAGTCTTCTTCTCTGTATCATCTAGATCATCAACAAGTCATCTTCATCTTCAGGTCATCTTCATCTTCAAGTCATCTTCATCTAGATCTGGATCATCACTTGATCTAGATCATCATCACTGGATCTAGATCATCACTCAATCTAGATCATCATTGCTAGATCATTGCCAATTCTGGATCATCACTTGATATGGATCGTTACTGTTGGATCATCATCAAGTCTAGATCATCACTTGATCTAGATCATCACTGCTGGTTCATCATCAAGTCTAAATCATCACTTGATTTGGATCGTCACTACTAGATCATCATCAAGTCTAGATCATCACTTGATCGGGATCGACACTACTCGATCATCATCAAGTATGGATCATCACTTGATATAGATCATCATCAAAGCTGGATCATCACTGAATCATCATCATCATTACTGCTTCTTCTATCTCAAACAAATGGTGCTATCTTCTTCATTCTTCTCGTCACAAGAAGTTCTACTAAGTTAATCCTATAGGCCTACCCTTCATGTAGGTATTCATCAGCGCTTATATCTGACACTTAAGTCAGAATGGACCGCCCAACTCTTACATCTGACCTCATCTTGTTAGAAAGGCACACCCAGCACTCACATCTGACCTCATCTTGTTAGAAAGGCCCAGCACTCACATCTGACCATGTGTAAACACATCGCGCCAGAATGGATCAGCACTTATTTCCGATCATGTGCAAGCACATCACATCGAAAAAGATCTGCACTTACATCCAACCCCATCTTTTCAAAAAGGAATAGCACTCACATCTGACCATGTGTAAACACATCACGCTAGAATGGCTCAACACTTATATCCGACCTCATCCTGTCAGAAAGGCTCTACACTTACATTTGACCATGTGTAAACACATCGCATCGAAAGGGAATGCACTCACATTTGATCATGTAGGAACTAATCCTACCATCACATCAGAATGGCCCCCAGTCCTAGACTGATCTACCTGGTAACTGACCAGGTGCCTCCATTCTCCCATAGAATGGCAGTTGCCCTTACATCTGACCTACTCGTTAGAATGGCCAACACTCACATCTGACATGGGAGGAACCTAATCCTTTAGCCATGACAGAATGATTGAGCCCTTACATCTGATCAAGTGGGAACACATCCCTCTCTCACATCAGAATGGCTTCTCAGTCCTAGACTGAGTTTTCTTGGTAACTAACCAGGAACCTTGATTCCTAGAATGGCAATAGCCCTTATATCTGATCATGTAGGAACCAATCTTATAGTCACATCAGAATGGCTCAGCACTCATATTTGACATGGAAGTAACCTAAATCCTCTCACCATGGTAGAATGGCTCAGCCCTTACATCTAACCATGGAAGGAACTTAATCCTCTCCCATGTCAGAATGGCTCCCAGTCTCATCATTTCCCCTTGGAGGGAACCTAGATCTCAAGAACACCAAGCTTCTCCCTGAAGAACTCAAAATTCACTTTGGCCATTTCTAGAATAGAATCACACCAGGGAAAATCATGTCCAAGGATGACCTGCAAGATTCACTAGGACCAATTAAATCCGAGGGCAACCTGTCTCATCAGCTATGCTAGAAATCCTTCTTTCAAGAGATCTCGATCTAGATCACTACTCCTCTCTGCATCATACAACAAAATGCAAGTCGGATCAACCAAATCAAATAGTAGTTTTCAAAAGAAACATACTACCTCCCAAATAGCAAGTGGCAACATATTTTTCCTCAGCTATACTCAGCGCCATATAGGAATCCATCTTGCCAAACCAAGAGATCACACTTGATCCCATACTAAAGTAGCACCTCGAAGTGCTCTTCCTATCAATGGCACTGCCTACCCAATATGAATCCACATAATCTTTTGATTCGTGTCATACTTGAGCCCATAATCAACTGTACCCTTCAGGTATCTCACTACATGCTTTGCAACCATCAGGTGAACATGTCTCAATGTGTTCATAGCAAAGCAAATATATGGTGTCATATTCATCAGGTACATCAAGGAACCATTCATCTGACGATACATTGTAGCATCAACTGCTTCTGATGAAGCATCACTCAACAACTTCAAGTTTGATGCCATAGGTGTGGCCATGGCCTTGTAGTCCATCATCCTGAATCTCTTCAGGATCTCTATTGCATATTTCCCTTTTCCACACCTCCATGCCTAGAACATAGTGCATCGACACATAACAAGAGCATCACTGATCTTCCGTCTTCAATCTTGAAACAAAGGTTGGAATCCACTTTACTCTTAGTAAATCCTAGAGTCATAAGTAATCTTTCCATCCTATTGTACCATGTCGAACCTTAGGATCTTCTGTAGTCACTCCCTCTAAAGCAGAGCATCATTCCCCCTCTGTATTTCGTACTCTATGCACTGAAATATTCTGTACCGGAGTGACAAGTAGTATCCATCTAGGATCATTGGATACCAAGATCCTCTATCTTGAACTTTTTCAAAAGTTCTTCTCACACCCATTTGTGATCTTGTCATCCTCTATCAACCTTGTAGCATAGGTTCAGATATTCATCAAGCTCATTATGTATGTGTTATCCCATGATGTTTCCATCTACCACATGATGGAACTATGAACTTCTCTTCAGGTCTTGATACTGCATCCTACACATCATTCTTCTTGAACTGGTCTTCCCTTTCTTCTTAGTTACTTCTTCATAGCTGGAAGGTTCTTTATTAATGATGTCGATGCATTCGTCATATTTATTCTTCATCTTGAACTATCGTCACTTGTTCTTTGGAACAAGTCTTTGCTTGTAGGCGATTATGTACACTATCTTTCCTACAAGTCAAATGCATTTGTATGGTTAGAAACATTTCATAAGGAATATTCATACTGGAAAGTTCTTATGCATAAATATATGATCATGCAACTACTTTAGCCAATACAACATCCATCCATATCTCACTGAAACTTTCTAGATGCCTTCCATCTTTACCAGGACAACATTGAGATTGTGCACTAATCCAATATGTCAGCAAAGAGGTTTCATTCTAGATAAGTAGAAATGGAGAGCTGTATAGCACCATGAGCTACTTACCCATCACATGCATATTAGTAGTATACTATCATTAGTGCAAACATCCTATCATGCATAATACATCAACTAAATATAAACAAATGCATAACAAAACAATATCATGAAAAGACAATTGAATACTTATCTTTATTTTTTCGTGGGTAGACTCATTTTTGAGCCTTCATATTCATCATCTTCTTCACTCATCATTTCTTATCCAAATTCTAAGTTTGATAAGAGTTACTTCAAGAGTTGAGTCCTTCATATTCCTCATTGCTTGAGGGATCTTCTTTGGATGGTGAGAGCTTGATCTTCAGTTGGTCCCATCTTCTCTTCTCTTCTTATGAGTCAAGCTTCTTCTTCTTCCCAGATTCTACTGAAAGTAATCACTTCCTTCTAGAACACATTCCTCGCATGAATGAATTCATGATCCTGGGAGGCCATTCAAGATGGATATCATTACTTCTGCGTACTCCATTTCTTCTTCTACCGCTTCAAGTTGTTATGCATCCTGGATCTTCACATTCTTCAACTGTTTTCTCAAATCCATCTTCTAATTTATGTTCTTACCTTCAAATAGCTTGGTCAAGGAATCAAACATATTTGGTGTCTTTAGAGAAGACACTTGTGGTACAAGTTTATCCATGATTGAATGAACAATGATCTTCTTGGCCTTGACCAAGTTCTTCTTGTGTAAGGATTCTAGCCTCATCTCCCTCTGGAACTAGAACCTCTATACTTGTGTAGGTATCCAATTCATTTTCTTCAGGGAAATCATATGCTTCCATGCTTGGAAGTTGTCAAATTCACCAAGATTATCATAAATTTGATGTGATAGATCACTTTGAAATGAGAACCTCAAATGAAAATAACAAAACATTAGATCTTACCGATTTGAGGTGTCCGTCCACGTTCTGGAGCTGGTTGATCTAGGGTTTGTCAGAGAAACCCTAATTTTCAAAACTTGGAATATTTTAGATTTTATCGGATATAAATATATATCTCTTCAATTTGAGCTATCCAATATACTCCTTTTCTGAAAACAGTGGAGGGAAGCTCCTGGAACAGGAAGCCCTAGTTTTCCAATTTCTTCTGCAGAAATGCATGTTACAGTTTCTGCGGTATCTCCAAAATTACTACTCCTATTTGTCTAAAATTTCTCATGGATGTTTCCTATCATGTCCCTGTTCCAACACCACATGTTTCATCATAATTTGTGTCACCAATTGGGATTTATGATCATTTTCCCAATGTGACCTGTTACAGGACTGTTCAGAATAGAAAAGTTGTACGGACTTCCATGTGTCATTGGCTCATCTTATGAGTCTGTAACTTAGACCATATAAATTAAATTTTGTTTCCTTTCTGGAACATCTTCATAAATTTCATTTGGACCTTTATAGCCCAAGATATAGCAATTCTCCCCAGGTGTCCTATTTAGGGATGAATTCTGGAAGAGGCTGGAACCCTACCTTGGAGGGATCATATCTCCCAGAATATAGAGAATGTGAGGAGAAATTTTGGACAAAGTGTAAATCAAGGTTTTATCTTCTGCCTCTGCAATTTTATACTCCTGATCCTTCTCCAATCTTGGGATATAGCGAATGTACCAAAAATTAGCGATTTTAGTATTTAGGGTTTTTCTAGCTCGAGGTCAAACTAGGGTTTGACTTTTCTGGAGTTTCACCCAACCAAAAAACTTGATCCAGGTCTCTAAAATTTGATTTTGATGAGGATATAAATCCTATTCCGGGATCACTCAAAAATTCCTCTTCTGTAAGAATCCTTAATTTCCTGCACCAAAAACTGAAAATGCTCGGAATCGAATTCTGCTTTGACAAAAAGATGCACCCTTCAATGGAGAGTTATCCTAGCATACTTTTGCTGATGGATTATGGAGAGAGACCCAAAAATTAATAATCCCTAGCTTCTGTAGCTGCACAATGTCTTCTTCTCAGGTTAGCTCTGATACCATGTTAGATTTTTATCAATCTAAGCTAGCATTATGATCTTAGGATATTTAACTGAGAGAATAACATGCACAACAATAAAACACAAGAGACAAGAGACATAAAGAATTTTCCTTGGGGAAACCATAAATGGAGAAAACACCACAACTTCCTCAGAGATAGAATGAGCACCAATGACAACAGTAAAACCCAAAAACATAAAGATGATCTCCATAGCTTCTGTCTCTCTCTCTCACTTGAGAGAAATTCTCCTCTCTCACTCATGCGCCCCAATGAGTGAGTGTGTGTGTGATAAATAGAGAGGCTCACTCTCTATTTATATTCTTTGATTCACTTGAATCCCACTCCAACATGTCGGCCTCACTTAACAATTACTTACTAGAGTCAACATCTCTAGGAGTGTCTAATAACCCTAGTGCCCCACAACATGTGGGGAATTTTCCTCCTCTAACCAACAAGGAGGTTTATCCTTAACACAATGGTGGGGACTATTGCCTCGACTTACAATGACTCACCTAGGGTCGACTTCTCTAGGATAGTCTAATAACCCTAGTGCCCCACAACATGTGGGGAATTTTCCTCCTCTAACCAACAAGGAGGTTTATCCTTAACACAATGGTGGGGACTATTGCCTCGACTTACAATGACTCACCTAGGGTCGACTTCTCTAGGATAGTCTAATAACCCTAGGGCCCCACACCTGTGGGGTCTTTAACCCTTGAACAATAGGAGGGTTAACCACAATGACTTGACATGATTTATTACATTATAGAAACTTCCTGCAATAAACGTCGTGGTATGACATGACTCAAGTACATTAAAAATACATCCCGAAATAAACATCAGGTTACAATACATAAGAAATACAGATGAATACATTCTGAAGTTACAAATACATCAACATCATCATCACCATCATCATCATTGTCATCATCATCGTCATCTTCATCATCATCATCATCTTCATCATCATCGTCGTCTTCATCACCATCTTCTTCTTCTTCATCATCATCATCAGCATCATCATCTACATCATCAGCATCATCTTCATCATAATCATCATCTTCATCATCATCATCATTACCTGCATCATCATCATCATCTTCATCATCATCATCATCATCATCATCCTGATCATCTTCATCATCATCGTATTGATTGGCATCATCATCATCACCATCATCAGGATCATCATCGTCATCATCATCATTTTCATCATCATAATCATCATCATCATCATCATCATCGTCGTCGTCATCATCGTCGTCGTCGTCGTCATCATCATCATCATCATCATCATCATCATCGACATTGTGATCACCACCACCACCATCATCATCATCGTCGCCGTCGTCATCGTCATCTTCATCATCATCATCTTCACCAGCATCATCATCATCAATTATGATGATGATGATGATGGTGATGAAAACATGTTTCTAACTAGTTAAAAAAATGTTTCATCATCATCATTTTCATCATGATCATCAACATCATGATCATGATCATCATCATGATCATGATCATGATCATCATCATCATCATCATCATCCTCATGATGATGATGATGATGATGATGATGATGATGATGATGAAGATAATGATGATGATGGTGATGAAAACATGTTTCTAACTAGTTAAAAACATGTTTCATCAACATCATCATCATCATCATTGTGTCCATCATCATCACCATCATCATCATGACCATCATCCTCATCATCATCATCATCATCATCATCATCACCATCATCATCATTGTCATCATTATCGTCATCTTCATCATCATCCTCATCGTCATAACCATCTTCATCATCGTCATCATCATCTGCATCATCATCATCATCATCATCATGATCATAATCATCTTGATCATCTTCATCATCATCTTATTGATCGACATCATCATCGTCACCATCATCATGATCATCATTGTCATCATCATCATTTTCATCATGATCATCAACAACAACATCATCATCATCGTCATCATCGTCGTCGTCATCGTCATCTTCATCATCATCATCATCATCATCATCATCATCAATTATGTGAAACACATGAAAATGACATAATGCAAAATATTATTTTCTATAGGACAAATAAAGTACTAAATACAATAGGTTTGTGTAATAGTGAATGATTCTCATCAGTACAACACCCTTGATCAGGAGTCCCCATACAAAAGCACAATATAGGTCCCATGGGACTTAATGACATGTGTACCTATGTCCATAAACATATAATAGATATATTGTTTACCAACTGAAACTAAGGGTGAAAAGAATTCATGCAAATAATCCAAGTGTTGCCATACAAATAATGCAAATAAATCTTCATAATCCTTTCATCTCTAAGCCATATCACTTTTATCCCCTAGTATATCCACTTACCACCAACCCTTATTACCCTATAATATATCATTAAATTCATGTAAACCCTAACCCTTATGACCATGAATTCATAACCCCTAACACCTATAACATATAACTTTAATCCTTAATCTTTAACATATATCTGTAATCCTTAACCCTTAACAATGATTGCAACCCTTGACATTGATGCTTCGTCGCTATAGCGACGTTATTGGTTCTATCTCCTTAATGTGATTAATTGTCACCATAAACACCAACACACCACATGAAATATTACATTAGTTTTTATCCCCTATTAGTATAAACTAAAATATACTTTCCATGGTTGATTCTTCATCTCCTTCATGCCTCACATGAAATCAACCAATCATGAATCATACTTTTTATTTCTCTTCATAGTGCTTCTAGTTAGCTTCATCTTCATTTGATGCTCTTACTCAATGGTAAACAAGGTATTTTACGCCATAATTTTAATCGAGTATGGATTGTCTCCCATTTTGAGTATGTCTTTATTGGACATGCTATTATGTTTCCACAACATTACTCATCTTAATAGGAGAGACATAGAGAAAAAGGTCCAGTTCATAGGTCAAATTGACCCCTTGGATCATATTTACTCTTACTAACTCACTCTACAAATCCTAGGGAAACACAATCTTATTCTCAATGCATACAACACCTCTCCAAAAATACTATAAGCATTCAGATAGGAAAAAAATTCAAAACATTAAATTTAATACAATGCCATCCATTAAACTTATTATAAATCATTAAATTTCATAAAAATGCCATCCATTAAAAATAAAGTATTTATTAAAAATAAATTCCTTCACATATTTCATAGTCCCAACTAATATCTCTTATGATTTAGGAATCTCAACTAATATCTTGTTGTGATTATACATATAATCATTAAACACTTTATGTCCTCTCCAACGATATACTTCACTGTAAAACTTGAATTCACTTAATGATAAAATAAGTATGTATAAAGTATACATTATTTATTTTTAAAATATCATTATAGTAATAATTTAAAAAAAATATCATTACATTCTCTTTCTCTATAATTTTGTTAGTATTATTGATTTTGTTTTATATATTATGTTAAATTTTGTTAGTATTATTGATTTTGTTTTATATATTATGTTAAATTTTGTTAGTATTATTGATTTTGAAGGGTCTTGTTTTTTCACAAGGTAGTTAATAAGGGACATTTAAATTGTTAAGTGTTGATGTGTTCTAAATCAAGTATGATTTTTGAATGATTTTGACCATTTATATATTCTTAGATTGTGATTTCTTAGATAACAAGTTAAAAGCTCAAGTCAAACTAAAAAACAAAACAAAAATATCATCATATTATTAATTTAAAACTAAAAACTAAAAATATAATTTCAATATTAATTTTAAAATTATATTATTAATTTCAAAATGTAAACCTATAGTACATAGTTTTTTTAATAATAAAAGTATACATATATAATAATAAAATTCTTTTTGATTAGTCCAAGAAATATACTCTAGTAATGGTTTGTTGGTTGTATTGTTATCATTTGAATTTTACAATGTTAAACTTTGATTTAAAATAAAAGTTAATGTTTTTGTTTTTGAAATTAACATTTTTAGTTATATTTTAAATGAAAATTATGAAGTTCATAATAGCTTTTTATGCAACAATTAGGGTTTCATCTTTAGCTTTGTTGTCATTAATGGCTCTTTCAGCCTCAACCTAAATCTCTTCTTGCTTTCCATCACATTTGAAACGCTCTTCTTTAGACATCCAATCAAAATCTTTAGACTCTTTGAAGGTCGATGCCACAATGGGGATCGATATAAAGGTTGTTGCAGCTTCTACCTATGTACTTTGGCTCAATTGAAAATTGAATGGTAAATTATTCCTCCTAGTTTCCTTTGGTTAAACCCCCCTTTGACCATGATTGGAGGCCTAGTGAGTGCCTCACCCTTAGCAACCATACTTCTCACCTAGCTAGTGACCCAAGGGCAAGCTATCAAATTCTTCCCTTTCTCCATGTAGATATAGGACCTCCTTTGCCTTGACTATGTATCCTCCAATTTCAAGAATGTCATCAAATGTGCAATCCTTCACTTTCAACGACAATGATCCCAAGGCATTTGTCCAAAGATGTGGTGCTAAATGGCATCTCCATGGAAAATTCACACCATTGCAAAATTTGAAAGGTAAATGAAGCAACTGACTCGTTCCTTCATAGTGGTCAAATATGTAGATGAGTAGTTGAAATTCTTCCTAGAGAAATTGCTAGTATGTATATTTAATGGCATTTGGACAAAGCTAACTAATTTAGACCAATCAATTTCCAGCAATCAAAAGTAAGA
The DNA here is from genome assembly GCA_001517045.1 of Pseudotsuga menziesii. Taxonomy (NCBI): domain Eukaryota; kingdom Viridiplantae; phylum Streptophyta; class Pinopsida; order Pinales; family Pinaceae; genus Pseudotsuga; species Pseudotsuga menziesii. The sequence continues at coordinate 802,563 of LPNX010908561.1, forward strand.
AATAAAGGATCAAACTTCCATATAATTGTGTGCAAAATGATTCTTCATAGTGGAATTTGACCTAATAGAAGACAAATATCATATTCTCAACTTCGATCCCTAGCTTTGGGGAAAATCATTACCATACATGAAGTTGTGGACTCCTACACCATCAATCATGCATCAAAATCCCTTTCCACCTCTCCAATCCGAGTAAGAATGCCTAAAATCCCTTTGCACTTATGGGGTTTTGAATAATTACTTAGGATAGGAAATGCATTAAGCAAATTTCACTTCAAGAGATAAGATTTCGTCGCAATAGCGACGAAAACTGGCTTTGTCACATTGTTCATCGCAAGAGCGACAGGCTTGAAGGTTTATCGCAATAGCGACGAACGTCGGGTAATTTTTCAATTTTTTCAAAAAATTAACACTGTTTTTCCACGAAATCCATGGTTTTACCTATTTCATGGGAATTTTGAGCGATATGTAGTAGTGAGAGAAAAATTATGGGCATGTTTTTCTCCATTCTGGGCATGCGTTGGCCTTTTCTACCCTTCAATCAGCATTTTGGGCATGCTTTGACATTATTTTGCCATTCAATCGACATTCTGGGCATTGTTTCAGTTTCAAAGTTCAAACTGCCCTTATTCTCCATGCTGGGAAGATTTAGGGGGATAAACGAAAGCAATAACAGACCTGGGGAATTTTGAACTAATTTTGAGCAAGGATGAGGCAATTTTCTTAAGTCTGGGGACAAATAGCCCTATTTGACAGTAAAAAAGGGGATGGAACAACCCTAATTCATCATGTTAGGATGAAACAACCCTAATTCATGCAATAAGGGATGAGATCCTAAAAGCACATAATCCAACACGAGAGGTAATCAACATAATTCTAGAAATTTGTTGCAATATTCCAAGGAAGAGTGATTTCTATATTTTGAGCAACATTATGATCAATGCCTATTTTATTGATTCCCAAGCATCATACATATCAAATTGAGGTCACATATTGCCCCAAATCACACTTCTCCCTTTATAGAATCTCTTGAAAATCCATATAACCTTTTTCATAAGCTAGTTTTCCTTGTTTTTGTTCTTGTATTTGAAAGATTCAAGCATTTATCTAAGTACTGAAACACTATTTTAGATAGATTCTTAACTATCCTAACAAGTAAACTAGATTAATTAGAAAACCATTATAAACTTATCTTACTTGGATCTAGATGAGGCTTGTATAAACTAATATCACCAATCAATGGAGATTCAACCATATTCATCATTATTGTGATCTTACCTATGCTACCTCTTTCTCTGAGCTCACATGTTAAGCTAGATTGAATAGACTAAGCATGAAGTACCATGCCATTTGAGTCTCATTATACTTGCTTCCTTATGTTTCCATATATGTCATATGATCACCTAGTAATCAATGATAATGGGTCAAATTGGGCATGTAGTACTCCATACATCCAACCTATGTACTTTCTATAATAGATGACCTTATTAATCTTATTTCATTTGTTATACTTCCAGGTTTATATAGACCGTGTGACCGATGGGAAGTAAAGGAAATTGTATAACTAGTGACTACAAAGGGTTAGTATCATACATAATGGTAACCAAAGCTAGAATTTAGATCATAACTAGTAACACTGTGCTCTTAGTTGACTCACATGTAGTTGTATTCGCTTAACATAAAATACTTCCAACTCTATTTTACAGATATGTAGTATGATATCCATATTTATGTAAGTGTATTTTTCCCATATGTTTCAGGTTTCATCATTAATATTTACACTCCATGCTTGAACACTATGTATAATATGGTGTTTATTATGTCAAATAGCTTATCCCGTAATCATTGTATGTGAATTCAAAGCAAGTAAGCATCATCATAACATATAAAAGCTATACTAGTAAACTACCTTGTTTCCATAATTAAGGTATGATTCCAACTATTTGTATTACGTAGATAGAACTCGTATCACTTACTAGTACTAATACACTTTATCCCAGGAATAAGTGATATTGAGCTTGCTTAATAAGGGATAACTTATGAACTTGTTACATATAAAGAGTAGTACTAAGGGATACATCATGTATTGTTATTACTCTATGTATCATCCTTCCATAAGCCTTTGTTATGAACATATAGATTTATTTCCATTTCCTTATCACACCCATTACCTATCTGATGACTCATAAAATCTTTTAACCCCATTGATCTATATTCATTCAAGATAAGGTTCTTAGTAAGCTCATTGTTGTTATATTAGTAACATACAAGTGGAATCATTGAATCTGTAAGCTTTAACCTAATATATAGCCTAAGGTTACGTGGAATCACCTATGTTTATAGTATCTGTTGAATATAAATACACTAGCTTAATACTAATCCTATATATATAATGATATATATTTCATTACTTGTACATGATGAAAATATATTACCTTATAATTTCATAACACAAGTGGAAACATTGACCCGAATAGATCACACAAGTCGTACATACTTGATAAAACGATGTGGTATACAAGCATATTCTTATTTAATATGTGTAATAAGAGTCATAGTAATGCCATATTGGAGCAATGACAAATATTCTATGAATACTAGTAGTGTGTTGAAACCAGTGAGACTTGAATGTTTAATGGGATTATATCACAGTTCATTATGAGCAATGTAATCAAGCTTCTATGTTACATGTCTTGCTTATTCCAGTTTTCTATCTAAGTTACATAATGAATGGGATTGGTAGTCAGAGGTTTATTAATTAATTTAACATTTAGAGGATTCACTCTTTCTACTAAGTTATCTCTGATATTTTATTTGATGTCTTTAAAGTATGATAATGAAATTCAAATTTTCAAGCACCTTTAAAAATAACCTGAGCATTTTCTTAGTTGGATGGAGATACATGCACGAAGGTCCAAAACTTTTCTACATATTGATGTTAGTCAAACATGTAGGTTATTTCATAATGCACGAAGGTCTAAATTAAACTTTTCTCCCATGCTGTTATTTAGTTTTTCTGTTTCTTTAGCACACACATAAGTACTAAACTAGTGGGTTTTTTCCATTGACCCCAAACTAGTGCATGGTAATTTGGACAATGCTACGAATTGTGATGACTGAAAATTCACAAGTTCCCGAGGTTGACCTCCCAAGCCACGATACAAACATGGATGCCTAATAAACCTAGATTTAGGTTGGAACCCTAAACTTTGTGAGCTCAAAATTAATCATAACATTATACAAACTAAATGGACACCTAAAACATGCTCACTTATTTATTGATCAAGGATAACAAAACCTAAAATCCCGAGATGCAATGAAAACATGCAAATTTCAATAATGAATTAGTATGCAATGTAAAATTTACTTCAACAAAAAACAAAATGAGCAGTAAATAGAACTAAGACAACGAGAAGGGGGAATATACTAGAGTACATAGTAACGTACCTCTAAGTGAGACTTCCAAAGGAAAGCAACTATTCCTTGTTGATATTGAAATTTCCAATCCATAAGACATCCATACCAATAGGACACTTGAGGGGAATCGTGTAGTCTTTGGGAAGGCTCACGAAGAAGGATGGTGCATTGATATTGAAAACCCATAATGTTGATTGTATTCCTCTCCATTCGTATAACCAAGAATTCAATTCTCAAACACATTATAGCAGGAAATGAAGTCGTCCACGCCTCTAGCACAGATACCCAACTATTCTTTGGACTGAAGAGAAAGCAATACTATGTCCAAGAACACCACCATGAATTTCTCCCTTAGCTATCTGTAGCCTCTGTAAACATTGGATTAAGGAAATTACAATGGGACGCTAAAACCCAGAGCATAAATCAACATGCAAATGCTGATAAAGAACATAAAACACCACTTGAGGAACGATAGAGGGCCACATTTAGAAGAACTTGTTCCTACATTGATTTGCTCAACTATATCCTTCATTTCCCAACCCCATTTTTAGAGGGATTATTGGGGATCATTTTGCGGAGAATAGGATTGGTTTTCCTTGGAACCACCAAATTGATGGGTTTTATTATTCCCATATGATTGAATTGGTGAAATTATTCCCATATGATTTTTTTAAAGTTTCAAACCATACATACTAACATTTCATTTGAAAATCACAAAAGTAGAACTTCAAGTTCTCATAATAGAATGTAGAGACAGATATGTGTTAGCTTCATCAGATCAAAGTTGAGCACTAGAAAACCTAGAACAACTATGTATAAAATAAACCCTCAGATCTCGTCCACGACTGATTCATGATATGTGAGAGATTCCTTGAAGAATGAACGCATTGGAAAGCAACTCATTGGAAGCATGGGTAGGATGGAAACTGCCATAGAACACATATTGAGAAGCATTGGCACACATCCCTATTGAACTAGGGTTGCACAATACAACCGTCTCGATGACTCGCGTCCCACAACATGCTCTCTTGGCCTCTACAAACCCATTGTCTGAAGGATGTTGAATGAATCTATATAATGTTGTATAAATGTCAAATACTATAATTTTTCAGCCTCGGGAGCCTTTTTCCTAGGCTGTTTACTATCTCTTTAAGTCGATTGTTATACATTTGAGAATTATTGTTTAGCCAACTAACGCAGGAGTTCTCACCATTTCCAAATAGAGTGATTGAATCCAGCAGGAACCCTAGTGAAGGAAGCGAAGTTACATCGATTTGGTGAGCCCCTAACTGATACAAACTCTAAGTAAACAGTGAAAACCTTTGCATAAGGAACTCCATGAACTGTGGAACAATGTATTGCTTCAGAATATCAATACTTATGTAATAGTTCTGCATGAAATCACTGGCACCAACACTAACGATGTACAGGGATTAAGACACAATGGAAGAAACGTTGGCTCTTCCATAGATCTCTCCAGTTTTGATTGGTACTGTTGAAAATATTGTAGATGTTGCATTAATGATATTGCATTGTAGTATTGTGTTGTATTATCATAAATGTTGGATGCCCCAGAAGCAAAGTTCACCCCAGTCAATAGATTTCCACCAGAAGCTTGCGGGCTCAAATATGCTAGCGGGAAAGACGTAAATCCTAGTATTTGAGCAACATAATCAATGGCAAGTATTCCATCACAGAAGAGGTTTGTGGGATTGTGGGTATCAAAATCCCTGCCATAAGGAGGAAAATTAGTCTTGAAAAGCATAAACAGATAGTTGTTATTCCCCACATCGATAGTGGAATCTCCAAAAATAAACATGGAATCAACACATGAAATTATTCCCATATGATTGTATTGGTGAAAGTATTTCTTTTGTTTCTCTTTCCAATAAGGATTCCCTTCAAACTCAACCCATTTAAATTATTTCTTATTTTTTATGTTGTCATTTGGCCTGAACACTTCATGTTATGGAAAAAGAGGTATTGGTATATGCCATCTCCCATGAAGTGGTTCTATGCCTAATCATAGGCTTTCACCTCACAAACAAGGTTTTGGGAAATGGGTTAATTGGTGTTGTGTAGATGACTCCTTGGTTAATATGCAGTCCATCATGTCTTGGAGATTGATGGCGAATTTGGCATTTCAAGAAAACATATTCTTGTAGAAACATAAAATAACTTAAGGAATATTGGCCATGGATTTATTGAAATTGACACTAAATTCCTTGATATTCTAAGTTATCCACATTCTAATATCCATAAAAAGTCATCAAGAGCATATAAGGGTGGGGAAGTTCAGTGACATTTCCAACATACGATTTCTCCTCACATCCCAATTGATAATAATGAATGGACCCAAAGAGTGGACCCTTTCATGGGTGTTTCATGCAAAGTATTAAAAATAATTACACAACAACACCATCATGCTTCATATTGTGTTGGTGGCACAAGACACCAAATAGAGACAAATGTTACTCAAGACCTACATAACCATCCATAGTGAAAATAGGTAACCACTTTGTTTGAATGATTAGTATGGGGTTTATATAGTGTTGAGGCCTGGAAATTCGCAGGAAACAACAGTAAGGGATTCTCCCCAGTAAACGTTCCCAACTAGCCCGTTACTGTTTGGTATGGGGAATCCGTTCGGTTTGCGGTCCGGCTACCGTAGGTCAAGTAACAAAAAATAAAAGGTTTTACCGGTTGTGGCCCAGTCCACTGTGTATATTTTTGTGTTTTTAGTTTTAAGTATGATATGCAAGTCCCTATCTAAAATGCAGATTGATGTAGAATACGAGGAGCGGTCACAATGTGATGCGCAGGTTCTTACCACTCCTCTTAAACTCTCTCGCATCTAAATCACACACAACAAGAAATTAAAGCTAACTACCTAGCCTATCTTTAGGGAGAAAAATTATCATTCATTAATGAGTAATGTATTTTGTACATGCATCATGAAAAATCATAGATAGCTGATACTTCTTTCAAAACACATGAACATTTTAAGATATTTGAACAACTAGATAGCCAATTGTTTATGAACAACATTCATTACTCATAGTGGAAATTTTTATAAAATAAACTAGAGAACATTCATACAAGAACATAGGTTCACAAAGTTAGAACGATCTCACAGTTAATGGACACAAAGCTGAAAATGAAATAGTTCCTCTTCAATAAATCCATAGCACAACATTTGAACATTCCACCAAGCTTTCTCCAATAGGCAAATTGTAATTATCTATTGCAAAAGGAAATAGTTCTTCTTATAATATGTCCTCACAAATATCATTGGGAAAAAGTCCTCTATTCCCTCTAACTTTCCTATATTGATACAAAAACAACAAAACCTTTAAGTTGCCCCACCGGGTGACCTTTGGGCTCCCTTAACCGTTTAATCTCACAGTGTTGTCATTTTGTGAGTGCTCATGACTGATACAAATGTTACATTTCAAATTTACGATTTAAAAGCATCTTATGAAAATGGACCAGCTTGGTAACTACTGAAATTTTCCAAACATGGGCCTCTGCCTCTATTTATTATGCTCAGTAATCCATTGGTCTCCGGCTAGATCCTGTTGAGCTTAGACTAACTTCCTTCTCCTTTTCTCTATTTCTGCTTCTTCATTCTTCTACCATTTTTTTTTTAAACATATCTTACTCGCAGTGATCATCCCGTCCTGAAAATAGAAAATTTAGACCATTCAGGGTTTAATAAAGTAATATGAATTGCATTAATACATGCATCCTGCATAAAAAGAAAACATGAAAATGCACAGAAAATCCTGACAACTGGGTCTGAATTTTTTTTCTAAACCCACTGTCCAACTTAAAAAAATGATCTTGAAATATCATACTCTTCATCTCAATCCTGACTGTATATGGACCAACTCGACATCCTCCAATGATAGCATAAAAATTGACAAAGGAACCGCCATCGAAAAATAGGGTAAAAGCACATGAGAAAGGCGGGAAACCTTGACCGGCGGGAAAAATACTAAGCAATGGACCACAAAAAACTTTCATCGACGAACAAAAACTCTATACGACGGATGATTAGTTTACTAGGCCGCCGCAATGGCGGAGATCCCATTAACTAAGGGTTCCAGGGTGGAAATAAAACGTCGACGAAAATAAAACAAGGACAGCTGCCATCCAGGCATCGAAGATCGAAAAGACTAATCATAAAGCGTCGGTGGGAAAAACTTCATCGGCAAGTGGACTCACTAAGGATCGGGTGATTATTTCAAAGAAGAACTGCAATGGTAGGTGACAGAAAGATACGGGCTCCATGACCAACTGAGGATATCGGTGATCGAAAGCTCAGAGGCCTAACCAGTACTACGTCAGCATATGAACCAGCTAACCATCGGAAATATAGTTTACTAGAAATCCGCAACAGTGGATGTCAAACAAACTATGGGTCTTGGTAATCATAAAACCATCGGTGATCAGAGCAGTTATATGTCAGATGGTTAGTCTATTGAGGAGACGCAATGGTGGATGCCATAAGTACTATGGATTCCGATCAAAGTCAACACATTCTGAAAAATCATCGCAAAGAAAAAAATTTGAAACAATAAAATCGCATGATCGGTGAAATAAACAACTATTCATCAGCAAGCAGAATATTTATACGTCGGATGGTTAGTTTGCTGAGGAGCCACAATGGCAGATGTCAAACCAACTACGGGTCTTGGTAATCATAAAACCATCAGCGATCGGAGTAGTTATACGTCGGATGGTTAGTCTGCTGAGGAGCCACAATGACAGATGACATAAGGACTATGGCTTCTGATTAAAGTTATAAACCGTTCTGAGAGCGAAAAGCAAAATATCGCAAATTCAAAAACCTCGGCATCGAAAAAGAAAAGAGATAACCGTCGAAACATTCAGCATTTAGCTTCCGCAATGGCAGTTGCATAGAGAACTATGACCCGTTTTACTGTCCAAAAAACTTTCGATAGTGAAAAATTATCAAAAACAAAGTGTTAAGTGTTCAAAATATTTAGGCTGGGGAGTGATGAAAATAGTTCGTTTAACCCCTGAAACAGTGTCAGCAAAGAGAAACAAGCTCTGACTTAAACGTAAACAGAATTCCGATAGCGATGAAGGAAATCATTTAGACCAAAAATACATCATTTTCAAAACTCCACTGTTAACACATTTGCCGACAGGAAGCAGTTTTCCGAAAAGCATGAAAGTAATTGACCTCACTTCAACTTCAAACAATCCAAGTTTGTAGCAGAGGGAAAATTGAAATAGATTTCAGAAATCCAAACAATCTCAGGCAATTAAAATTAAAAGGAGGGTCCAAAATTTTAAAAAAAATTGGGAGAATAGTTGCAGTTGCAACAATTGGTGACTACTTGGTGGACCTAGATCTCTGGACAATTTCTTCCTTAAGTAACAGACTGTTTGACAATAAGACCAACATGTTGAATTCTTCTAGATGTCTGGATTTCCCAAATTGAAAATATATGTAGTTTTAATCATTGATGATGGTCCAATTTAGGAAAATGGAACCCAAGATTTCAAAGTCAAGATAACTCTTTTGAGGCCGAGAAGGTGAGTTTCATTTTTTACCTCTGTCTTCGGGTAGCTTCCAGCTCGAACACCACAAGATTGTAACATATGGTAAATAGAAATATTCATTTGTTCCTCATTCCCATGCCATTTTGCACTTTTTTGTACTTTTGGAATTTTTTGTTCTTTATGAGTCCTCCTGCATGCCTTTCTTTCTAAATTTTTCATTCAGGCTCCTCTATCCATAGTGTCCTTTTGTGTGAGAGATACATTTCACTTTCAGCTCACGGATGGAGAATAACTTTGGCAATTTTGTACTTAAATGATTCAGTACTTTGTTTTGGTACCTATTTCTTTCTTAGGAGTTTTTTGACTCTTATCTGCCTTTTGGCTTTCAATTCTTGACATGGGATCATTTATATATAATATACTGTTTACTCTGCTTCCTTTCTGTGGGTCTTGTGCTGTCACCCCCTAGGACATTTTTAAATGTGAGATGGATGGAGCCTCGAAATAGTATTCTAGACCTTTTGATCCTGAGTTATTTTACAAGTATTAAGTAGGACTTCAATGTGTTCATAGCCATTTAGGAAAACTATTAAACTAGAAGAAATTATTTCAAATAAATTAATAATACACAGTCTTATAATCAAGGATTTAGTTAATCCAGAATTCTGATGCCCTCCATTCAACCAAAATTTTTCCTCTTTTATTGAAATCAATCAAAATCTAAACTAAAAACAAACAAAAGTAAAATAAATCAAAAAATAAACAACCAAGCAATCAATTTATTTATGTACAAAACAGAACAAGATAAACAAAATCAAGAACAATAAGGCTTAAGAACTAGACCATTTACTGGTAAGTTCTCTTCCCATCCCTTTAAATCTTGCAACTTATAGGTTGAGGGTCCAAGTTTTTCCGCAATCTGGAAAGGGCCTACCCATAACTATTGAAATTTCGTGTGTTTTCCTTTCTCATCATGGGGGTGGTCCCATTTGAGAACCAAATATCCCACCTCAAAATCTTTTGTTCTAGCTTTGTGTTTATCAAACCATCTCTTTACTACGTCTTGTTGTTGTTTAAAATATTCTCTGGCCCTGGAGCTAGATTCCTCTACCTTCAAAAGATTATGTATCCTTATCTGCAAGACTTCATTATCTGATCCTCTGGATTCCTGAGCTATTATGGAAGAGGGTAGCATGATATTGGGGGGTAGAATGGCCTCTTTTCCATAAATAAGGGTATATGGGGACACACCTAACGAAGTCTTAGGGGTGACCCTATCAGCCCAAAGAGCATTTGGTAATGCTGAGTGCCAACTCCTTTGGTTTTCTATCACAGTCTTTTTTAAAATCCTAATCAGATTCTTATTCGTAGATTTAGCCAAACCATTTCCTTATGGATAGTAATTTGCAGAGTAATGCAACTTAATTCCTTTCTCATGAGCAAATGTAGTTAATATAATAGAGGAAAAATAAGTATCATTATCAAAAACTAAAGAAATTGGAACTCCAAACTTGGTCATAATATGATATTGCAAGAAGTCCATGACCGCATCTTCATTTACTTTATGCAACGGAATGGCCTCGACCCAACGAGTGAAGTAGTCGGTTGACCCAACGAGTGAAGTAGTCAGTTTCCGTCAGAATATATTTGTGTTGCAAGGAAGAATTTGGCTTTATCTCTCCAATGATGTCCATCCCCACTGCTCAAAAGGTTCTGTTATCATTACAGGCTTTAATGGTCCTGCTGCTTTAACTTGTCTTCCACCACACCTTTGGTAGATGTTGCACTTTATAGCATGGGCATGTGCATCTTTGAATAGTGTGGGCCAATAGTATCCGGCTCTGAGAATTTTATGGGCTGTTGTATCTCCAGAGAAGTGTCCTCTAGCAGGCCCATCGTGTAATTCTATTATGACCTTCTTCGCATATTCTCTCTCTAAGCATCTAAGAAGAACTCCATCATAATTTTTTCTGAATAATATTCCTTTAATCATCTGATATGAGGCTGATTTAAGTTGCAGTGCTCTTCTTTTCTTAGCATTCCAGTGTTTTGGTAACAATCCCATATGAAGGTATTGCACAAGGTCTCTATACCAGGAGTCCTGAGCTATGAAAATAGGACATACATCCATCAAATGTAACTCAGATTCGTTTTCCCAGTTCTTTTCTTCATTGTCTTTACTTTCAGTCATTAGTTTGCACAATCCCTGCCCTTTAAATATGGAGTCTGGCTTGAATTCGAGGTCATACTCCTGTAGAGATGTTACCCAATTGCCTCTTCTTTTTCCTAACTCTTTTTGTACGAAAATAGATCTCACAGCTGGGTGTGGAACGATTACCTTTGTCCGGTTCTTAAGTATGTATGGCCTGAATTGTTTTACCGCTTTGAACACGGCATAAGCTTGTTTATCCACAGTTGGGTAATTCAATTTGGCCCCTTGTAGACTGGTGCTCATAAAGGATATGGGGAACTCATCTCCCCCATATTCCTTCTAGGTAAGCACAGCTGCTATTGAATCATCAGATTCAAAAGTGTACAAAATAAAATCTTTCTCAAAATCCAGAGTTTTGAGGGAGGGTGTGTGCACAACAACTGTCTTTATTTTACTAAATGTGTTCTTCTCTACATCATTCCAATTGAATTGTACACTTTACTTTACCATTTGCTTCAAAGGTTTAACAATTTGAGCGAAATTTGGCACAAACCTTTGCACGAAATTTATTGTCCCCATAAATGATTGCATGCCCTTTTTATTATGGGGTAAGGGAATATGTTTGATGGCTTTGATCCTTTTTGGGTCTATGGAGATCCCCTTCTTAGAAACCATGTGACCCAACAACTTACCTTCTATAATGGAAAACACACACTTCTTGGGATTTAGTGAGATACCATATTTTCGGCAGCGTTCAAAAATCTGTTTTAGATGAAATGCATGTTCCTCTCTTTTCTTTGAGAATATCGTGATGTCATTGAAGTATACTACAACACTACAGCCAATCAGACTGCGGAAATTTATGCCCATAGCCCTCTGGAAAGTAGCTCCAGTGTTTATGAGTCCAAATGGCATCCTTCTGTAAGCAAAAGTTCCCCACCTGGTTCTGAATGTCATTTTAAGTCTGTCTTCTTCAGCTACTAATACTTGATTGTAGCCTGAGAATCCATCTAATAAAGAGAATAATTCAGAACCCGAAACCATTTTCAATATCTATTCCATGGGTGGAACAGGATAATTGTCTTTATCCGAAGCGCGATTTAAGTTTCTAAAGTCCACACATAGCCTAATTTCTCTGGATTTCTTCCTTACCGGTACCAAATTTGAAACCCATTCCGAGTTTCTAACTTTGAATATAGTTCTAGCATACAATAGTTTCTTAACTTAATTCTGGATTAAAGGTTCTAATTTTGGATGCATTTTCCTTAAAGGCTGCTGATAAGGTTTGATTCCATATCTGATGGGGATAACATGTTGGATAATATTGGTGTCATATGTCTTCAGATCTTCATACGTCCAGGCAAAAACATCTTTGTATTGTTTGAAAAGACTGATAAACTTATTCCTTTCACCTGGGGAGCAACACTTTCCCAAATTCACATATTTAGGCTCAATTTCAGTCCCCAAATTAATCAACTCAAACTATAGAGATGAGCTATTAGTCTTCACATTCACTAGTCTTCTAAATTTCTCGTTTAAATCAAACATTCGCTCTAAAGTCTTGACTCCTTTAGGAATAAAATTATCGAATTTTAGCTCGGCTTGATGTTCTTCATCATCAATAATCGCCCCTTTGAAGGTTTCATCATTTGTCAAGCATTCTATAATTTGTTGGTCATCATCAAAAACTCGTAGATTGGCAATCATATCTAGAACTGAAAGCCTAAAAATCAATTCAACAGAGCACCTATTATTAGAGGGCACAAGCCTTGCAGCTGAGGTGGCCAACAAGTCGGTTGTTGCATTCTTAAGTCTTGGAATCGATACAATGTTACATGCATTAAAACATTTAAGTAAATCCCATACTTCATTTTGATAAGCTTTTAAATGAGGAGAAATGCAATGTATTTGATTTCGAATTTGTTTTACAATTATTTCAGAATCTCCAAGCACTTTCAGATTTTTTGCCTTTAATTCAATGGCTTTTCTTAGTCCTTGAACTAATGCTTCATATTCAGCTGTGTTATTGGTACATTCAAACTCTAACCTAGATGAAAGAAAGTGTTTGTTTTTCTTAGGGTCAATCAGGACACAGCCAGCTCCGGACCCATCTAAAGTTTTAGAACCATCAAAGAAAAGTGTTAGGATTATTAATCCTCCCTTTTCCAAATTTGGTCATATGTCTAATTTGGGAGTCATGTCTAAATCGGGAGTCCATCCAGTCTATTTATAGTCATTAACACCATTGGGTCCACTTGACCTAATTGGGGCACATGTTTCAGTTACTAAAGTGTGGGGAACACTAATTGAGGCTCACTGCCACTTATTACACTCAATTGCATAAGTTTAGGAGCCTCCTAGATGAATCCCTACACTTTAGGAAGCCACTGGGAGTGCCGAAACCAACCAAGGTCAGGTCACTTCAGTTAATGACTAGTCAAGCTAAGTTAGGAGTCAGTTACATTCAGTTCAAGTCCTCCACATTCAGTTAGCGCTAGGTTTACTTGACTACACACATGTGGGGCGCATTTTTCACCTACCACAGTTAGTTAACCATTGGTCAACACTGAATGTTACACTTGAGTTTTGTTTTAGAGCTCCGATGAACTCCGGTTATGGTTTAGACAAGGTCAGTTAACCACTGAGTCCTCCGATAATGATTTAGACAAGGTCTTGGTTACTTACAGTCAAGTAGAGTCTAATCAATTCGAACTTCCTCATGTGGATTCAAATTGATTGTGGCTATTAAAGCCATTTTACTTCATTGTAATTATCATTCAGATTACTTTTTTGATTAATGAAAGAATTCACAGCTGCAAGCCTTTTGCACTATTTCATTCTTCAATTGCTGAGTAAATTGTGAGATCTTCTTTGTGAGTTGTGTGTTTGTCTATAGATCTATATGCTCAAATTTACATGGTATCAGAGCCTCGGTGGACAAGACTCCTCTCCTCCTCAGATCTCCAACCTGATCATTTTTTGAGCAAAATTTCTCCTTCCAGCACTGCACCAGAAGTGGAGAATTTACCACTTAATACCCCAAGCAAAGGAATTATTGATCAAGATTGCTTGATTAACTAAGCTGGGTGTGAAGGAAATTCCAAAAGTGCAAACTATCGAACTTACTTTGTATGTTTGATTGTGTGACAGGTTATCATCTTTTCTTATAGCATTTGCTACAAGCAGCCTCTTATTCTCACTGTATTCGCTACAGCAGCTCAGTCTTTCTTATTACATTCAAAATGGCTCATCCAGTGGAGCTTCTCAATCCCTTCAACTATCACCAGTGGAAGGATGACATGAGAGTATTTCTCCGCACCAAGCATCTCTTCAAACTCATAGAAGAAACAGAGGAAGAGCCAGAATCAGATAAAGACAAAGCTAAGTACATGAACAGGCTTGATGAAGCCATTGGACTCATGCAGTCCTCAGTCTCTAGAGATCTTTGATTTCACATCCAAGACTTGGACACTCCCAAGGAGGTTTGGGACAAGCTTGATTCCTTATTTGATAAGCATGATGAGATGAGGATCCATCAGCTAGAAAATGATCTAATTACTCTCAATCCATCCAACTTCGAATCTCTAAATGAAATCTTCTCAAAGTTCAAGAACCTGATATATTAGTTGAAGCAATGCAAAGTGAAGAAGGATGAAGATTAGCTCATCCTTGCTATTCTCACAAAGCTCAATTCAGACTACTCAGTCTTTGTATCCTCCTTCCAAATAGTAAGGCTCACTACTCCAAATTGGAATATTCCCACTCTTAATGCTTTCATCCAATCTCTTATTTATGAGAATGATAAATTGATCCAAATGGGGATCATTCGATCTCCCAAATATCTAGCTCTTGTTGCAAGAGGAGATAAGGTAGCGAATGACAAAGGGAAGCAAAGAGATGAGTCTGAGTAGTCAAAAGAACCTTCAGGTTCAAAGAGAAGCAAGAATAATGGCAAAGGAAAGATCCTCTACTCTTACTGTGGAAGGGGCTTCCATTTAGAAATCTCCTGTATGAGAAGACAACTTGATGAAATGGCTCTTCTTTTGAAAAAGCACAACATTTCTGTACCTGCTAGCACAAGGAAGGAAGACTCTAAAGAAGAAGAAGAAGAATACCAAAGGAAAGGACATGCACTGAAGGCTTGCTACACATCAACACCTGCCTTCCTCATTGATTCTGGAGCTTCCAACCATATGGCTACATCTAGAGAATCATTCTCTTCTTTTCAGTCCTTTGATGATCCTAGTATTCAAATGGGCAATAACAGTAAAGTCGAAACCAAAGGGAAGGGCTCTATCCAACTTGAACATGGAAGGTTCAAATATGTGTTGTTTGTTCCCTCCTTGGCTTCAAACCTATTGTCTGTCTATCAGATGACCCATACTGGATCTCCAAAGCGAGTGATCTTTGGTCCTGACTCAGTGGAGATCACATATATCTCTACTGGGAGCATCATAGAAAAGGGTATTGTGAATCATGCTTCAAAAGCATATGAGTTCTCACATTTCATTCCTCCTTCAGAAACAATGCACTCTCAGCAGCCACCTACAAGGGAAGGTAAAATCATTGCATCTACTTCTTTTACAGCTTCTACTATTATTGTAGATCCATCTATATCAGTTTATGACATTAAGATTCAGAGTGACTCAGATCTAGATTCAGTCCCTAATTCCAAACTGGAAGCTAGGAAGATGACTAGAAACTCACCTGACACTCAGAAAGGAAAGACTCTTGCGTTATGTCATGCTGTTTTACCTCCTTCAGAGAGATGTAATAGACTTCCTGTAAGATGAAATATGGCAAGGGATCAGTCTTACTACATTCAGAAGAATGGATATGATCATACACCTCTTCATTCAGCAAGAGACAAAGGTTACATTCCTCCTTCCTCCCATCATCATTTTTGGAGAAGAAGGGGAAGTCCACATGCCAGGCCCCAGAATACCTGTGCACAGCACACCATGCATGCTGCTTCACTACCTCACAGAGATGAATATTGCAGCAACATATTTTCAAGTTTTTCAAACTTGAGACCTGATTCTACCTGCTTAGCTAGAGGAAGGGATTTTTTCCCATGTGGTTTTTTCCCCAACTCATTGTATTAAGAAGTTACTTTATTTTACTTGATGTAATGGGTGACCTATGGTCTTAGTTACCAGGGCCCACAGTTTGTCCAAGTTAGCATTCTGGGGGGTGTTAGGATTATTAATCCTCCCTTGTCCAAATTTGGTCATATGTCTAATTTGGGAGTCATGTATAAATTGGGAGTCCATCCAGTCTATTTATAGTCATTAACACCATTGGGTCCACTTGACCTAATTGGGGCACATGTTTCAGTTACTAAAGTTTGGGGAACACTAATTGAGGCTCACTGCCACTTATTACACTTGATTGCATAATTTTAGGAGCCTCCTAGACCAATCCCTACAATTTAGGAAGCCACTGGGAGTGCCGAAACCAACCAAGGTCAGTTCACTTCAGTTAATTACTAGTCAAGCTAAGTTAGGAGTTAGTTACATTTAGTTCAAGTCCTCCACATTCAGTTAGCGCTAGGCTTACTTGACTGCACACATGCAGGGCGCATTTATCACCTACCACATTCAGTTAACCATTGGTCAATACTGAATGTTACACTTGAGTTGTGTTTTAGAGCTCCGATGAACTCCGGTTATGGTTTAAACAAGGTCAGTTAACCACTGAGTCCTCCGATAATGATTTAGACAAGGTCTTGGTTACCTACAGTCAAGTAGAGTTTAATCAATTCAAACTTCCTCATGTGGATTCGAATTGCTTGTGGCTATTAAAGCCATTTTACTTCATTGTAATTATCATTCAGATTACTTTTTTGATTAATGAAAGAATTCACAGCTACAAGCCTTTTGCACTGTTTCATTCTTCAATTGCTGAGTAAATTGTGAGATCTTCTTTGTGAGTTGTGTATTTGTCTACAGATCTATATGCTCAAATTTACAAAAGACGTCCAAAATTCGCTAACTACTATGCAAGAATTAACATCTACATCTATAGCTAAGTCTACTATTTTACAATCAATTTCATCAGCCTGTGAAAACCAAAGGAGATCAGGCTGAGTGTTTGATGTATCGCTGGCTTCTTCCGCTTGATAGTTTCCTAGTTCTAGCTTAATAAAGTAATTTCTCAAAACAGAATCCACTGGTTCATTTTTACCTTCGAACTGAGTAACATTGTGTTTCATGTGGGGCTCCCTCAAAACTTTAATTTGATTTGGGATTCCTTTATATGGTAGCCACAGATGTGACCAGTTTAAGGCAAAATATCCATTCATCTTTGCCGACCAATCTCTACTCAAAACAATTCCATAGGCTTCCGGTATGTCAGCCGCCACAATATCAATGAATTGACATACCTTATCATTTAAAGATAGGTGAACAAGAACATCCTCCATTTCCCCAATTACCTTCACATTTGTTCTATCCAACTGAACGACCCTCCAGGTAGATGGTTTAGGTTTCCCATTTATCTTTTTGCAGACCGATAGTGGCATGACGTTGACTGATGCCCCCGAGTCTACTAGGCAGTTATGCACATTGTGGTTGAAAATTTCAAAAGGAAGGAGAAAAGGTGGAGACTTGCATTTAGGATTACGTCCCACACTTGCTTCACCAATTTATTCTTCTTGGGGCTAATTGTCAGTGGGCAGCCTATCCTCTGATATTTCAAGTGTTTTCAATAGCTTTTCTTTTTGCTGCAGCACATTGCACATTTCAAATAATGAGATGTTTTCCCTTACCTTTTGATATCCTCCACAATGTCATAATCCATCTTATGTTTCGTGAGATTCGGTTTAACATTATTTATATTTTCTTCATTGGGCTTAGTAGGCATGTTGATTTGTTTAGGATTTTGACTGGTGATGGTAAATTCTAGAATTTTATTAGTTGGGGAGTTGTCTTGAAATTTCGTAACATTCTTTTGAAGTCTCTTAATCTTCGGGAGCATAAAATTGCTTTCCTTAATCAACCCCTGACTTCTCGTCGTTACATTTGTTTCCAATATATTTTCATGTCTCAGATCATTTTCTTCCTTGGCATCAAACAATGATACACAGTCCCATAAAACCATGGCCTCATCCTCCTATTTTTCTATTGATTTCTTGTTGTCTTTCCCTTCTTCATCATTATCCTCGGTTAATTTGGAATCCAACAGCTGATTCATAACCAACGTCATTGAATTTATCCATTGAGTACAATTCTTTTCAAAATGGGGTTGTTGGTGGAAAGTGCAAAAGTTATCCATTCTTACCTCCGTTAAGTTCATAGATGCGGGGCTGTGTGGAGGGGTTTGGGATTGATTGTTGTCTTCCCTTTTCTTGTAATAAGGATTATAGAAATTTTGGGCTTCCTTTTCCTTTTCCAAGTCTATGATTTAGTTAGAGATATTCTGCATCATCTTTGCCATTCCCTCAAAATATGGTGATTTATCCTCTTTAGGCTTAGTAAATAACAAAGCTTTCCTCCCAACATTTTTTTCTCCTGACTGTTTAGGATAATCTTCGATGCTTTATTTTTTATCCTCTACTCTCTCCACTTCTTCATAAGTCTCTGCTAGTGTAGGTTTGGCTTTCATCTTGGTAAACATGGCCAAGTCAGGTCCTAGAGCTGAGGTATAATACTCAATTAGAACTTTATCTGAGGGTTTGTCAGCTTCAGAAAAATTCTTAAGATAGGTTGCGAATATTTGAGTAAAACTATGCACCTTCTCTTTTCTTTCTTTCTTTAAGGCGTACAGTCCTTTCATGAGAGCGGAATGAGTTTTTTGGGTTGCATACTTACTCCTAAAAATCCTTCCAAAGGTATCCTAGTCTAGGATAGAGTTTACAGGCAAACCAAAATACCATGATGCTGCTTATCCTTTAAGGGTGTGTGGAAAAATTCTACAAACTACATCCTTATGTTCCCCAACCCTTAATCCTTCTATTTCCAAATAGAAACTTTGAAAATGGTCATCTACTAACATCTTCTCATTTGGATCAAACTTGGGCAGCATCTTTTCAAAAGCTTGAGGTAAATCATGCAATGGAGGGGTCAGGTTTAGGGGTGATCTGGCTTTCCAAGCTGGTGGTGGATTTGGTGGGTTGGGTGGATGATTTTTGTTTATTCCTGCCATGAGTCTAGGTGGAGAGTGAGGTGGTGAATGAACAAGATTATGAACAGGTGAACAGTAAGGTGTCTCTGGGCCCACTTGATTTAAAGGCTGAACCACTTCTTGTAAGGCTCTTTCTACTAGTTCTTCCAAATCTCCAACCAACACTGAGTCTTCCAATATAGGACGGTCTTTCTTTTTATATTCTCTTCTGGGAAAGTCAGGGATAATTGGTAATCCTCCAATCTTCTTCACATATGCCCTAGTGTGTCTTCTTAGATCATTAACTACTTCGTTATCGACAGAATACAAGTTCTCTTTACCCTTCTCTTCAGGAATTGGATTGGGAAACAAAATGCTTTCCGAACTATCACCGGTGGAATAATCTCGAGAAAACGGGTTTCCTCGGCCAAACATGCACTGGCGGCCCTTCTTTTGGCACCAAAAACTATTGAGGCCTGGAAATTCATAGGCAACAACAGTAATGGATTCTCCCCAGTAAACGTTCCCAACTAGCCCGTTACTGTTTGGTATGGGGAATCCGT
This sequence comes from Pseudotsuga menziesii, assembly GCA_001517045.1. Taxonomy (NCBI): domain Eukaryota; kingdom Viridiplantae; phylum Streptophyta; class Pinopsida; order Pinales; family Pinaceae; genus Pseudotsuga; species Pseudotsuga menziesii. Next base: position 822,333 of record LPNX010908561.1, read on the forward strand.
TCGGTTTGCAGTCTGGCTACTGTAGGTCAAGTAACAAAAAATAAAATGTTTTACTGGTTGCAGCCTAGTCCACCGTGTATATTTTTGTGTTTTTAGTTTTAAGTATGATATGCAAGTCCCTATCTAAAATGCAGATTGATGTAGAATACAAGGAGCGGTCACAATGTGATGTGCAGGTTCTTACCTCTCGTCTTAAAATCTCTCGCATCTAAATCACACACAGTAAGAAATTAAAGCTAACTACCTAACCTATCCCTAGGGAGAAGAATTATCATTCATTAAAGAGTAATGTATTTTGTACATGCATCATGAAAAATCACAGATAGCTGATACTTCTTTCAAAACACATGAACATTTAAAGATATTTGAACAACCAGATAGCCAATTGTTTATGAACAACATTCATTACTCATAGTGGAAATTTTCATAAAATAAACCAGAGAACATTCATACAAGAACATAGGTTCACAGAGTTAGAACGATCTCACAGTTAATGGACACAAAGTTGAAAACAAAATAGTTCCTCTTCAACAAATCCATATCACAACATTTGAACATTCCACCAAGCGTTCTCCAAAAGGCAAATTGTAATTATCTATTGCAAAAGGAAGTAGTTCTTCTTAAAATATGTCCTCACAAATCTCATTGGGAAAAAGTCCTCTATTCCCTCTAACTTTCCTATATTTATACAAAAACAACAAAACCTTTGGTTTGCCCCACCGAGCGGCCTTTGGGCTCCCCTAACCATTTAATCTCATAGTGTTGTCATTTTGTGAGTGCTCATGACTCATACAAATGTTACATTTCAAATTTATGATTTAAAAGCATCTTATGAAAAGGGACCAGCTTGGTAACTGTTGAACTTTTCTAAACATGGGCCTCTGCCTCTATTTATTATGCTCAGTAATCCATTGGTCTTTGGCTAGATCCTATTGAGATTAGAATGACTTCCTTCTCCTTTTCTCTATTTCTGCTTCTTCATTCTTCTACCATTTTTTTTAAAACATATCTTACTCGCAGTGATCATCCCGTATTGAAAATAGCAAATTTAGACCATTCAGGGTTTAATAAAGTAATATGAACTGCATTAATACATGCATCCCGCATAAAAAGAAAACATGAAAATGCACAGAAAATCCTGACAACTGGGTCTGGAATTTTTTTCTAAACCCACTGTCCAACTTAAAAAAATATCTTGAAATATCATACTCTTCATCTCAATCCTGGCTGTATTTGGACTAACTCGACATCCTCCAACGATAGCATAAAAATGACAAAGGAACCGCCATCGAAAAATAGGGTAAAGCACATCAGAAATGCAGGAAACCTTGACCAGTGGGAAAAATACTAAGCAATGGACCACAACAAACTTTCATCAGTGAATAGAAACTCTATACGACAGACGATTAGTTTACTAGGCCTCCACAACGGGGGAGATCCTATAGACTAAGGGTTTCGGGGCGAAAATAAAATGTCGGCAAAAATAAAGCAAAGATAGTTGCCGTCCAGGCATCAGAGATCAGAAAGACTAATCATAAAGCATTGGCAGGAAAAACTTCATCGGCAAATGGACTCACTAAGGATCGAGTGATTAGTTCAAAGAAGAACCGCAACGGAGGGTGACGAAAAGACAACGAGCTCCGCGACCAACTAAGGATATCAGTGATCGGAAGCTCAGAGGCCTAACTGGTACTACGTCGGCATATGAACCAGCTAACCATCAGAAAGATAGTTTACTAGAAAGCTGCAATGATAGATGTCAAACCAACTACGGGTCTTGGTAATCATAAAACGATTGGTGATCGGAGTAGTTATACGTTGGATGGTTAGTCTGTTGAGGAGCCACAACGGTGGACGACATAACGACTATGGATTTCTATCAAAGTCAACACATTCTGAAAAATCATCGCAAAGCAAAAAAGTTGAAACAATAAAACCGTGTGATTGGCGAAATAAACAACTATTCATCGGCAAGCGGAACAGTTATACGTCGGATGGTTAGTTTGCTGAGGAGCCGCAATGGTGGATGTCAAACCAACTATGAGTCTTGGTAATCATAAAACCATCAGCGATCGGAGAAGTTATATGTCAGATGGTTAGTCTACTGAGGAGCCGTAACAGTGGACGACATAAGGACTATGGCTTCTGATTAAAGTTATAAACCGTTTCAAGAGTGAAAAGAAAAATATCGCAAAGTCAAAAACCTCAGCATTGGAAAAGAAAAGAGCTAACCGTCGGAACATTCAGCATTTAGCTTCCATAACGGTGGCTGCGTAGAGAACTACGGCCCCATTTTACTGTCCAAAAAAACTATCGACAGCGAAAAATTATCGAAAACAAAGTGTTAAGTGTTCAAAAGATTTAGGCTGGGGAGTGATGAAAATAGTTCGTTTAACCCCCAAAATAGTGTCAGCAAAGAGAAACAAGCTCCAACTTGAACATAAACAGACTTCCGATAGCGATAAAGGAAATCATCCAGACCAAAAAGACATCAGTTTCAAAACTCCACCGTTAACGCATTTTCTGATAGAAAGCAATTTTCCAAAAAGCATGAAAGCAATTGACCTCACTTCAACTTCAAACAATCCAGGTTTGTAGCAGAGGGAAAAGAGAAACAAAGTTCAGCAATCCAAAAAATATTAGGCAATAAAAATTAAAAGGAGGGTCCAAAATTTTAAAAATTTTTGGGAGAATAGTTGCACCTGCAACATACAGGTAGGCAAAAAAGTAAAGGCCATGGTCCTTAACTACCTCCATGTACGGATGTTCATCATAATAAGGATAGTAGCAATGATAGGGATAATCATTATACCTAAAGTTGCAATCACAAATATCAACTATCTTTTGTAATCTCACAGATCACAGAGGGTTACCAATAATACACATTAAATCATACAGACATAATAGATACAAGAGACAAGAATATAGATGTAGAATAACAGATTATATTATATCATGAGGGTCCATACATACATAGAACTGAACCGAGTTCTCATCTGGCTCAAAAACCTAATATATATGATTTACAAACAGTTACATATAAGTACCTGTTGGTTCGGTCAATCGACATGACCTTATGTGGCCGACCTAATCTCTAATTAGTCAGCTATTCGACTAGTCAGCTCACCGACTAGTCCCTCCAACATCTCCCCTAGGAACAAAATGTTTCTTTGTCCCAAAGAAACATGGGAGGTACTTCACAACGCGCTGTCTTAGGTAGTTGTTTCTGGTATTGTTTGTCTTCATGGACTGTGTAGTTGGATGGTTGGTCATTTTTGCATGCATATTTCCACAATTTCTTATGCTATAATGGCCAGCTGATGTTGAAATTCTTCCCAGCTCTAAAATACTTTTTGGATGTCGATGGTCAATGTTGTGATGCTTGATAAGGTCGACATCTTCTCCTGGATGGAAAGGTCTGCTATGCTTTCCATGTCGAGTCCCATGAATTGATCTTTTTCTTCTGCTTCTTCTAGTAATCTTTTCATCTGTGGGCAGATGGTATCTAAATTATCCAATCTTGGGAGTGCTTGCTACACCCACTGGTGTGCTTGTATTTATAGTCTTTGTAGTTTGGCTATCTCTAGTACGATTTGATCTTGTATCTGGTTTCTCGGTGCTTCTTCAGTGCCTTTTCTTCTTTACAGTGCTTGAATTCGTTTTTGGGTTTGTCGGGTTTGCTAAAATACTTTCCCATAGTAAGTGGGCCAATCATGGAGTACTTATTCTATGATGATAGATTCTTCAATGTGTTCCTGCAATACTTTGTGAGCCTCCGAGAATGCTATGTATTGTTGCCTTAACAATATAGATGTCTCCTCTTTTTGGTATTCTTTTGTATTTAGCATATGTGATTGTAGGGTTGATGCCATGCTTTCTAATAAATGATATGCCTTTTCAAGCAGCTTGTCAGTGTCGGCCTCTAGAGGTCCTGGTATTACTATTTGAATTAATTTTCTGCATTTTGATAAGAACTAGACGTGTTCATTCTTACTATTGTTGAGCTCCTTGCGTCTGATCTAGCTTCTTGTTTTTGCCTCAATAGCCAGAGTTTCTAAGAGCTGTTCCAACTCTTCGTCTCTTAGCTTTGTTGTGTCGATTGCAGTAGTCGATCCAAGTTGGCTAATGTGGACCATTGTCGACTGTGATTATTTGTGGTTTTCCTTCTTCTTTCTGTCTCTTTTTCTCTTGTGTTTATGTTGTTCAGTCTATTGTTGTGCCTGTGCATCTGCAAGTGGTGGATTCTCCTGTGGTTGGTTTTCTGGTTGTTGATCTTCAATGGTTGGTGGAACTTCTGGTTGACTTTCTTGGGTGAGATCTGTAGCTGGATGTGTATCTGGAGGATTTGGTCTAGATGGTTCAGGGTTTGGTAAAGGTTCTGGATTGGGAAGTGGTGGTGGAGATGGTGAATGGTCGGGTGTAATTGGTGTAGTGGGGATATTGTTAGAAAATTGTTGGAGCAGGATCCCGCAGCTACAGAAGAAGCTGCTAGTTTTGGCAGAAAGAGAGAAGTTTTGGCGGAAAAAGGACAGGGCAGAGCTACGACGTCGTAGCACGTTTCCAGCTGGAGAGCAGAGCCGGAAACCATGACTTTTGGGATAGAAAAGTCAAGAAGGCAACGGTACCTGAGCGGACGAGAGAAGAAAGCTCAACCACTGCATTAAAGGCAGTGGCGGAAGACAGGAGGGCTCAGCGACCCTCATAAAGAAGGAGCAACGAGGCTCAAGCATTGAAGGCGAAGGACAAAAAGAGAAGCGGTGCATAGTACCCATGGTCAGTGCCAGGAAGCATTGAAGACTGTAGAGAGCTGCAGTGTGACAGGAAGCGGATACCTCAAGGACAGAGAGGATCGACTGTCACTAATTAGCGTATGGGTTTACTGTTGGGACAGGCCCACAGTGTTGTAATGGCACGACCTTCGGGCTTCCTATAAAAGCTTGTATTTTTGTATTGTAAAGGGTTAGCTAACCAGTTAGTGAGATAGTTGGTCAGTTGATAGTTTTGTAGACTCAAGAATCAGTCAGACAGACTGCGTTGTAACGATCCAGACACCTAGTTGTCTGTGAGTCATTTGAGTCTGTATGTAACCATCCACAGAGAGAACAGAGAGGGAAGGATATATTGAAAGAAAGGAAACATAGAGATAGACCAGAGATCTAGAAGAGACCTCGCGCTGCATATGCAGTGCAATAGACTGTGCTAACTTCCCTCAAGATATATAATAGAAGCACAGTTTAGTGGACGTAGCTCCCATCCCGGGGGTGAACCACGTTAAATCTGCATATTATGTGTTGTATGAATGTGATTGTATTTGCTTACTGTTACTGGTTATTATGCATGTAATGTTAGTTGCCGTAGATGAATGTATGTATTGTTCCACTCATGATAATGCAAGAGGGTAAAGATAAGTTGAAGCATTTTAGTAGGCTGTTTAAAGACTCCTTTACGTCTGTCTCTAATGACCAGTTACTCACAATATAACTTCTGAGAAGTAGAGTTTCGCACATCAGTACAGTCAACGCTAAGAGCGCAAAGTCGTAGTGGTAAGATATCGCAGAGAGGCGGTATTGCATCGGCAGAGGAGCTGCGGTGCATGATACTGCGAGCTGAGGGCTTAGCGTAGAGGAGAGGATGGGTGTTCCGCGGTGCGCAGAGATGCGGTAAGGTTGGGAATATTGTGAGTAAGTGGAAGTGGTGCGACGCGAGAAGAAATCATGCGACTTGCGTGGGGTTAAGCATCGAACGGGTAGAAGTGCTGCGAGTAGAAGGGGACGTGCGATGCGCAGAGCTAGTTGATCTAGTGGCGCGCAGGAGAAAGAGAGAAGAAGTGGGATGAACAGAACCTAGTCCAAGACACTTGAGTCTTGGCCAACCCATTAGATTCACTTCGGGTGAGAATTTAGATCGCTTCGCGGTCTGTCACCGAAAGGGCCAGTGAGTTTTGGGTGTTGTTGATTAATTATAGTAAACTCGGGTCTGCCCATGCAATCAACAAATGGTTCCGTTGCTGGTTTAAACGACTGGGAGTCAATGTTCTGTTGGCATCCTACGAGAGAATAGTTTCACCAGTGGCTGGATTCAGACTTAAGGGAGTTCGCCAAGAAAGAGAATAGGAGTCCGAGACTAACCACAGAGGCCTGGCTAGAGAAGCATATCGCTTCAGACATACATGCTATATTTTTTGTCACCTACGGAAACAAGATTTTCGATTGGTTATCCAAGTTGATAGATAGCAACACATTCAAGAAGAAAAGAAACATCGTCTGGACACCGGAGCTGATTCAGACCGTACAGAACCTTGACAATCCGATTACGAGAGCAGTGGACTTCTGGCTTACTAGTGTGCTAGAAGGCTATGTTACAGAGTTTGGAGTTGACCAGAGAAAGAGCTTCAGTGCAGCCGAACGATACTTCTTCAAAGGATATCGTGGTAAGTACCTAAGATCTCTAAACTTGTCCCTTAAGATGCTGCTATATGAAAAAGGAACAATGGATCTAGTCTCAGATGAATAAGTAAAGCTAGTAATGTCACAAGAGTTTGAAAGTGATTTCGATGACATTGGACGAACATGGAGTGGAAAGAAGTATAAAGTAGCATTTAGTTCTCCTATATTTGAAGACAGTTCAAACAGTATTAGACAGCAGAGCCCTAGCACCATCGAAGAACCAGAGGGGGGTATCCCTTACCACCCCTATACTCCACAGAAATAGACAGGGACTCAGAATAATCCCATAGGTACTCCATCTAGTAGTTCACAGTCAGTACCTACTCCCGTTACAACACCTTCACCTACACCGCTGAGTGGTAGTACTCCAGTCAGTCAGAACCTAACACAGAGAAATAGAATGGGAGACGACATGAAGCTACCTATTTTAAAGGTACAGGAGCAGAAGATCCGGAACAACATTGGTTCCTATGCGAAGCTATGTGGACCATTAAAACAATCAACGATGATAACCTTAAACTTGTATAGTTGGTTACCACACTCAGAGATAGAGCCTTGACATGGTACATAAAGTATACTACATTACCCAAGACGCTCGCCCAGGTCAAGAACGCCATGATTAAAGAGTTCAAGAAACCTAAATCTAAGTCTCAGTGCATTACATAGCTTAAGGATATTAAACAGCTACCATCAGAGTCAGTATGGGACTTTGACCATAAATTCAAAGCTCTTATCGACCAAGTAAGTTATGAGTTTGTGCCGGAGCAGCATAAAGAATGGTTTATTGCAGCGCTTCTCCCTCATATCAGAATGCCACTAATGCAACAGAAACTCACTACTCAAGATGAAGCGCTGGAGATGGCAATGAAACTAGAGGCTTCACCTTTAGCAGAAACCAGTACAGGGATGACAACTCTACAGACCCAGTTGGCCAACCTCACCTTACAGATACACGAACTTAAAAAAGGGAAAGAGGTTATGCAAGACATATGGTGCATAAAGTGCAGAGAACAGGGCCACAGTAAAGACAACTGTCCAGTCTTTGCAGAATATTTAGCGTTAGGGGCTCCTAACCCCTTACCATGAACACAAGGGCCATGGTGTGAAATATGTAGAACTCAAGGACATCCACCTCAGCAATGCCCTTTGCTTCAAAAGTATGTACATACACCTAAAAATATCTATTGTATCTTCTGTAAATCCGTCGGGCATGATCCACAAGATTGCCGAGCTTATGATCTCCTGTCAGAAAGAACACAGGATGTGTACAGAGTCCAAGCAGACACGCAGGGTCCAGCAACAGGACCACAGCCGGCTCAGACATATGGAGGCCGAGGAGGAGGATTCAGAGGACGAGGCCGAGGAGGAGGCTTCGCAAGAGGAGGAGCTTTTGCTCAAGGTCGTGGACCAGTCACTTGTTATAATTGTGGAATTGTCGGACACTATGCTAGGGACTGCCAGAACGCCACTACTACTTGTAATTACTGCAAATCTTACGATCATACCATAGAAGAGTGTCCCATCTTGATAGCTAAGATCAGAGATCCTAAACTAGTTGCACACCAGAACATCCAGCTTATTGCTGCTGAACCTAAGGAACCAGAACCAGTAGTTAATATTGTGACTCGGAGCGGTGCTTCCACCAGTGGCACATCGCAGGAGACCAGACAGAACACAAGTCAGGGGTGGGTGCGCAGAGCTCCTACTAAAGCAACTGCACTCAACCTACAGAAGAATAAGGAGACCTTTCATGAAACTAAGCCTTCCTTTGATGAACTTACACTAGCAGGACCGCAGGTACCGCCGTCTAGGGGCGTACCGCAGCAAGTACCTTGTAGCAATAACCCTGAGCAGCCACAGCAGGCTACCACATTCGGAAGATGTGACGAAGATGAATTGACAGGAAGTATACAAGCCTTCCTACACAGCTGCTTAAAACTCTTGAGAAATGATAAAGCTGTTGGTGAGCTACAGCATATGATAGATCAGTGTCAGCATCCCTCTCTCTCGGACAGTGTACACCGCGCTGTCCATAATATTACAAGACATGCAAGGACAGGAAGAGAGATGAAATTCACAGCCCAGATCGGTGAGTTTGAAATGGATGAGGTTGTCTTAGACCTGGGATCAGAGGTGAACGTTCTAACCAAGCAGACATGGGAACAGATGGGTAGTCCTTAGTTAGCCCTATCCCCTATCCACCTGAGATTAGCTAATCAACAGCGAGTATCACCATTGGGTTGATTATCGCAGGTACCAGTTGATATTGACGGAGTTTGTACTTTTGTGGACTTTGAGGTTATAGAAATCATTGGTGACAGTCGACCATATCTAGCACTACTGAGTATTGATTGGGCAATTGGCAGCAAAGCTGTCATTGACCTAAAGAAAATACAAATGACCTTTGAGGATGCGCGGATCCGGGTCATCGCACCGCTGGATCCTTACCAAGGACCTAGATATATCGAACCTATCCGAGCAGAGGAAGAGGCAGATAATATGGAGAGTCTCTACCAGATGACAGCAAACCAGAATGACTATATCAATCCCACTACAGAAGGAAATATTAGTTGGCAATACGACAGCTCATGCGCATCGGATTCGGATGCTGGTCTAGAAAACTGGCAGAAAAGACCATACGAAGTATCATCGCACAGATGTGCGTTTATAAGTAAGTCACTGCGATGGATTGGTGCCGAGATCACTGAGACTCCATCATATCATGGTTTGACAGACATCCAATATTTTCTCGAACAATTTGAGCAACAAACTCCCCCTGAGCAGAGGATCGCAGCTATGGACCTTGCAGTTAGAGCCACACCTGCAAGATGGTGGTACGCGCATAAAGAAAATATCGCATCATGGGATAACATCAAAAGACTGATGGCGATCATATTTTCTGACGACAGAAGGTATGCTCAGCACAAGTACACAGGCGAAATTGACCCCAGGGTACACATTCAGATATGTGAACAGAACTGGTCGGACATTCCAGAGGATGAATGGGTTCACAGATTCATTCACACACTGGACACAATTCCAAGGAATTGGTACACAGAGACCGAGGTGCGCAAGGGAACAACCACATGGCCGCTTATGACAGACAGCTTCCTACTCACCTTTGCATTTGAATCAGAACATCCAAGTGTTGCTCAGGCCCTAGATATCATCAAGACAAATATTTTTGAGGATCACACTATCTTAGTACCAGTCCAACCTGAGTGGACTATCCAGCTAGAAGAGGCGTTGGAATGCTATAATTTCACATCAGAATCAGAGGAAGCAGATGAGGATCCTCGCAATACCAACATTCCAGAATCAGAAGGCACTCGCGAAGTGGAGGGACCACAGCTAGAGACTCCAGCGATCACCGAGCCCATCAAGATTAAAAATATCAATATTGGCACAAATGAAGAACCTAAGTTTGCCTCTATTGGAGACTACTAAAATGATGAAACAATGGGACAGATTGCAGATCTGCTACATGATTATCAATACCTATTTCCCACCAAGTTCACAGAGATGAAGGGAATAGTTGGAGACTTGGGAGTCATGAGGATACCATTAAAGGAGGATGCTAGACCAGTTAAGCAGCGTCCATACAGATTGAACCCGCGATACAAAGAAAAGGTAAAGGACGAAATTGATAAAATGCTAACAGCAGGCATCATTGAACCAGTAGAGGAAAGCGAATGGGTTAGCCCTATGGTAGTGCAAGAGAAGAAAACAAACGGGGACATAAGGATCTGTGTTGATCTACGAAAACTCAATGATGCATCACTTCATGATCCATTTCCAACACCGTTCACTGATGAAGTATTAGACAACGTGGGAGGACAAGAGGTCTACTCCTTCACTAACGGGTTTTCAGGCTACCACCAGATCATAATACACCCAGAAGATCGATCCAAGACCACATTTGCGACAGAGTGGGGCTCGTTCCAGTATACGGTAATGCCCTTTGGTCTTAAGAATGCACCAGCTATATTTTCTAGAGTAGTAGTTGCTGTATTTAAAGAATACATTCATAAATTCTTAGAAGTATATTTTGATGATTGGACTGTATTTGGGCTACTTGATAAGCACATAGGAGATCTCAGACTGATGTTAGAGAAATGTAGGCAGTACCAGATCTCCCTAAACTTGAAGAAATGTATATTTTGTGCACCATTTGGTATTTTGTTGGGCCACATTGTGTGTAGACAGGGCTTGATGAGAGACCCTGCCAAGATCGCTATCATCGTAAACCTTCCAGCACCTAATTCAGTCAAGCAACTAAGGACAGTACTTGGTCATACTGGGTACTACAGAAAGTTCATCAAGGGCTATGCAAAGATTACAGCGCCGATGGAGAAAAAGGTGAAGGAGTTCACTACCGTCCGTGAGCAAGTTGATCAAACAGAGGACTCCCATATCAATCAAACCTTGCTTGATTCGACACAAGAGCGTGCCGAGGTAATGAAGAATGAAGTTGCAGAACTTCGGGGTAAGTTGCAGAAAACTTCACAGGAGGTGAAGGAGAAGCTACAACAGGAGACACCTGCTGGTAGTGGCTCGGGGGTGAGCCACAAGTAAGTGTTAGGGGACTGTTGGAGCAGGATCCCGCAGCTACAGAAGAAGCTACTAGTTTTGGTGGAAAGAGAGAAGTTTTGGCGGAAAAAGGACAGGGCGGAGCTACGACGCCGTAGCATGTTTCCAGCTGGAGAGCAGAGCCAGAAACCATGAATTTTTGGATAGAAAATTCAAGAAGGCAATGGTACCTGAGCGGCCAAGAGAAGAAAGCTCAACCACTGCATTAAAGGTAGCGGTGGAAGACAGGAGGGCTCAGTGACACTCATAAAGAAGAAGGAGCAATGAGGCTCAAGCATTGAAGGCGAAGGACAGAAAGAGAAGCGGTGCATAGTACCCATGGTCAGTGCCGAGAAGCATGGAAGACTGCAAAGAGCTGCAGTGTGACGGGAAGCGGCTACCTCAAGGACAGAGAGGACCGACTGTCACTAATTAGGGTATGGGTTTACTGTTGGGACAGGCCCACAGTGTTGTAATGGCACGACCTTCAGGCTGCCTATAAAATCTTGCATTTTTGTATTGTAAAGGGTTAGCTAACCAGTCAGTTAGATAGTTGGTCAGTTGATAGTTTTGTAGACTCAGGAATCAGTCAGACAAACTGTGTTGTAACGATCCAGACACCTAGTTGTCTGTGAGTCATTTGAGTCTGTATGTAACCATCCATAGAGAGAACGGAGAGGGAAGGATATATTGAAAGAAAGGCAACATAGAGATAGACCAGAGATCTAGAAGAGACCTCGTGCTGCATATGCAGTGCAACAGACTGTGCTAACTTCCCTCAAGATATATAATAGAAGCACAGTTTGGTGGACGTAGCTCCCATCCCGGGGGTGAACCACGTTAAATCTGTGTATTATGTGTTGTATGAATGTGATTGTATTTGCTTACTGTTACTGGTTATTATGCATGTAATGTTAGTTTCCGTAGATGAATGTATGTATTGTTCCGCTCATGATAATGCAAGAGGGTAAAGATAAGTTGAAGCATTTTAGTAGGCTGTTTAAAGACTCCTTTACATCTGTCTCTAATGACCAGTTACTCACAATATAACTTCTGAGAAGTAGAGTTTCGCACATCGGTACAGTCAACGCTAAGAACGCAAAGTCGTAGTGGTAAGATATCGCAGAGAGGCGGTATCGCATCGGCAGAGGAGCTGCAGTGCACGATACTGCGAGCTGAGGGCTTAGCGTAGAGGAGAGGATGGGTGTTCCGCGGTGCGCTGAGATGCGGTAAGGTTGGGAATATTGTGAGTAAGTGGAAATGGTGCGACGCGAGAAGAAATCGTGCGACTTGCGCGGGGTTAAGCATCGCACGGGTAGAAGTGCTGCGAGTAGAAGGGGACGTGCGATGCGCAGAGCTAGTTGATCTAGTGGCGCGCAGGAGAAAGAGAGAAGAAGTGGGATGAACAGAACCTGGTCCAAGACACTTGAGTCTTGGCCAACCCATTAGATTCACTTCGGGTGAGACTTCAGATCGCTTCGCGGTCTGTCGCCGAAAGGGCCAGTGAGTTTTGGGTGTTGTTGATTAATTATAGTAAACCCGGGTCTTCCCATGCAATCAACAAAAATAATGGATTGTCAACTTCTAGTGGTGAGTCATCAAGGGCATCAAAGAATAAGTTGTCAATTAATTTATTGATTACTGCCATGTCAACCTGGTTATCTTCTTCCATACCTTCGACTGGTTCATTGGCTAGTGGTGGCTAGAGGTTATCTGAGGGTATAATTGATGTGGTGCAACTTGCTGCAATTTCGGAAGAGGTGTTAGGATTTCTTACTAAAGTCGACTTAATGGTCGCTATAGTTCTTGGTTTTTGTGGTATTTGGCCAAGTTTCTATGCTAGGAGTTGGTGTGTTGTGCTAGATTCAACTAGGGAGCACTTGGTAGAAATTTTCTAGGCTGAATTAAATAGTTCTAGAAGTTTTTCAACGAATGCTTAGAAGTCACCATCCTGGTCGAACCTCTCTTTTAGGGTTTCTGGCATAGCATTTTTGCAAATGTCAACTGGTCTTATGGTGGGTATTTGTGTGGTGTATTCCTATGTAATTTGGGTTGGATATGGGGGTGGAGGTGTATACACTAGGTCGACAGTGTTTTTGTCGACTGAAGGGGTTGTATTTTTTACCTTTTTTGGCCTCCCCTACTTTTCCCCTGACTCGACAAAGTGTCTAAACTGCGTCTTGAATAGAAATTTGTTCACTATAGTGTCTTCTATGATGTTGACGGTTGTAGCTACTAGTTCATCTTGATCTTTTGATTCTGAGAGGATAAGCTTGTGCTTCCCCTTCCCTTTTGCTTGAGTTTCCTTTTTTCTTGCGGTTGCTATTTCCCTTGCTAGTTTTCTGATTTTGTCTTTGGTTATAGTGTATTATAGGTTTTCAGATTCAATTTCTTCCTCTATTACTTCTCCTCCCTCCTGTTGGTGAACTAGACTTATGTTTTTCTCTGCCATTTTAGCCACCTGATGCTCAGTCGGTGTACTTCCCCTTTGGGTCGGTGGTGGTAAAGTTTTTATTTGTAGTTTGTTAGTGTTCTCTGCTGGTGTCTCTTCTGACATGAAGGTGCTGATATATAGTCGGAGTTCATAGTCCTCTTCCTTCTCCTAGTCAGTCATTGGTTCTTCAATTGTTAGGTTTACTTCCTTAGCCTTTGCTGGTATTGAAAATTTTTTATTTGATTGTCGAGCTAGCTCTTGGAAAATTTCTTCGACTATTGGGTAAGAGTGGAGAGGTCTTTCTTTTTCTTTTTCTCCATGCATATACCAGACTGTAGTGTGGTCGAGTTCTAGTTGGATGTGTGCTATTTTCAGCAAACTTCTTTGCATGTTTTGAGGCACCCTCCACCTGGTTGTCTGGATTTAAAAGTTATGGAACCATTTTTCCAACAATACTTTTCCATTTGCTAATTCCCTCATTGTTCCATTCTGTGCAAATGGCTTGAACCTCCACATGTGGTATTTGTGTGGTTCTTGGAACTGTTTTTCCCCGACTGGGCACAAGTGGTACATCACTATCTAGAGTATCAGAGATGGGAACCTTATAATTTTGGCTGACTCTTGACACTTCTCACATATATATTTGAGCATATCAATGACACACTGAGCCCACCTGTACACTTTTAATTTTTCTGCTATTGTGTCTACTGCTTCTAACATGTCTAGCTTCAGATAACTCCCTTGTCCTGGAGGGGTGAGCCCTGTTGCTATTATTTTGGCTACAATTTGTGGTGTTTGGGCTTGTATTTGACTGATCATTATCCCTTTTGAATTTTTTCCTGATGGTGTCCCTATTAATCGTTCAACCAATCCTTATTTTATGCCGATAGGGACAGGGTCACCTTGGTTTGAGAGACTAGTCATCTTGTATATGACTTCGCCAGAGATTTCTACTAGTCTGTCGAAGTAAAATTTTCCGTTGTGGTATCGGCTGATAATGAATTTTACCATGGTTTCTTTCATTCCTCCAAAACTCGCCATGAACGGTGTGTTCATGTAGTTCATAATGGAGTTGTGGTTTATCTTCTCTGCTTCTTGTGTCTATTTTTTTTTGACATAGGTGCATTCTTGATTTTGGCCCAAGTTTTCACCCATGAGATTTATTGTACCTTGACCTTCTTGATGTTTCTTAGTCATCTCATGAGTGGGGTTTATGTTGATTGTAGTTCCCTTGTTTTTGTAGCTGTAGCTCTGGTTTGCTTTAGGGCCATCTCGTTGGTCTCTTGGTCTAATTTTCTTATAGGTTCGCATTTCTCAATTTTCTGATTGTTGAATTGTTCTTTCTCTTCAAAATATAGTAAATGATCTTTTCCTGGTCCGATATTTATAGGTGGAGTGGGTGACGTTTCTATCGATGGATGTATTAATGGCGGAAGTAATGGTCCAGCACGGTCTTTGGAGTTTGAGTTAATTGCGATTTGATTTTGGCACTCCTTCTGATCGTAGTCATGAAGGCATGATTTGACCTTTGGGGTCATTAATCGATGTCGATCATGTGAGCGGTCGATGGCGTTAGGTCGATGGGTTTGGTGTTGGTTGTCGAAGTGCTAGTTATTATATCTTTCAAAGTTTACTGTCATCCTGGGTCATGTTTTGGTTGTGTTTTGTTGTTTTTAGGCTTTTTAGATTTTATAGTTTTTGTCTGACAGTTATGGTCGTTATATGTATGTTTCTTTCTTTTTCTTTTTTGAACTTGTTTTAATTTTTGTACCGTTTTAGTCGGGCACCATTAACAAGTTTTCAAAATATTATGTCTTGTAACGTCCTTAATCGGACTGATCCGTTGGCATAAATCTCTTCAACAATGTAAGGTCCCATCCATTATGTGTGTAACTTTTTGGGTTTTCCTTTACTCAATTGTTTTATAGTAAGGCGAGGTCCCCTATCGACATATTTTTGTTTTTGATATTGCGATTGTTACAGCTGATTTTACCACACATGGTAGATCACACATTTATGGCCTTCCCTATCCCTCTGTAGACTCTTTGGACCCCATGGACTATTTTTGTACCTTTGATGTTTCCAAGATCATCCCTAAAAACACATGTTATTTTCCATACATGACTTTTAAACCTATTCTTGCGTATATATGTGGATATGACCCTCAAACCCGCGTACATCAAGATGTGTGCAAAAGGCCAAATAGTTTTGCAGTTTTCCTTGATGTGGATCCGAGTCACTTGTCTCTTGGCCTTCCATATGCCTTGAGATTGCTCGGATTTGACCTTCCATTACCCCATTGAAGCACTATATAAGGAACCCTTCAGATACATTGAAAGGGGAGGAATTGAAGAGCAAGAAAACAATAGTCCATTATTGTCGGAGCTTATACTTGAGTCTGCATCCCTTTGTCCCTTTGAGCACTTTGTGTTCTTCCCAATATTTCCTTTGCTTATGAGCCTTCTATTGAGAGATGGAGGATTGAAGTGGTGGAAGCCTAGGTGGAGGACTCATTTTCTCCGGTTCGCAGACATGCCGACAGAGGTTGTCACTATTGTAATCTCTGATTTATATTAATAGAAATATCGTTTCCTGTCCAATAATGTGTATTTAAATGAATATTGAATCCATTGATGCTTTTAAATGCTTATATTTTATTGATTATATATTATAGAGTAGGTCTAACACCATTATATAGCATGCTTGTCATGTTTGTTGATTATTGAGAGAGAAAATTGCTAATACAAGCGAGATTGGAAAAGATCAACGGGGATTTACATCAACCATCTGGAATAAGGTATGTTTTGAGGTCCTTTAGTGTTAGATGTTTTGTTTCTCTTACATATGGGAAGGGATTGATTTCTACGGTTACTCTGTTTGTTGTGGTACCCCATGCCATAGGAAGTTTTCTCTGTAATAGAATTGGCGACTCTGCTGGGGAATTCCTAGTCATTTCCTTTGGGGGTTTTATCAACATTCAATGTTCTTGAATTGTTCTAATTTCTTTGTTTTTGAGTCGGGTCTGGGGGCATGTTTGCCTAGTAGTGTCTGATAGGAGTCAATTTTGTCTCAGCTTGTCTGGTTACCTTTTTTTTATCTATTTTTGTTCCTGTACATGAGTTTTGTTTTCACAGTCGCGTGTACACGCGGTTTTTACTGGAATATCTGCATATATACACGGATTTTCTGCACACAGTCGCGTATGCCATGAGTTTTTCCTTTTTGGGGAAGATTAAGTGTTACTGGGTGAGTTTGGATGATTGCTGAGTCTTCTTGGATGCTTCTGGAGTCTATATACACCTCTGTTTCTGACCAGAGATGCTTTTTAGTTTGATTTTTTTTTAAATGTTCTTGTCATTTCATTTTCTATTTTTTGTTTTGGGATTAGTGCATTAGGTCTATTTTACCTTAGTGATTTGATTAGGTGATGTATGATAGTGCTTGCAGAGTTTGGGGGTTGTAGAGTCATACTTTTGCTTTATTATCTCATTTTAATTCAAAAAATACAAAAAACATTTTCTCTTTTGCATCATTATGCATTGTTTCATTTTTCATTTTGCATGGTACTTGGTACTTGCATTAGGTTTGCTTGGAGAGTATTAGTCAGATTTTCATATAGGAATGATTGCATATTCATTTGAAGGAAAATTTTTCACTTCACGTAGTAGCATACCCCCTTTTTCATTTGACACAATGCATTTGCATTGATTATTAGGTGTGCACTTTACTTCTTGTTGTGTCATAACATCATTAGTTGCACGACCATTTTCCCTTTTGAGTAATAAGCCAATTAAAATCAACGCATAATAAAATGAATTACTCTCTTTTCTTTTATAGCATGCAACAACAAGATTAGGTTTTAGGGTCTTGGAATAGTTCATTGTGAGTAAATTCTCCAAGACCACTAAACAAAACATTTATGTGTCTGTCCAGGTGAGAGTGTGAAATTCCTTTATATAATTAGTGTTTCGCAAGACCCTCTTCTTACAAGGGAGTTAAGCATGAGGTAGTGTGAGTGGTTATTGATTGGGATGACCCCTAGTCGTAATTGAGTAGAACTGGAGATATTTCCAGGATTGTATTCATATCTGGGGGCTCTTTCGAGAGTTTTTGGCTTTGCTACCCTGTCCATACAGTCAATCCCACTTGTGACTGTTCTCCTAAGCATTGATTATATTGAGGTGACCTTAGTTTCCTTACCTAGGTTAGCGAGGGGGTACTTCGTAGAGGTTATTCTGTAGGTGTCCTGGCTAGGTAGGGGTCAAACAGCATAGTTGCTATATGCATTGAAGCTGAAGGCCACTATAATTGGTTACAAACCTACGCTTGTTTTGTATTGGAGTCTCAAGCCTCTCCTAGGCAATACATGCCTACTTCATTCGGGAGCTCACATATCCTACCCTTGTTTGCTTGTGATTTGGATTTACATTTTATAGGGGTATTCTCTATGCACGCTAGTTTTCCTAGGGTTTGCATAATTAGATTGAGTCTTTTTCATTTTTGAGTCATTGTGGATTTGGGCGCAGCACTTCATCATTCTCGTTGTTTAGCAGGACTTCCACCTTCCACATCTCCTCCTCCTTTGGGAGAGAGAAATAGATAGTCCATGCGAACTACTTCTCATGTTGATTCACACAGGATGGGAGATCACGAGGATGAGATTCCTGAGATGTCTTATCTACCTCACAAGTTTGGGGATGCATATTCTACTCCCATATATGACCCTTCACCAGAAATACCTTCACATTCTGGTTATGATCCCTCATTCACAGGTTGTCGGTATTGGTTTCTAGGCGACGAGACTCATCATGAACCCACAAGCACTAGTCATGTTTGTTATGGCATGCCTGATATCCCTACACATGATCTGACACATCATACCGAGTCAGAACTTGAACCTATCACTACGCCTAGGGGCACTCCTATTCCTTTCCATGCAGAGAGATTTGGGAGCACTAGTCACATTGCACCTTCCATCGCCGTGGTGGAAGCTACCTCACATGTGTGTCCTAGACCTAGTGTTAGTAGTCATATGTAGATACCAGAACCGAGATGAGTGACCATAGGGAACACCATTTACATTCCTTCACATGTCCCTTCATTCTCAAACCCTACTCCTTAGAATGCATTTTTGACAACCCTTCCCCCCCCTCACTTACGTGGTCCTTTGGGCTGGAATATCTCTACTAGCCATGTTCGTACTGCGACTGCTCGCATGGTAGTATCTCAGAGCCAAGTACCTCCTATTGTCTCAGGAGGTCATATTCCTATTTCTGGATCATCTCATGGTCCATCGCGAGGAGTTCCCCATATCCCTAACTATGGAGCTTCTCATGGGACACCTTATGGAGCTTCTCATGGATAGTCTTATGGACTGCAGTATTGATAGAACTATCAAACCTATGGGTACGGGTATCAACAACCTGCTTACTTTTCCAATTATGGCTTTGTACCACCGCATAGTCAAGGTACACCACATAATAATGCTTCCATGCAGCCTTACATGGGTCAAATGGGAGGAGGATATTATGGCCAAGGCCATGGTATTTATAGCAATCATCCTTACATGAACCAAAACTATCAGGGAGTGTGGCATAGACCAGCTCAACCTAGGCTCCCTTTCCTTGCAACGTTGAACTTACCTGACTTATAGAGACTTATGAACAATCCAGTATCTCATGACCGGGCCTAGCCGACCGTCCCTAACAAGATTCCTTTGGACATTCCCAAGTTTGAGGGAAAAGATGGAGAAGATCCTAGCGAGCATGTCACTACTTTTCCCTTTTGGTGCTCTTCCAACTCCTTACATGACGAATTAATTCGTTTAAGGCTATTTCAACGCACCTTCATCGGGCCTACAGTGAAATGGTATATAGAGTTACCAAGGGGGGCATTTGTTTTATTCGATGACCTTGCCATGACTTTCCTCAATCACTTTTAGCTACCCATGCGTTACAAAGTTGGTACAAAACTCTTGTTGACATTTCGAAAAGACAAAGACACACATATCTTGGATCATATTCAAGAGTGGCGTAGACAGAAGTGGTTGATTAAATCCTTTATACCACCAGAGTTTCTCCTTGAGTGGTTCCTCAAGTCATTGTTACCTTACATTGTGCAAGATATTTTTACATCCGGAGTCTAAAACAAGGAGCAAGCAATATTTAGGGAACAAGATTTGGATTTGATCTACGCTCAATCCATACTTTTGTATGAGATTATACCTAATGCTATGCGATCTGGTTTCGATCCAAAGATCAAGCCTGGACCACATGCCGATGACATTGTGGGTTGTACAAGTGCCAAACCTATGAATTCAGTTGGGAAACAAGTGAGCCAATTGTATATTAATCAATCCAATTCGGGACAAGCCATGGCTTCATCTCAACCCACCCAAATGGTGAGTGTACTTTTCATGCAATTGTCAGACTAGAAGGGCAACCAGCAACCCAGAAGGAATAAGAAAAAGGGTAAAAATAATCATAAGGGTGGGAGCAAGAACGAAAATGCTAATTTTAATGACAAGAATGCTCGTAATGCTAGGGGGGACAAGTAGTCTAAACATAAGGTAATGTTTCCTTGCGAATTGTGTAAGGAGGACCACCTCACTCACTTGTGCCCTCATATGGAAGATGCCTTGAGATTCATAGCACAGGGCCCAACTGTGCTAACTAATACTTTAACCCATAATCAAAATATGAACTCAAGGACCAACGATCCTCATTGTGCATCAAGTGGAGATCAAAATCCACCAGAAGCTAATACTGGTCATGGTTGCATCAACATGGTACATGCTACTAAGGTTGTGACTCGTGCGAAAGATTATGGTTTGTCACAACCAGACCTTGGAAAAGAACCTGCTCCATCCAAGAGCCCTTTGTGTATTGAAAGCACTATGGATAAACCTAAAATTGTACCTCGCATTCCTAAAGGAGTCATAAAGCATTTGGGGCACAATCCTACTGCCCGAGCTGCCCAGAACTATTTTGTTGTCAAGGATTTGGGCCAAACTCCTTGTGCGATGTCCATGCTTGAAGTACTTTAGAGTTGTCCTTCGCAAAGGAAAGCCTTGCTTTCTGCTCTTGGGGTTAATGATGACAAATCTTCTTCTGTTATCAAATTTGAAACCATGGGACTACAGCCTCACCTGCCTTACTACATGTCTTTTTTTATTCATGTAGAGTGTCTTAATATGACTGTCAAACGCACTGTGATTGATGAAGGCACTGCTGCTTCTGTGATGTCTTTGTCATGTTGGAAGGGTTTAGGTTCTCCTGAGTTGTCTCAATCCGCTATGATGTTGTCTTCCTTTGATGGTATATCATTTAAGCCACATGGGATTCTTCCTTCTCTTAAGGTCCAATTGGGAGGGAAGACCATCACGATCAAGGTCTAGGTGGTTGATGCGCCCCTTGCCTACAATCTTTTGCTGGGCTGGAATTGGATGTATAGTATGCAAGCCGTAGCCTCTTCTCTCTTTCGAGTAGTATGCTTTCCATTTAATGGGAATATCATTATGATTGATCAAACATCATTTCGTAATCTGATTGTTAGTGCATCATTGGGGGCTTCTATCCCGATTATCGATTATTCTTAGTTGGCAACTGGGAGTGTGGGTGTAGGTATGCATCCATCTCTTATGGGGACCTTTAGTTGTCCTACGCCCATTCTTATGATCGGATCTAGTTTTGGTGGGGCTTCATATTCATTGAATTCAGTGTATTTTTGCACTACCCATATGGAAGATCCTTGGATTCTTCCTTCACCGAGTCCTTCGAATAGACCTATCGAAACAGATGTGCCATTTCCTACAGCGATGATAGCATATCAAGTGAATCTTGATTGCATTATAGAGCCTAGTCCTTCCTCTTCATGGATGGAGGAGGAGCACCCGTATGTGCTTCCTGTATGGGTAGTTGAGTCCTCTCATGCATATAATTTCCTTGATGACGTTTTTCCATTAGATGAAGCCACTATTGAGGCCATGTCTGGGGTTTAGCCACCTTGGGAAGAGTTTCAACATAGATCATATTTTCTTCCCGAGCTTAACCGTATGGAGCGTGAGGAATTTAGGGAGATTCTTAGCGAGAAGATTTGTAGTCCCATGATTCCATTGAGCTCTCCTGGTCAGATGGCTGATGGGAACATGATGAATTTATCACCTACTATTCCTATCAATATTTCTCATGATCCTGGCAAAGTTGAGAACGTCTACATTGGGGTAGATTGTTCCCTTGATGAAATCAAGGAGTATACCGAGCTATTTAAAGAGTTTCATGACATATTTTCTTGGTCATATGAGGAAATGTATCGAACCTCGTATTGTCTAACATGATATTAAGACCTATCCGAATGTGAAGCCCGTTCGACAATGTTTGCGTGTGGTGAATCCTAGAAAAGCACCCGCTATTAAGGCTGAGATAGAGAAGCTGTTGAAATCCAGTTTTATCTATCTCGTTCCCTTGATGGAGTGGGTTTCAAATCCCATTTTGGTTGATAATAAGTAGGGAGTGATCCGTATATGCACTAATTTCCATGATTTAAATCGTGCTTTTCCTAAGGATAATTTTCCCACACCATTTATTGATCAGATTTTGGATGAGTGTGCAGGAAGCGAGGTATTCTCCTTCATGGATGGTTTTTCCATATATAATCAGGTTCATATCAAACTCGAGGATCAAAATAAAACTGCATTTATTTGTTCTTGGGGTAGCTTTTCATATTGGAAGATGCCTTTCAGTCTTAAAAATGCTAGATTTACATTTCAACGGGCTATGACCTTAATTTTTCATGATCTCAAAACAATTATCGAAGTGTACTTGGATGATCTTTCTACTCATTCTCATCTGAGAGTGTGTCATCCATACCATTTGAGATTAGTATTCGAAAGATGCTGCCATTACCAGGTTAGGTTAAATCCTCATAAGTGCATCTTTTGCATGACTGTTGGTCGCTTTTTGGGGTTCATTGTATCCAAGGAGGGTATAAGAGTCGATCCTTTAAAGGTTGAGGCAATACTTCAATTGTCTCCCCTGCGTAATATTAGACATCTTCAGTGTTTGCAAGACATAGCAAATTTCTTGCAGAGATTCATGGTTAATTTTTCCAATTTGACTAAAGGATTTATGAGTCTTTTAAATAAGGACACTACTTTTTGCTGGGATGAGTGAGCCCAGGAGTCCTTTGATGCTCTTAAGTGAGCCTTAGCATTGGCCCCTGTGCTTAGTCCACCTGAATATAGCCATGATTTTTTGATTTATGTGGCTGCGTCCATAGAGATGGTTGGTATGGTTTTGGTTCAGGAGGATGAGGAGCTCCATGAGCATGTCATATATTATTTGATCTGGAACCTTATTGATATGGAAATCCATTATTCTCATGTAGAGAAACTTTCCTTGGCCACCGTTCATGCGGTCCAAAGATTGAGACATTACATTCTCCTTCGCCAGACCTTGGTGGTAGCTCATGTCAACCCATTTCAGTTCATCCTCACTAGAAGGATGATAAAGGGAAAATATAATAAGTGGATTGTTATTTTGCAAGAATTCGATATCGAATTCATTTTGGCAAAATCATTGATCTTTGCGAAGATCATTTCTGATTTTCCAAGTGTGGAGGAGGAGGAAGTTTATGAGGATACGTTTGTCGATGAGCATATTTTCCTTATCTCAACTTTGGACCCATGGTATGGGGATATCATTGTATATTTGCAAACATTTAAGGTCCCTACTCACCTTTCATAGGATGAGTGACGACAATTGTGTCATGTATCTAAGAACTACCGTATAGTGGATAACACTTTGTATCGCCGCGGGGTAGATTCCATTTTGCGTCATTTCTTAACCCATGATGAGGCTGAGGTTGTGCTGAATAATTTCCACTAAGGGGCGTGTGGTGGTCATTTATCTGGGATTTCAAAAGCCCAAAAAATATTGAGAGTGAGATATTTTTGGCCATCGATCTTTAAAGATTGTGTCAATGCAGTTAAGAAGTGTCACCCTTTCTAGGTGTTTGCATGCAATATGCGCTTGCGTCCTTCTTCGTTACATCTGATTATTACCGCTGGTCCCTTCACCAAGTAGGGGATTGAATTCATGGATTACAACCCATCTTCGGCTGGGACGCATCATCACATTATAGTGGCTGTCGATTATTTAATGAAATGGGCAGAGGCTATGCCCACGATTAAATCCGATGGTGAGACAGCAGCGCATTTTTTTTTCAACCAAATTATTACTTGGTTCGGCATTTCGAAAGAGCTTGTAATTGACCATGGTGGGCACTTTCAGAATAAAATGATGGAAGAGTTGGCTTCAAAGTTAGGGTATAAGTAGGAGGACTCCTCTTCTTATTACCCTCAGGTGAATGGATAGGTTGAAGGAGTGAATAAATCACTTAAGTCCATTCTCCAGTGAACCATCGTGCAAAGCAAGATGAATTGGCATATCATGTTATATCCTGCTTTGTGGGCCTATAGAACCATGGTTAAGACTTCCATCGGTTTCTCTCTATATCATCTAGTACATGGGGTGGAGTCTGTCCTGCCGGTTGAAAGCGAAATCCCTTCGTTGAAGCTAGCTATAGAGATTTTACCAGACACTTCCGCATTGGAGGAACGTTTCGTCCACTTGGAGTAGTTTGAGGAGCAGCGTTGGGATGCCTTAGTGGCTCTAGAAGTAAATAAGCATCGCGTTAAGGTCCAATATGATAATTCTATTCATCCAAGGAAGTTTAGTGAAGGTGATTTGGTCCTTTTGTGGGATCAAGCTAAAGAACCCTTGGGGGTAGGGAAGTTTAATCCCATGAAGCATGGTCCTTACATAGTCAAACGTGTGTTAGAGAAGGGTGCCTATGAGCTGGTGGATTATGAAGGGACAGCCTTGGTGAAGCCTAGAAATGGGCTCTATCTTAAAAAATACTATGCATGATCTTCATCTAGGGCTGATTGTTGTGTATTATTGTACTTATTTTGCATAGTTAGGTTTTCTTATGGTGATCAGGTTTGTTGATTAGCTTTCGTTTCTTATGGCAGATGTCGATGGAGTCTTTCGCTTACATAGGATTCGCTGATGGTGCTAGCTGTCACACTCAAAACTCAACTTCTACTGCTTGGGTGATTTATACCCCTATGGGTCAAGTATTGTCTTCAAGAGGCGTATGTTTACAGCCTTATTCAAACAATGTTACTGAATATAGTGCCGTTATTGAGTTATTGTGGGATGCCATTTCAAATGGTGTTCTCTCTCTTGAGGTACGTCTTGATTCACAGTTAGTGGTTTCACAGCTTAATGGCTTGTATTGTATTAAAGATCCAACATTATTATGAAGATTCTTACGTGTGATATTGCTAGAACAGAAATTTGAGAACATAACATACATACATGTTTCAAGAATTTTTAATCAAGTTGTTGACTTATATCCTAACTATGTGTTAGATTGGCATTTGTTTCATAGACCATAAGAATATCACAAACATACGTTTTTACACACATGTAAATAAATAAAATCGATCATCATAAAAAAATTTCATTAACATCCAAAATGTGACGTCATAATACATAAGTGTCATAATACAAAATCGGGGCTTCCGAGCCACCAAAATATAATACATAGTAGTACAAAAAGAAATACTCTCAGGACTCTAAGGTTGAGGAGGAGGGGGGGGGGGGGGGGGGGGGGTTCTAATCGTGGCAGCACACCACGTCTCTAGCTAGCCATCGAAATAATCAAACCCATGACCGTGGTACACCAACCACTTGGCGCTGCATGGTCTCAAGAAAAGTCCTCGACTTGTGCCATGGGTACCTTGTGTGTCAAGTGTACAAAGTTTGTGTGGATGCTTTGGAGCGTCCGCTCTACATCTGCACCCATGATGTCTTCTCCTCTTCCCCTTCATCTATGATGAGGGAAACCATCAGGTTTCCATGGTCCAACATCTGCATACACATGATAGATTGTCACTATGTGTCGTCACACCAAAACATGTCTTTTGAGTCAATATATAAAAAAACGCAAAAAAAATTAATAATTCAAAAATGTAAAAAGAGGGTTTGGGATTCATTACCTATGTCACCATATGCCACTCCTGGTGGTAGGGGCATGTCCAAATCTCCCTAGAAATATATCCCTGTATAGGGGTAGTCATCGATGGCAATGATCTGCCACTGTCGCCATGGAAAGAATTCTGTTGGGTAGGGGTTAGCCACCCTACCTTCGCCCAGTTTGTGCAAAACATTTTCCCAACGATGTTGGGACAAATATTGAAATCCGTGTGGAGAAATGTCCACTCTAGGGATTAGCCTCGGTACATGCTCAAAGAAGAACATGCTCAGTATGCTGCTGAAATCGAATTTTCTCACCCTACCCATCTTGCAGTCACTGAGTTGCTACTTCATGTTACTCAACATCACAGTTCTCCATTCGTACACTGTGGGTCTCATACACTCCACCGCATAGAACATCAATGGCCATGAGGCCTGGTCGACTGAAGCTAGACCAGCTATCCTACCGAGTGCCAATAGTATGGCCTTCAGTCCCAGCACCTAGATCGAGTTTGTCGGGATTTGACTCCCAAGATTTTCTATGTCCGGAAAGTAGTACACCGCAATGTACTCATCAATAGTCAGACCACCTCCAGGCCCGCGAGATCGTAGATTTACCACCTCTCCTCATCAGGATAATCCAGTAATAAAGTATATGTACTCAATCTCTATACTGAGAGACATCTCGTCAATGTGAAAAGACTCTGAGTTTGGATCCCAATAATTTACTAGCATCTACAGGATTCTTGGTTTGGCCCTCAGGATGCCAAGACACCAAAGCTTATACAAACCACATGCACGTAGAGCTTGTTGGGCCATTAAGTCACCTTGGACAGCCTCTTCTACATCACCATGTTCCCTCTCCCTCCATTCTAGAACCATCCCGCACATAAAACATTATTTTTTATCATTATTTTCCTTAAAACTCCTTATTCATGGTCGCATACGCGACTGTTTGCAAAATATCCGTGTATGTACGTGATTTTGGGAGGGTTTTCCGCATATGGCTAGCCCTATACGTGGAAAAAACCCCAATATCACGTGGGATGAAATGCCTACTTTAGATTGGCCTACAAAATAAAATTGACCATGGAAACTAAAAAAAAATTCATGAAATTGGAAGAGGAGGACATGAGGAGTTACCTGGAACAAACGGTGTCGAATTTCGCCAGACAATGTTCTTGGAATTCGCATTGGAAGTTTTGAGCTCAAATGGGTAAAAATTTCAAATGATATGGAATTTTTGAATTTTTTACTATTTATAGAAATTTTTGAAATTTTTTACCCACTTTCTATAGTTTTTGACCGTTTCTGACCATTTTGGACTGTTTTGGACTAATTTGATGATGTAGGAGTCCATTTTGACTGCCATTTGACCCGTTTATGCCAATTTTAGGTATTATGTCTAAACTGACATATAGGTTAGATTTCACATCCATTTGCACTTTGCATGACCTTATGACCATTTCATTATAACCTTAGGTACAGACCCATTCTATCTTGTCACAGAACCTCCTTGTTGCTTTTGGAAGTGACATGATGTGAATGGTAGAGCTTGACCATACATGGGTGCCCTAGTTAGCTCCTGTTTTGCATTTGGTTCCCATGCCGGCATTTTTCCTTTAGGGTGTGGGAGTCCTTTCTATAGTATCGCCATGACTTTGCAAAAGAGCCTCATACTCCTCTTGATATTTTTGTTGGCCTTTTCCCCAGGACTCCCTTATGTCAAGTTGTAATTGCATTATCATAAGCTTTTCTTGCCTTATTGAGCCTTATGTCGACTTCCCTGACTTTGATTATCAACCATATAGCCCGAGCTTGTCTCATGTTTATCCAAGCAGGGCCATTTTACATATATTTTGCATCTTGACACCCCATTTGTTACTGGGAGGGGAATTTACCCTGAGTGTCATTATCCTACACATGTTTCCTTGCATTGAGAATAAGTACGTTCCACTACTTGGAACTAGTTTGTTTGCCCCTTGACACTCGTCTCCTCCTAGTCTGTAACTATAAAGCACTTTTATTCTTTCTAAAGATTTTTAAAATATTTGAAAAAATCCAAAAAAACAAAAAAACAAAAAATCCAGACAGGAAAAGATGTTATCTTTGGCAGTAGTCGAGTCATGTCGACTTCGAATAGATCACTGTATATGACATCCATTGGTTGGGTTAAAAGTTTGAATTTAGGAGTTGTACTCGTTTCTCTGAGTTTATCTCCACCGACTGGTTAAGCTTCCAGATCCTATGGAGCCTATGTCGATGCCTCCTGTGTCACAGAGATGTTCCAGTTTTGTATATTGATTCTATGCTGCCTCCATTCAGTCACCATTCACCTTTATGCTCTTGTTCGAAGGAAGTTGAAACCTGAGTCGGATATTCCTTAGCTCTCTTGACTTTGTATGTTGGCCATTCTCGGTACTGTTACTGGGTCATGCACATTATGATAAAGTCCATCCACATTATACAGCTTTGTTGACTACCTCGTGTTAGATGATGAGGAATGCCTTAATTCACTCCTTCTAGCATATTTCATCCCATCGACTTCAAATCATTTATTCTGGGATAGGAATCTAGAGACATTTTGAGTGCCTTGAGACTTGCAGTCATTAGTGGCAAATTCTCTTGCCGTCGACAGTTTTGGGAATACATCAATGTCCCCTGATCGATGGATTCTCTCAAGTGTTCGACCTCAACACATTTATTCACACTTGTTATTTTGCACTCTAGTATGTTGATTCGCATTTTCTTTATCGGTGGGTGATCTCGTGTCTGTTAACGGTATACATCAATGACCGGTAATCAGACGATGGACTACTATGTTCGACCTCGACACCTCTATTCACATAGTAGGACATGTATTCGTAGTGGATTGTGTAGAATACCTTCCACATTGGTGGCATTTCATATATGCTATCTCCTTGATCATGCCGGTATTCATGAGTTTTCACCTCTCATGACTTGATTCCAGTGTATGTCAGATATCTTCAACCATTATGGAGATCTTGATCCATTGTATATATTTAGCTTTCATGGAGATCATGATCCTTTGTATATCTTCATCATGGAAATTCTGATTTATCTATATTGTACGTGGCGATGACCACACATGTCATATTTTGTATCATGCCTATTCATGGCCATTGTACTCTTATGTATCCGGGACTGCTGTATGTACTTGTAGTCATATGAAAAGATATTTGTATGGTACTATTGGATGGCTGGTTCTTCCACCTGATTCTTCATCACTCCACTTCTGGGATGGAATTATAATGTATTTCGGCCAATGTATCACCCCTCTGACCTCACACATTAGGGGGCATCTGTTACAGCTGATTTTACCACACATGGTAGATCACACATTTATGGACTTCCCTGTCCCTTTGCAAACTCTTTGGACCCCATGGACTATTTTTGAACCTTTGATGTTTCCAATATCATCCCTAAAAACACATGTTATTTTCCATACATGAATTTTAAACCTATTCTCTCGTATATACGTGGATATGACCCTCAAACCTGCGTACATCGGGATGTGTGCAAAAGGCCAAGTAGTTTTGGAGTTTTCCTTGATGTGGATCCGAGTCATTTGTCTCTTGGCCTTCCATATTCCTTGAGATTGCTCAGATTTGACCTTTCATTACCCCATTGAAGAACTATATAAGGAACCCTTTGGATACATTGAAAGGGGAGGAATTGAAGAGCAAGAAAACTATAGTCCATTGTTACTGGAGCTTATACTTGAGTATGCATCCCTTTGTCCCTTGGAGAACTTTGTGTTCTTCTCAAGATTGCCTTTTATTTTGATCTTGCTATCAAGATATGGAGGATTGAAGTGGTGGAGGCCTAGGTGGAGGACTCAGTTTCTCTGGTTCACAAACGTGGCGACAGAGGTTGTGACTGTTGTAATATTTGATTTATATTAATAGAAATATCTTTTCCTGTCCAATAATGTGTATTTAAACGAATATTGAATCCATGGATGCTTTTAAATGCTTATATTTTATTGATTATATATTCTAGAGTAGGTCTAACACCATTATATAGCATGCTTGTTCTATTTGCTGATTGTTGAGAGAGAAAATTGCTAATACAAGCGATATTGGAAAAGCTTAACAAGGTTCTACATCAACCATCTGGAATAAGGTATGTTTCAATATCCTTTAGTGTTATATTTTTTGTTTCTCTTGCATATGGGAAGGGATTGATTTCTGTGGTTACTCTGTCTATTGTGGTACCCCAATCCATAGGAAGTTTTCTCCATAATAGCGATCATGCCAAACCTTCTGTTGCTGTTTTTGGATTTCTTGATGTTGCAAAGCGAGTAGTTGGTGTTCTTCTAGCTTGATTAATTGCATCAGTCGATCCTTCTTTCCTTCTTTGACGTCAACATATAAAATATATGCTATGATAGGTGTTTGCTGTCGAAAATGTAGTGGAACAACTGATTCTTGGCCATAGACTAGTCAGAATGGTGTTTGGTCAGTCGAACGCTTGTATGTTGTTCTGTAAGCCCATAGTATTGCAGGTATCTTTTCATCCGTATCATCTTTGTCGGTGTTGTAGATTTTTGTTAGGCCCCTTGTTAGTGTTTTGTTGAATGCCTCGGTTACTCCATTCGACTGAGGGTGATAAGCTGTACTACGTCGGTGGTCTATTTTAAACTAGTATGTTAGTGATTTGATGGTTTTGTTAATAAAGTGTGAACCTTGGTCACTGATTAGGGTTATTGGGCATCCAAATCTGGTAATTATATTTTCGTAGGTAAATTTAGCAGCTATCTCATTGGAACATGAGTCGACTGGTTTTGATTCTACCCACTTGGTTACATATTCTATTGCGGTTATTATGTACCTTGCACCTATTCTTTTTGCTGGTGTCAGGAATGGTCCTATGAATTCGATGGCCCAAATTTCAAATGTCAAACTTGGGTTTACTGATATCAATGGAATTCGTGAACTAGGTAGAGGTCGACCCAGTCGTTGACATCTGTCGTATTGGCTAACAAAATTTTTACAATCTTGGTATACTATCGGCCACCATAGCCCTGACTGTTGGATTTTCTTAGCAGTTGTATCTGCTTGAAAATGACCTCCCACCAGTCCATAGTGTGCTTCGTACATGATATTATCTCTTTCGTGTTCTAATACGCATCATCTGAGAATGTCATCCAGGCCCATTTTATATAAAATCCATTTATGAGTCTATATGGTGTAGCTTTCATAGCTAAGATTTGTTTCTTTTTCATGCTCATGCCCTCTGGTGATTGACCACTTTCTAAGAATTGAGCTATTTCCTCTAATTCTACTGGGACTGATTTTATTCGAAATAAGTGTGCATCCGGTAGGTCGTCTTAAACTCCTGTCGGCTCCTCTCCTATGTCAATTCGCAACAAGTGGTCGGGCTTGACATTTAATTTTCCTGGTCTAACAATGATTTCAAATTCAAATTCTTGGAATAGTAGCCATCGACAAATTCTCCCATGGTGTAAGGGTTTGTTTACAAGGTATTTTAATGCTTGGTGGTCGGTATAAAAGATGAAAGGGTTGCCTAGTAGGTAATGTCGATACTTTTGTAGTGCAAAAACCATTCCTAATGCTTCTCTCTCTGTTGTCGAATAGTTTATTTCTGCCTTATTTAGTTTTCTGCTGCTGTGAACTATGGGGAAATCCATTATCTCGTCCCCTGCTTGTGTTAAGATAGCTCCTATTGCTAGGCCTGATGTGTCGATGTGTACATGAAATTTGATCGACCAATTCAGGAACCTTAGGATGGGTGCCTCGACTAGCTTCATTTTTAGTGTTTCAAATGATATGTTACATTCATCTGTCTAGTCGAGCTCCTAATATTCTCTTAATAGTTCTTCCAATGGATAGGTCATATCTGAATAGTATCTCATAAATTTCCTGTAATATCCTGTATGACCAAGTAGTACCCTGACTTGTTTTGGGTTCACTGGTGGTTTTAAGTCGAGGATAATTTTTATTTTTGCAAAGTCGACCTTGATTCCTTCTTTGCATACAATGTATCCTAATAGTATGCCTATAGGAGTTAGGAATATGCATTTCCTTATGTTCAGAGATATATGGATTTGTCAGCATCATTCCAACATGAGCCTTAGCCATTTGCAGTGATCTTTCAGCATAGAGTATATTGTCCAATCATAAAAATATACTGCCATTGTTTTGTAGATATATTCTTGAAATGTTTTGACCACAATTCTCGAAAATACTGCAGGTGCATTTTTTAGACCAAAAGGCATAACTCTGTAGGCAAATGAGTCAAATTCACATACAAATGTTGTCTTTTCTGGTCTTCTTTAGCTATTGGTACTTGGTTGTAACCTGAGAATCCATCTGTAAACGAGTATCATTCATGTCCCTCGACTTCATTTAGGATTCCATCTACATATGGTGTTGGGAATGGGTCTGTTAAGGTGACTTTGTTTAATTCTCTGAAGTCGACATAGATCCTTAACTTTGTTGGGTCATGTTTCTTTGGTTGTACAACCACTGGAATTTTCCATTCTGATTGGTCAATTGGGTAGATAATTCCTACTGCAAGCATATTATCAATATCTTTCTTGACTATCTCTTTGTATTTATGAGATAATTTATATGGCCTCTTCTTTACATGTCGGGCATCAGGTTTAATGTCCATCTTCATTTCTCCCATTTCATGGACTAGACCCTTGATATGTTTGTAGTCTCTAGCGAATGCATCTTGGAATTCTTTTAGTAAGTTTACTATTTCGGTTGTTTGTTCTTCACTCCAGTGATAACCAATTTTTCCCATTTTAGGTCGATCATCGTTTGATTTGTCAAATTATTTAGTTTTCACTTTGGCATCTAACCATTATGGTGCTTTGGCTTCATTTATTGGTTAGCTCCCTTCTTTGAATTGTGAAAATGTAGCAGGAAAGTCTACTGCAGTCATTCGATCGGTATCTTCTTATCGGCTTTCTTGACTTTAAGTACCGTGCGAATTGGTTTTGTTGTTTATGAATGGTATGATTTCCATCGAAAGCTTTTCCCTTCCGGATTTTTTGTTTTTTCATTTGTAGTCTTGTTGACTGTGGTATTGTCTTGGTTTGTATGTTATTATAGGTTATTGTCGGTCGATCATAGTGTTTTGTTAGGGTGTTGTTCCCGGTCAGTTTGATAAATGCTTTGATTTGTTTTGCAGTTTCGACTAACTTTTCATTTTGTGGTATAAAATGAAGTAATTGATGAAGTTCTCTATAAGTTCATGCCATTGAAATGTTTCACCTCGTGCTTCTTCCATTGTGTACCATTTGTTTGGTAAGTCGAATAGAATCGATGGAAACAGGTTTGGTCATGTACGTTCATCTTTATACCCAAGTCTTTTCCACTCTTTTTCACATGTTATTATGTGTTCTTCTCGGTCCTTCCCCTAGATGAACATAGGTATTTATGCTTGTTTGGTTAGCCTATTTCCTCCAAATCTTTATACAAAGTAAGTCGAATCTGTTGTCCATGTCTGTAATCTTGATTGATGGGTATCCCACCATCTAGCAGCTTGTCCTGTGAAGGTTTCTACTAAGCTTTGTAATCGGCCATGTTCACCAAGACATTAACGTTTTTATTTTTATTGATTTTATCGATCATAGTAGGGAAATCCTCTAATGAGTGATCATCGACTCCACAGCTAGTACAAAATTTTAAATTGGTTCTTTCCTTGTATGGCAATCTGCATATTGATGACCTTCTTTATAGCATGTAAAACACTAGATCGGCCGACGTGGTCAATTGTCGTGATTCCTAGAGAATTGACCTTGAACTCCATATCCTCCATGATGGTTGTTGAACCAGCACTCATATCGATGGCCTTCATATCTTTGATTATTTAGCTCGTTTTGATCATTGCTTCACTGGTTGTTATCGTTGTTCTACGCAACTGCGTTTTTCTGGTAGACTTCTTAGTAGTTTTGTCAGTTCTTTAAGTTTAAGTGGCAGTTAACTGTTGCGTGAATTTTTACTTCACAGATTGCACACCAAGATACTTTGCCATTTTTCATGTTATATGGGCAATCTTTCGGTGTGTGTTCTCCATGTTCTTGGAAAATGTCACAGAAGCACTTTGTCTGAACAAATTGAATGTCCTGTCAACTTATGTCTTGTCGATAGTTATCTTTAGCGTGTCCGGCCATTGAGAATTTTGTGCACCAGACATCATGATTCTTGAGGTTCATCTCTTTTAATGATTTCTGCATGATTTCTAGCTATTCTTCTAGTCTAGTATCCATGGGATATGCTGGGAAATCTTCATCCATCTCCACTTGCAGAGCTTTGGTAAGTGCATCTTCTTACTCTTTAAACATCTACAAGCTTATGTGCCATCGAATTTTCTATGATAGACCTCCAAGGAACCACTGAATTAAAAGTTGTTCATCAATTACATAATCCAGTTGGATGAGGAGTTCTTTCCAACGCTTGTCATATTCTCGGACAGGCTTTGCTAGATTTTGAGATGTTGTTTTCAACTTTTTGGCTGCCAAATGTTTTGTGTCTGGAGTTTTAAATAAAGATAAGAATTGCACTTTAATTTCTACTTTATATGCTTGGGAAGTTCTCTCAATATAGTTCATATACCACATTAGTGCTCTTTTCCTCAAGGCACTGATGAACTGTGCCATCTGCCGATCTTCACCTGTAACCTGATTTTCCACCCATGTTGACTCACAGACAAACCAATGTCGTCTAGGATATTCATCACCCTCATATAGAGGGATATGTGCTGATCCGTGACCCATGTCAGAATCGCTATTGTTATCTCCTCTAGGAGGTGATAGTGGTGGGGGTGGTGGTGGGGGTAGTGGGATGTTTTTCTTGTCTCATTGTGCAAAATTGTTGTCAACAAAACTTTCATTCTTGTCAGTCATTTTTTTTTGTTTCTTCTCCGACAAGCAATCGGTTTGGGTCAACTTCTCCTGTTGATGTCCAACTACACTAATTTGTCTGCAGGTCCGACTGTTCTGTATTTTCCAAAGCTGTGTTTGGCAAGGGATTCTCCTTCATTTGTTGGGTAAAGTAATTGGATACTTTAGTTGGAAGGGTACGCTTGAAGTGTGACCCAGTTTCCTTCCTCTGGTCGACATATCACTAGATGATTATCATCATTTACCTTGTCATCTAGTGAGCTCCATATACCAAAATCACCAGCTCTTAGTCTTAGGTCTTCTTCGACAATGGCTTGTATCCTAGTACTTGGTTTCGTTGGAGATAGAGGTCTTATCTCCTGGGGAAATTCTATTTGGAGAGATTCATGCTACTCTATCCAAAAGTCTTCTTCCATGGGTGATGCTTCTTCATCCATGCCTTCTTCCCGTCGGTCATGATCTCACTCTAGAAAATTTCTTTCTTGGTCTGTCACCCTAGTATTCATTCCTCTTTGCAGTGCTATAGCCCATTCTCTTCTTTCTTCCCTTCTTTTCAGCGTCTTCTCTCTCTCTTCTTTCTATAAATTCGTCGTACCTTTGTGTGTCACTGTTCGTTTGATTTCCTTTTTAGGTTGACTTTTCATTGCTGGTGATGGTATCTCCTTTTAGTCAACTAGAATCCTCTTCACTTTAGCCCAACCTATGACCAGCTACCCCCCCATAGCCTACTGGATGCTTTAGAAATCTTGGATAGTTCTATTTACTTGCTTAGGAAGTACTCCCACTCCCTTTTGGCAATGAATTTCTCCCACTTTTTATGTTTCTCCACCTAGTTAGAATTTAGTGGCGGTTTGTGCAGTGATAGATGAGGTTCTCCAATATGACCCACTCCTTTTTCTATTAGGAATTTGAACAGTAGGGTCATTAGGGAGCACAGGAACTACTTGGTATGGTTTGTATATATTTTTTCCTGAATGGTTTCTACCGAAGTTCTTTCTTCTATGGATTTCTCCTCGTAGAATTCATATGTGATCTTTTCAAAACACACCAACAGGTTTGTTCGTCCACCTCAAATCAGTTTCTCTAGCAGCTCTTGATCCTTAGTTGCTTCCAATTTTTTCATCCAACAGTTTTTTCAAAAGTTGGGGTATTGATTCTACGAACTTCTCATGAGTTTCAGTGAATAATTTCTCCTTCACTTGAGTAGTGGTTAATCTATTTCTCCTTGCGTAATTCTGTAAATAATTTTATATCTTACGCTCCCACCAGTTCTTAATCTCCTATTCTGATATCATCTGCTCATAGTCATCTGAGATATGTACTACCGGCAATGGAACCAATGTTGTAATCTCACAGATCACAGAGGGTTACCAATAATACACATTAAATCATACAGACATAATGGACACAAGAGACAAGAATATAGATGTAGAATAACATATTATATTATATCATGAGGGTCCATACATACACAGAACTAAACCAAGTTCTCATTTGGCTCAACAGCCTAATATATATGATTTACAAACAGTTACATATAACTACCTATTGGTTTGGTGAACCGACACGACCTGACGTAGCTGACCTAATCTCTAATCAGTCAGCTATTTGACTAGTCGGCTCATCGACTAGTCCCTCCAACACTATCCAAGGGCAAGAATTAAATATTTAGAAGAAAGGGTGAGTGCCCTTGAATATCTAAGGGTTTTATTGGAAGGGTATGCAATGGAGTCATTGGATCCATATCTTTGGACTCTGATAAAGTTTTCCTTTGATTTTTTACTCAATGTTTATTGCCTACAAACTCAAGTATGTAAAACTCAATAATAGAACTACTATAAAATGGCCACATTGAAAGGTTCACTTACTCGGAGAACACCCTACTTAGGAGGAGGAGAATTGTGCATCTTGGAGGAGGTCATCAAACCCTAGATAGCACAAGATAGCTCCAATTCCTCTATGGAAGCTTGGAGTTGGCTCAAGGATGATTGGTTCGTGACAACGTTCATGCAAGGGGAGTGGACCCAATTCATCACATGGCTTAGGAGGAGTGGTGGAGTCCATATGGAATTGTGACGGAGGCATGT
This sequence comes from Pseudotsuga menziesii, assembly GCA_001517045.1. Taxonomy (NCBI): domain Eukaryota; kingdom Viridiplantae; phylum Streptophyta; class Pinopsida; order Pinales; family Pinaceae; genus Pseudotsuga; species Pseudotsuga menziesii. The sequence continues at coordinate 858,809 of LPNX010908561.1, forward strand.
GAAAACACCTTGTGTAGCCACATAATATTGGAGCCCTTATTATGTATGACATCAACTAAGATCTTGACATGTGTGTTGTTGGAGTGGAGCACTTTAGTTCTTTGTTGCTACATATGATTATTGTCAATTGCTTGTAATGCGTTGACCCATGTTGTACATCGAAGTCATCATCAACAATATTTTCATTTATGGCTTATGGGCTAAATTTCAATCCCTAGGTCGTGTCACATGGTATAAATAGGGAAACTTTGGCTTGCAAGTTTAACATGGTGGGAATTTAAGGGTTTGGCATAGTATAAATATTTATAAGGGATATGGGCATGATACAAGGCCAACACCAAATATATTGGGTAATAAAATTTATATTTATGGATCAAGGGCCATGTGTGCCTCCCAAACCATCACAGATGCCTTGAATTGGGATTGTTGGTTCGATGTGTTGGTCATTTCAATGGTCAACACACTAATTCCTTTTAGAGCATTGATAATTTGTGGATGTATTTCCAAAGAATATCATCTTCACTTGGAACAATTGGTGTGGCAGGTTTATTCATGTGGTATAAAGGCTAAATAAAATTCTTATTTAAGAGCCCCTATTCTCAAATTACTTCAAAATAGGTTTTTTAATTATTAAAGGCATTAGATTCGACAAGGATAGGATAATTGGCCTATCCTCTTATACTAGAACCTACAAGGTGAGCCAAAAAATACCCTTTTGTTTTGAAAAAAATGTGGTTTGGTCAATGGGGATTCAAAGGTAATTCAAGTGAGTTGTGAGAGGATGTTTATATCCACATAAGCTCAAAAATGTTATGTTACAACAAAAAATTAAATCCTCGAAAGCTAAAGAATGCAACTCTAAAGAATATCAAATCCATATCTAGTTGGTCAACTCTAAAGAATGCAACTCAGGTGAGGATATTCCTAGGCTTGCTATGTTATTATGGAATATTCATCAAGGGTTTCTCTAATATTGAATATCATCTCTCATGGGGAAAATCATCTAATTTTATTATTATTGTGACAACTTTAAAAAAATGGAAACTATAGTATTAAAATCCTAAACTTCATTTGTTGATATGACTCAAAGTCTAAAAACAAATGGACCAAATCCCAAATCTTGTTAGTTTTTCATCATATAAGCTAGCATTATGATCTTAGGATCTTTTCATTGAGAGAATAACAAGAACAGCAATAAAACATAAGCACATCACAAGAGACAAGAGACACAAAGAGTTTTCCTCGGGGAAACCATAAAGGAGAAAACCCCGCAACTTCCTCAGAGATAGAATTAGCACCAAAATGGTAAAATCCCAAAACAGTAAGATGCACTTCCGACAGTAGTAGTCTTCTTCTTGTCTAGTCCCAGTGTATTTCCTTCCTCACTAATGCGCCACACTTGAGTGAGTGAGTGATGTGTGTTGCAAGTGATAAATAGAGAGGCTCTCACTCTCTATTTATATTCTTCCATTCACTTGAAGTGCACTCCAACATGTCGGCCTTACTTAACAATTACTTACTAGAGCCGACATCTCTAGGAGTGTCTAATAACCCTATTGCCCCACCACTTGTGGGGAATTTGCCTCCTCTGACCAATAGGAGGGTAACACAATGGTGGGGACTATTGCCCTGACTTACAATGACTCTCCTAGGGTCAAATTCACTAGGATAGTCTAATAACCCAAGGGACCCACAACTATGGGAACTTTAACCCTTGACCAATAAGAGGGTTACCCACAATGACTTGACATGACTTTCTCATTATAGAAACTTCCCAATCGGAACATCGGGGCATGACATGACTCAAATACATTACAATACATCCCGTAATGAACATCGGGTTACAATAGATAAGAAATACAAGTGAATACATTCCAAAGTTACAATTACATCAACACTCCCTCTTAGCTAGGAAGGTATTCACTCGACACAATTTATCAACACAAGTCTTCTTCTCTATATCATCTGGGTCATCGTCAAGTCTTCGTCATCTTCATATTCAATTCATCTTCATTTGGATCTGGATCATCACTCGATTTGGATCATCATTACTGGACTGTATCTGGATCATCTCTCGATCTGGATCAACATCACTGGACTGGATCTGGATCATCACTCGATCTGGATCATCACTGCTGGATCATCATCACTAGATCTGGATCATCACTGGATCTGGATCATCACTGGCTGTCATCACTGGATCTGGATCATCACTGGCTGTCATCATTGGATCTGGATCATCACTGGATCTGGATCATCACTAGTGCTATCTCATGATTCTTCTCGTCACAGGAAGTTCTACAAAGCCAGCCCTTTTTCATGCTAGTTGTAGGCCTACCCATCATGTAGGTCTTCGTCCAGCACTTACATCTGACCTACTTGTCAGAAAGGCACATCCATCTAGACAGGAACACATCATATCACAGTGATGGAAGACTCCCATCCAGACAGGAACACATCCTATCACAGTGATGAGATATTTCAGCACTTACATCTGACCTACTCGTCAGAAGGGCACATCCATCCAGACAGGAACACATCCTATCACAGTGATGGAAGACTCCCATCCAGACAGGAAAAAATCCTATCACAGTGATGAGAGATTTCAGCACTTACATCTGAGCATGTGAGAACACATCCCTCAGTCACTCCAGAAAGGCTCTGAACTTACATCCATCCAGACAGGAACACATCCTATCACAGTGATGGAAGGGCTTGCACTCACATCTGATCCTATGAGAACACATCCCAGCACTCATATCATAATGGCCCCCAGTCCTTGACTGAGCTACCTGGTAACTGACCAGGCGCCTCCATTCTCCTAGAGAATAGCAGTTTCCCTTACATCCGACCTGCTCGTCGGAATGGCCAACACTCACATCTAACATGGAAGGAAATCAATCCTTAAGCCATGACAGAATGGTTCATTCCTTACATCTGATCAAGTGGGAACACATCCCTCTATCACATCAAAATGGCTACTCAGTCCTACACTGAGTGATCCTGGTAACTGACTAGGTGCCTCCATTCCTAGAATGTAAATTTCCCTTACATCTGTCCTGCTCAACAGAATGGCCAGCACTCATATCTGACATGGAAGGGAGCAACCCTATCACCATGACAGAATGGCTCAGCCCTTACATCTGACCATGGAAGGTACCAATCCTCTCACCATGTCAGAATGGCTATGGATCTCAGCACTCATATCTGACATGGAAGGAACCAATCCTCTCACCATGATAGAATGGCTCAGACCTTACATCTGACCATGGAAGGAACCAATCCTCTCACAATGTTAGAATGGCTATGGGACTCATCACTTTCCCTTGGAGGGAACCTCGATCTGGAGAACACCAAGTCTCTCCCTGAAGTACTCGAACTTCAGCCTAGCCAATGGCTTCATCAATACATCATCTATCTGTTCCTCCATCGCAACATACTGGAGCTTCACTACTCCTCTCTGCACCATATCCCTGATATAGTGATACTTGATCTCGATATGCTTCAATTTGTCATGGAACACTGGATTCTTTGACAACTTCACGCAACTCTGGTTGTCACAATGTATACAAGTAGCATCCAACTAGAGATCAAATATATCAGACAGTAGCTTTCACAGCCATACTTCCTCACAACTATCTGAACAAGCTGCGACATACTCTGCTTCAGCTATACTCAGTGCCACACAGGATTGCTTCCTACTAAACCAAGAGATCACACCTGATCCCATATTGAAGCAACATCCTGAAGTACTCTTCCTGTCGATGGCACTACCTGCCCAATCTGAATCAATATAACCCTCCAGGTTAATCTTTTGATTCGCATCGTACTTGACTCCATAATCAACTGTACCCCTACATGCTTTGCAACCATCAGGTGAACATGTCTCAATGTGTTCACAGTAAAGCAAATATCTGGTCTCAGGTACATCAAGGACCCAATCATCTAATGATACATCGTAGCATCAACCGTCTCTGATGAAGCATCACTCAATAGCTTCATGTTCGATGCCATAGGTGTGGTCATGCAGTCCATCATCCTGAACCTATTCAAGATCTCTAGTGCATACTTCCCTTATCCACACTTCCATGCCTAGAACAATAGTGCATTGACACATAACAGGAGCATCACTGGTATTTCATCTTCAACCTTGAGGCAAAGTTTGGAATCTGCTTTACTCTTAGTAAAGCCTAGAGTCATCAGTAATCTATCCATCCTGTCGTACCATGTCGAACCTCAGGATCTTCTACAGTCACTCCCTCTAAAGCAGAGCATCATACTCCCTCTGTCTTCCGTACTCTATGCACTAAAACATTCTATACCGGAGTGACAAGTAGTATCCATCTAGGACCACTGGATACCAAGATCCTCTATCTTGAACTTTTTCAAAAGTTCTTCTCACATCCATCTGTGAGCTTGTCATCCTTTATCAACCTTGTAGCAAAGGTTAAGATATTCATCAAGCTCATCATGTATGTGTTATTTCATGGCTGTCTTCTGAACTCGTACAATGCCTTCTTTCATTTGCACACATGATTATGCATGTCATGTGACTTCACTTCCAATGGCTGCAAATATCTCTTCTTAGTTTATGTCTTCTTTTCGTGAGAAGCCTCGTGCTACGAATCTTGCTTTGTATCCCACGATGTTTCCATCTACTGTATGATGGAACTACGAACTTCTCTTCAGGTCTTGATACTACATCCTAGACATCATTCTTCTTGAACTAGTATTCTTGGTTACTTCTTCATAGTTGGAAGATTCTGCATCAATGATGTCGCTGCATTCATCATATTATTCTTCATCTTGAACTATCGTCACTTGTTCTTCAGAACAAGTTTCATCCTTCTTTGCTTGCAGGTGATTATGTATGCGATCTTTCCTACAAGTCAAATGCATTTGTATGGTTAGAACATTTCATAAGGAATATTCATACTGGCAAATATTTATGCATAAATATATGATCATGCAACTACTTTAGCCAATACAACATTCATCCATATCTCACTGAAACTTTCTAGATGCCTTCCATCTCTACTAGGACAACATTGAGATTGTGCACTAATCCATCACATGTATATTAGTAGTATACTGTCGTCAATGCAAACATCCTATAATGCATGATACATCAACTGAATATAAACAAATGCATAACAAAACAGTATCATGAAATGACAATTGAATACTTATCTTTATTTGTTTCATGGGTAGACTCCTTCTTGAGTCTTCAGCTTCATCGTCTTCTTCATTCATGATCGCATCATTTCTTATCCAAATGCTAAGGTGGATAAGAGGTTCTTCAAGAGTTTATTTCTTCACATTCCTCATCGCTTGAGTAATATTCTTTGGATGGTAAGAGCTTGATCTTCATTTTCTCCCACCTTCTCTTCTTGAGCTTCTTCTTCTTGTGAGTTCTCTTCCAAGAGTCTACTGAAATTAATCACTTTCTTCTGGCACACATTACTTGAATGAATGAATTCCATGATCCTGGGAGGCCATTCAAGGTGGCCATCACCACTTCTACATTCTTCACTTTTTCTTTTACCGCTTCAAGTTGTTCTTGATTTGAGAGACTCTTATGACTGCATGGTATTTGCATTCTGGATCTTCACTTCCTTCAACTGGTTTCTTAAGGTCATATTCTGCTCTATGTTCTTTCCTTAAAATATCTTGGTCAAGGAATCAAACATCATCGGTGTCTTTATGGAAGACACTTGTAGTACAAGTTGATTCGTGACTGAATCAACAATGATCTTCTTGGCCTTGACCAAGTTCTTCTTGTGTAAGGATTCTAGCCTCATCTCCCTCTGGAACTGGAACCTCTATACTCATGTAGGTGTCCAATACATTTTTTTCAAAGAGATCATATACTTCTAAGCTTGGAATTTGTCAATTTCACTAAGCTTATCATCAAGCTGATGTGATAGATCACTTTGAAATGAGAACCTCAAATGAAAATAGAAAAGGATTAGATCTTACCGAATTGAGGTGTCCATCTTGGTTCCGGAGCTCGCTGATCTAGGGTTTGTCACAGAAACCCTCATTTTCAAAACTTGGAATATTTCAGATATGATTGGATAGACAGATATATCTCTTTAAATCGAGCTGTCCAAGGTACTCCTTTTCTGAAAACAGTGGAGGGAAGCTCCTGGAACTGGAAGCCCTAATTTTCCAATTTCTTCTGCAGAAATTCCTGTTACTGTTTCTGTGATATCTCTGAAATTTATCCTCCTTTGTGTCTAAAATTTTTCACAGGGGTAACCTCACATGTCCCTAATATAACACCGTAGGTTTCATCAGAAATTGTTTCACCATTTGGGATTTATGATCCTTTTCCCAAGGTGACCTGTTACAGGACTGTTCAGAATATAAAAGTTGTACGGCATGCCACGTGTCACTGGTTCATCTTCCGAGTTTGATATTTGGAAAACCAAAATTAAATTCCATTCCATTTCCAAAAAATATTTAGGAATTCCATTTGGACCTCTGTAGCCCAAGATATTTCAATTCTCCCCATGTGTCCTGTTTAAGGATGAATTCTGGAAGAGGCTGGAACCCTAACTTGGAGGGATCATATCTCCCAGAATATAGTGAATATGAGGCTTATTTTTGGAAAAAATGTTAATCATGATTTTATCTTCGGCCCCTGAAATTTTCAGCTTCATATACTTCACCAACGTCTGAATATAGATTTTGTACCAAAACTTATCATTTTTAGGGTTTTTTCAAGCTCGGGGTCAAACTAGGGTTTGACTTTCTCGGAGTTTCACCCTACCAAATTTATTGATCCAGGTCTCTAAACTTCGGTTTTGATGAGGATAAAAATCCTATGCTGGTCTCACTCAAAAATTCCTCTTCTGTATAAAGCCCTAATTTTCTGCATTGAAAACTGAAAATGCTCGGAATCGAATTCCGCTTCAACAGAAAGATGTGCCCTTCAATGGAGAGTCAGCCTAGCATGCTTTTGCTGATGGATTGAGGAGAGAGACCAAAAAAGTAAGAATCCCTAGATTCTACAGCTGCAAAATTTCTTCTTCTCAGGTTAGCTCTGATACCATGTTAGTTTTTCATCATATAAGCTAGCATTATGATCTTAGGATCTTTTCACTAAGAGAATAACAAGCACATCAATAAAACATAAGCACATCACAAGAGACAAGAGACACAAAGAGTTTTCCTCAGGGAAACCATAAAGGAGAAAACCCCGCAACTTCCTCAGAGATAGAATCAACACCAAAATAGTAAGATGCACTTCCAACAGCAGTAGTCTTCTTGTTGTCTAGTCCCAGTGTATTTCCTTCCTCACTAATGCGCCACACTTGAGTGAGTGAGTGATGTGTGTTGCAAGTGATAAATAGAGAGGCTCTCACTCTCTATTTATATTCTTCCGTTCACTTGAAGTGCACTCCAACATGTCATCCTTACTTAACAATTACTTACTAGAGCCGACATCTCTAGGAGTGTCTAATAACCCTAGTGCCCCACCACTTGTGGGGAATTTTCCTCCTCTGACCAATAGGAGGGTAACACAATGGTGGGGACTATTTCCCTGACTTACAATGACTCTCCTAGGGTCGACTTCACTAGGATAGTCTAATAAACCAAGGGCCCCACAACTATGGGAACTTTAACCCTTGACCAATAAGAGGGTTACCCACAATGACTTGACATGGCTTTCTCATTATAGAAACTTCCCGATCGAAACATCAGGGCATGACATGACTCAAATACGTTACAATACATCCCTGAATGAACATCGGGTTACAATAGATAAGAAATAAAAGTGAATACATTCCGAAGTTACAATTACATCAACAACTCTAATATCCTATTCAAATGCATTCCAGAAGAAAGCCATTATCTTTGCAAAAGTAACTTTGGTTGAAATATTTACAAGTAATTGGCTGAACCCAAAAACCGTGGATAACTAACTCCATGAGTAGTGGATCCCTGACATGAAGGGGGTTAGACCCTATAGTATTTCTATGCAAATGGATTCTACACCTTCTTTTTTGAGATAAAACTTGGTTAAGGAAAATATTTTCAAAAATGACCCATAGTTTAATGTGGGGCCGCGTTAAATGTATTTGAGTAGGTGGATGTTTGAATTCAAATAATAATAAGAATACCGACCACATTACAAGGTCGGGTAACACATCCACACTTGTCTCTATTTGTTTGGATGATGAAACATTCAAAACCATTGGAAACATATTGGGTAAATACATAGACATAGTCAAAGCTCATGCTTGAAATTTTATCCATGTGATTGAATCTAAGTGGAGGTTGATTAAGATAAAGGCTTGCAACTATTGAAGGGAATAATGGAAATATGTTGTTGAGATTGTGTTGTTGGAGGAGATTTAATTGACAGATGGAATAGATTGGTTCAATATATATCTTATAATTTTTCAAAATTAGATTTGAAGAAGATATATTGGTGTGGTTTAAAAACCCTGCTAATGGAAGCTACATAGTGTGTTTTGGGCATACTGCCATGTTTTTAAACAATTGAGAGACTGAGGGAAATTCGTGGTGGTCAAAGTTTATAAATCATTCTTGAAGGACATAATATTTATGTGGGTGGACCTATAAAACAAAGTAATCACATGGGATGTTTTAATGAGATGGACATGGAAAGGTACTAGTATGTGTCCTCTCTGTAAGAATAAATAAAATGAAATATAACATTTTCTAGTTAGATTTCAATACTCTAGAGAAGCCTAGGAATCATCAAAGTCATTGACTGATGGAGAAGGGGTTTAAGAAGGAAACTCAAATGGAGATTAAGGTCACGAAACATAGTTGGATGAAAATGTGGTTGCTAAACATAATATTTCTCCTCTTAGAATTTTCTAGGCACCATGGCTAGCTAGGAACAATATGATATTCTAAGACTAATTCAAATCTCACTTACAAGTTTTCTAGAAGATTTAGCATGCATATTATGGACTTATGAACATTTTGAGAATAAATTTACCAATGCAGATTGGGAATTTGGAAATTGAGAAAACATTTCCATAGGGTTTTCTCAACAAACATTTCATGTTAAATTATGTAAAGTGTGGGGAATTCATCTACTTGAGCAATGATTGCCACTTTACCTTCACCATACAGCATGGAAATGGGTGTAACAATATGGACAAGATAATTTATGGATTTGTAAGTTTCTTCTTCTATAGTTGTTGGTAGGCCTAATATATAACCTATGGATATTAAATCTTAATGATTATCTATAGTGAGTAAAGGAGTATGTTTTCCTCACCTCTTAATTGTATTATGTTTTCCTCGCCTCTACACATGACCCTCATTTGGACAACCGACCGATTGCACACTCGTCGATTGAAAACCTCAACTCGCAACCAGGTCCAGCCCATCGTCCCTGTCAGCGACACAACCACTGGAAATCCATGGAGTTAATGCATGGATTTTCAATAATTTGGAAATTAGTAAGATTGGATCTCCATGTTCCTTGCTCAAAAACTGATAATCTATCACATGCCCCTACAATGCTGGAAGAGGTAAACTAGTTTGGTTTAATTCCTTCCTGTTGCATTTGACTAAAGAGCCTCAAGGCTTGGTCACCATAATAATTTTGTTCATATCCTTGTGTCATAGTAGTATAGGAGACTACAGAATGCTCGCTCATTTTCTCAAATACCTTCTATGCATTTTCTATGATCCTACATTTTCCATAAATGCTAATGTTGAAATATTGTAACTTCGAAGTATATTCTATATGTATTTCTTGTCGTCCTCGATGTTCCTACCAGGAGAATCACTTGTATTTCTTTATACCTTGATGTTTATAATCAGGAGAACTAATAAGAGTCATGAGGAAGTCCCCTCCATTGTAAGTCAGGTCATTAGTACCCCAGTTGTTGTTACTCGAGCCTACAAGATTAAATTAGGATTACTTAAGCCTACATAACTGAATTAATTATTAAGTGAAAGAAATAATATAAATAGAGGTGAGGTGCTTCTCATTTGAGACACACACATTCACTTATGTAGCACATAAGAGACAGAGAGAAAGATTTGTGGATGGAGAAGGAGGATCAGTCTTTTGGGTTTTACCTTTTATCTTTTTGGGGCATCTATATTAAGGAAGCTTTTGCTAGGTTTTTCCCTTTCGGGTTTTCCCAGGATAAATTTGTGTTGTTCTTGTGATACTGTTTCTTTCAGTGATCCTGTTTATATGCTTTTGTTATGAAATTGAAATTAAATGATGATGATCTAGCTTAGAATATGGAATTTTAACATGGTATCAGAGCTAGCCTAAATAGGACAGCTTTCACAAGGTGAAAAATCCCTCTCTCTCTCTCTGGAAGAAATTAGGGTTTTGGGAAAAAAATTTATTTTCAGAAAACTGCTTGCATAGAAAGTTGCACCCTCCCATAGCACATCTATTGAGCCTAGATTCAAGGTTTTTGGGTGAGTGAGTCCCCAGGAAAGTCAAACCCTAGTTTGACAGCTGTACCAAAAAATTGCAGCACCAGAAAACAGTTGGAAGCTGTAGAGTTGAATCTTTCAAGTATGATTTGGAAGGTGAAGACTTGAGACATCCAGAAACCAAGAACACCAGTCAACTCACCTCAGTCAAGCACATCTCCTAGTAATTTCAGTTTCTCATTCCACATAATTTCAAATTTTTGTTATTTTGTGACAAGATGGCCCCAAGCACTAAGCTTGAGGACAAGCTAGAAGGAATAGAGAATTTTTGAGCATGGAAGTACAGGATTTGTATCATTCTCTAAGAGAATGATATTGATAAGTATATAAAGGAGGAAGTTGCAGAACCTGAATAAGTTGAAGCTAAGGAGAAGCACAAGAAGGATATGATTAGGGCACAAAGGATTATTGCTAACTCTATCAAGGATCACTTGATCGCTCAAGTGTCATCCAAGAAAACTCAAAAAAAAATGTATGATGCCCTATCTATAATTTATGAGGGTAGAAACATCAACAGAAAGATGAATCTAAGAGCTCAACTAAAGAGCACCAAGATGAGTCATTGAGAATCCATCCAAGACTAATTCACAAGGGTTTCTTAGATAAAAGAACAACAAGAAGCCATTGGAGATAAAATTGATGAATATGAGATGGTTATGACTGCTCTCAGTGGTCTCACTAGACCCTGGGAGTCATTCATCTAGATGATGTGTGCTAGGAAGGAAAGCATGAAGTTTGATGTGGTATGGGAAGACTACATTCAAGAGGAGACTAGAGTGGAAAATAGAGAAGCCTTACTAAAGGAGGATGATCAAGCCCTAGCCACTCATACCAAGAGAAGAAGAAATCAACCCAAATTCAAGAAGGGAAACAAGAGGGAGTATCAACCTCCCAGGAAGTTCCAGAAGACAAGAGAAAGTCTCCCCGATAGGGACTACTCCATATTTAAATGTTTTCATTGTGATAAGATAGGACACATTGCCAGAAATTGTCTTATGAAGAAACAAGAATATAAGAAAAAAGATCAACAACAACAAAAGACATTATGCTCATCTAGCTGAAGATGAGGATGAAGAAGAAGAGGAGAAAAGACCTCCAAGAAAGAAAGCAAGAGAAGAAGATGCAGAAGAGTATATACTATTCTCTGCACTCTCTAGGTTTGTAACACCTGGAGAAGATAATTGGCTTATTGATAGTGGTGCTTCAAAGCACATGACGGGACAAAAGAAAACTCTGTCCAAACTTGAAGAAAAGATATCTCCTTAGAAAGTATCTCTAGGATATGACTATCTATATCCGATCAAAGGATTTGGGGAAGTAAGCTAAAAGCTTGATTTAGGAAATCCCTTAAAGATTAAGGAAGTATTATATGTACCAGGTCTAAAGAAGAATCTACTTTCTATCTCAGCCTTAGATAAGAAAGGATTCTGAGTTTCCTTCATAGATTTCCAAGTACTCATGTGGCCCAAAGGAAAGAAAATTGAAGATGTAGTTGTTATTGGCGAAGAACAAGGAGGCCTATATAAACTCAATGGCCACTCAAAAACAGCCTTTGTTCATGAGTCCACTGATCCTAGTGAACCGTGGCATAGAAGACTTGATCACATCAATTACAAAGCACTGCCTCATGTGAACGAAGTAGTGACGGGATTACCAGACATGAAGGAATTTGCAAAGGATGTAGGAAAGGAAAGAATATCAAGAATCCATTTTCGAAGAGTGAAACAAAAACAAAAGGTATGTTAGAATTGATTCATTCAAATGTGTGTGGTTCAATGTCCTTCACTTATTTAAGTGGTTTTTAATATTACATTACATTTGTTGATGATTATTCAAGAAAGACATGGACATATTTCTTGAAATAAAAGAGTGAAGTGTTTGAAAAGTTCAAGGAATTCAAAGCCTTGATAGAGAATCTCTCAGATAAAAGGATCAAGACACTCCGATAAGACAATGGTCGAGAATACACTTCAAAAGAGTTTGAAGCCTTTTGCAAATATGCTGGAATCAAGAGGGAACTAACTACTCCCTAGAATCCTCAACAAAATGGTGTTGCAGAAAGAAAGAACAGGAAAATCATGGAAGCAGTGAAGACAACGATATATGATCAAGATCTTCCAATGCATCTATTAACACTTCGTTTGCAACAGTCGATTTATTGGCCTGACAAATTTCAAAGGGACTCTATTCAGTAGAAAATTATATGAACTCCCTTCAGATTATCAAATGCACATTTTCCATCATTTAATATCATCAGATAAAGAAGAGAGCTCGATCTATGGTGGTAGATTCCTCCAGAGGTGAAGGCATGCAGCAGTGAAAATGATAGAGAAAGGCATCATAGACCAATGATCCAGGATCATAAGGAAGAAGATCAACGATAGAGAGTGGTTTTGGCCGAAAGACGCGAGGGAATGGTCAATTTTGGCATTCATGAAGTCTGTTAAAACAAGAAAACAATGAAAGGCTGAGATCAAGGAGAAGCCCGATTGACAGCTCGAGACAGTTTCACTGAGCAAACATGATTGATAGAAGGTGTCACATGCCCCAATTTTGCAAAAATGATTTTATATTATTTGCTTTTATTTGAGGACAATATGTTAAATTTTATGCTAAGTTGTAATTGATGAGTCAGTAGAGTCAAGGATATTTAATGTAATTCTGAATATTTAATTATAAATAAACAAAGGAAGAGACAACAGCTTAGGAGAGCTGTTAAAAGAGTGTTTACTGGTCAAATTGGTGGAGGAGACTGGGTGGAGAGAAAACAGACATGTGGCAGCATCCTCAAACCACTTCCAACTATTGCAGGTGGAAACCTATTTACATTTGGGGTCATGATTCCCCAAGAAAGTGGAATTAGAGTAGGTGGCTCAATTAATAAAAACTAACCCAAAAGACCTAGGCAATATTTATAAAAATGCCCATTGAAGAGAGCTGAGGCTGCTCATTCTAGAGAAGTGATCATTCAGGTGAATGTACTTTAGAGAAATTCAATGGAAGGGAATTGTGTAAAGAGTTTGAGGGGATAACTGTTGAGTGATCTAGTGCAGATTTTAAGCTGAAAGATCTTACTGCTGAGTGCAGGGTGTTTTACTGAGTTATTGGATCAGTCTACTATTTGCATGCTCCACCAGTTGTCATCCAAGAAGACCAGGAATAGGCTCAAGGGTCCTGAGGAAGCGTTGTTTGAGCGCTTTCTAGGAGTTTGGTAGGGGGGAACGACCTCCTAACGTTGTTGTTGTCTATCCTAATCAGGTTCTACATTATTTTTTTTTACTATTTTAGATAGATAAATCTAAGTCTGACTGTTAAATGAATGTCAAATATTCAGTTTGTAAATTATTAAAATTGAAAATAATTCTAGTCTGTGTTTTTCCACACCGGAAGGACCAGGCCGTACTCCAGCATAGATAGAGTATTTACAGTAGATGAAAGAATATGTTAAGAGACTGAATAGAATAGATATGGTTCTGCATTTCGTAGTTAGCATAGTAATTTATTTCAGTATGTAGGTTATTATTAAAAAGAATAATGATATGGTTATCTATGTTTATTGTTTTAACCAGCTTATTTATGTCAATATATTGGAAAAGAAATAGCAGTAATCTAGTACATGTAGAAGGATTAATATGTTAAGAAAATATCCTAGTAGATAGACTGTGTATTTATAGACAGTAGATTAATTTTATTCAAGTTAAATTATTATAGAGGTTAAACCGTGCTATGATAGGTTATATTTCTCTGTGTCCACTTTGTAATTGATTGCAATGCAGCAGAAAAATCACAGTCGAATTACAATGTTTACATTCAGTTCAGTAAAGAAACAAACTATTAATCATTTATTTTATTTTAATAATATCAATTCATTTAAGACTAATAATTAATATAAACTAAAAAGGGTTATATTATAAGTACTTAACTTATAAAGAGCAAACTAAGTTACATAATCTATGCTTATCTTTGCAAAGAACTCTGAATAAATTCTATATGTTAGTTTAGTAAACAAAAACAATGAGAATAGGATTAATAACTATTATAAAAATAAATATCTATCTATGTAAAGAACTGTTTTATAATTATCAAACAGGTTATACCTGTAAAAGTAAATCTATAGGGTTGAAACCCTAAACCAAATTTAATCTTTACAAATAAAAAACATTTAAGCTAGAATCCATTTATTTGGATTATTATATTAATAAGCCATTAAACTACTATAGACTGTTTACAGTCCTTTTAAGGACAAATGAAAAGACAAATGAATAGATACAACTTAAAATTATCACAACACATCTGTAATACTAAATAAAACAAAAATTAATAAGTAACAGAACCTATTTAAAAATAAATTGAAAAATTAAATTAGACAAGGATTTCATTCAGGAAAACCCTAGTTCGTTCTTTCCGAATAGGTAGGTTAATTTTATAAATTATACACTATGACTGGGTTACAGTCTTAATTAAAAACAATAATCTATTTACAAAATATAATATACAGTAAAATTCTTTATTAACAGTCGGTTAGGGAAAACCGTAACATACACAGAGTCACATTATATTTTATCACTGCAAAAACGAGTCTGAGCTCGAAGAAAATATTTTTAAAAACCAATGTATTACATTGACAGGCCATACATCTAGAAACTTAAACTAATTACAACACCTAGCTCAAGGTTGAGACAACCCAATGACAAACTGAGGGTTTGCAACAGAGTAGAACCAACTACATTTTAAAAACAAGAAAACATTTATCTAATGGTGAAACTGGACAAGCTTCCAAGCTCGAGGTTTCACCATCGACAACCCTGTTACAAGCAGGGTAAGAACCCATTCGTTGAACCCAGGGCTTACCAGATTGGAGCCACAAGCCCTCGAAGATAGCTAGCATTATCTTCATCAAGGGTTGCAAGGGTAGCCACAAGTTCCTACATGGAGAAGCATGATATTGTGTGTTAGTCACAAAAATCTTTCACTATTAGAAACCCTACTGTAAAAATAATTTACTGTGAAGAAAACCAAATATTTACCTTAATGAAGAGTAATGAACAGTCTAGCGACGGGACTGTCATCAACTGCGAACCGCACATACAAATATCCAAACCCTACGACAATGATGGAGCACAACCAACAGCAACGAAGACTTAGCTTCGCACAGCAGTGACAAGCCATGGGGAAGGAAACATGGAGCTACAAACAGGCCGCAAGCCAAGTGCAAACAAAACCAACAAACTCTTGCAGAGTAAAAACCCATAGCTACGAAGGTTGTCAATGAGACCAAACACTAAAGACTACAGCAATGTTAACCCAAGTTGGAACAAGCTAGAACAGGAAGAACACTCACGGCCACCATGAAACCTTGTAGAGCAGCCCGAAGGCCAACTTGAACCTCGGAGGGAGAATGAAAAGCGATTAGGGTTGCAAGAGTTTTATATCACCAATACTTGAATGAAGGTGACCATGTGCCCTCAAATATTTCCAACCATGCATGGTTCGATTCTAAAGTCTACCTGCGATCATTTATCCAATTATTAAAACAATGATTTTTAATCAAACATTGCATGAACTATGATATATGCATATACATATCATGTCTTTAATCATATATAATTTATATGATAATGTTTGATAGCTTGATATTGGCGTTTGGGTAAAATAATAATATGTTAACATTGACCTAGTGTAAGGTGGTAACCACTTAATCTTTTTGTTAATCCTGAAATTGATTATGCTTAGAACCTTTCAAACTACAAGTAGATTTATATAATTGCAAGACAATGTTAACTAAGCATGTTTTATAATCCAAACTTATCACTCATAAACCAATCAGCTTGGGTGGATATAATTTATGGAGTTGAATTGCATAATGAAAGAGTATAAACATAACTTTTACAAAGTTTGATGTTGTTCTAAACTTTCTTAGACTTTAGTTGCTTCTCAACCTGTCAATACTAGAAGTTACCTTATTTATTTATGTTGGACAAGATAGTTGGTGATTGATCAAGATAACCTGTACTTAGTATAGGGTGGGATTATGATCATAGTATAAAGATATACCATAATAGCCACTATAGAAATTAACTTAATGTAAAAAAGACATTATGGTAATAATAAAATTACATTGGAATAACTATGCTCAAGTCTTAAATCATTGGAACGACACTGATTGACTTAGATTTAGGAAGCAAGGGCAAACAATATTCCATCTGAAACGATACAGTTATTTATTTTACAATAATCAAGTTTATAATATCAAGGAGTTTTATAGGCAGTCTGTTTCCCTACAGAATGTAAATAACGATTACTTTGGTACTTTAGTAAAGACTACGATATTGTATGTGATTACAATAGTACATGCAGTACAACGTTGATGAGGAAGCTGATAACCTGTTAGTGAGCGACTGGTTTGTACATATAAGTAATAGGTTGATACTTACCATAACTAGTAAGTTAAAAATAAAATCGAATCGTATATTCTAATGAGAATATTTACTATCAGTATTGATAGAATCTCTTCCACGTATAAAAACAAATAGTATGAATAAGTGTAACATTGCAAGTTAAGCATGTTAAAATAGAAATGATTATACGACAAAGATTACAAGTTTAGAGTTCACAGTAAGTATCTTTAGTGTCACTAATCTTGATAAAGAAAGGGCCTGTTTATCTGAACTCTGCTTACAAGAAAAATTGGAGAAGATAAACTACTTTACCTCATTGAAGTTGCTTGAAAATTATTAGCTTATTTTACTAGCATATTATTTTGCAAACATAAACACTTCTTGATACTTTATGATTTTTAAAACATCTACTTGTTCGATCGTACTTGCGAACTTGTAAGAACCAGCAATTTGTCTGCATTAGCATAAATGCTAAGTAAGCCCAGGATTCAAATTTAGATTCCACCTACTTGCCATAAAGAAGACTCATTAGTAAACTGAAAGAAAACAGTACGCAAGTAAACCTTATTTACGTTATGATAAAGAAACTGCTTTAGTTCACATAATTTGAAAATGTGTAATACGAATTGTTAGATTGTTTCATTTTCTGCTAACCATTAGCTGTTAGCAAACCACATATTTAGCATTATATGTTATCTCAAAATTTTAATTTTTTCTAAAAATTTGGGGTTTTGACATGTGGTATCAGAGCACAAGGTTCAAACACTAGGCCTTGATGAAGCCCAACTAGCTTTTATGGAATAATGATTTTGAATTATTTTGCTGATATATTTTCTTTTAAATGTTAATCAACAGAGAAATTGTTTCTGAAGTTTAACAACAGGTATGGAAAGGCTAGAGGAATATGCAGAAGAGGAATATCCATTTACTGAACTAGAAAACTTACCAAGAGACCCTATACAAGAATATATAACCACCAATTCCTCAAAACTGTTACAAATAGTAAAATACTTAAAATCTGAAATGGAATCAGTTAAATGAGAGAATGAAAGGATTCTGAGAGCTCAAGAGGCACTGAATCAGATCCTAACAGAAAGATTTCAAATTGAGGGTAGGGGTAAAAGAGTTGATTCAGAAGATACAAGTCATCAACATAAAAAGAAAAAAATTAAACAGACTAAAAATGAAAGTAGCTCATCCTCAGAGGTGTTTGGTGAACAACAAAATTTTCATTCTACTAGTGACACTAGTGATGACAATCATTATACTAAAAAGAGAAAATATAAACCCTATGAGGAAATTTCTGGAAAGATTAAATGACCAACATTCAATGGAGAGACTGAGAAGGGGGAGGAACCAGAATCCTGGTTATCTAGGATGAAGAAGTACTTCTAGATATATAAATATTCTAACCAATTAAAGGCTAGAATGGCTATCTACAATCTCTCAGGAAAAGTTGACATTTGGTGGCAGGACTTGAAGAGAGTGAAGGGAATAAAAGAGAAGAACGTAAATTGGAGTACCTTCAAGAGGTACTTTAAAAATAAATTTATGTCCGAACAGTACTATGAAGAGAGAGGAAAAGAATTCTATGAGCTTAAATTAGGATCAATGACTATGAAAGATCTAAACAACAAGTTTTTAAGTATGCTTAGGTATGTGCCATACCTTGTAGATGAAAAACCAAAGGTACATTGATTCCTCAGCTATCTACCTTATCATATTAAGGACAGGATTGAGTATGGAAATCCAAAGAATTTGGAAGAAGCTATGAGGAAAGCCAACTTCTGTTATGAACAGAATCAGAAGAAGGAAAGCATGGCCAACTAGAAGGCCGAGAAGAATAATAACCATTAGGATCAAAAGAAGAAATAATTTGTGCCCAACAGGAATTCTAAAAACAATAAGGCCATAAATTTTGCGAACAATAATTTCCAAGGTAATAAGAATAATTCACCAAGCAATTAGAATAATTCCAAGGGTAAAGAATTTGATAATAACCATGGTAATTACACCAAGAACTTTGAACGCAAAGAACCTATAAAGTGTTGGGAGTGTAATGGCCCACATTATGCTTCAGTCTGTCCTAATCGAAAAAAGACTGTCAGTAATATTCATACCATACAGGAGGAGATGACTGTTGGAGAATTAGCGAGGACTATGCCTAGAATCAATGCATCCTTGGAGAATCGACAAGCATAATATCAAACTTCCATGGTGGAAGTAGAAGGTATGATAAACCAAACCCCTATAACTGTTTTAATGGATCCAGAAGCTAGTCTCAGTTATATATCACCTAAAATGGTAGAAAAATGTAAGTTTCCTGTTGAAAAATTTGAAAAATCTTGGTTGGTGCAATTAGCCACTGGTGCTAAAAGGAAGGTACCTTGTTTTGTAAAAGAATGTGCAGTAGTTATGGATCATTTTGAAATTGTTGTAAAGATTAATGTATTACCTCTTGGTTCTTATGATTTACTGATCGGTATGGATTGGTTAGAACAACATAGGGTAGTTTTAATTTTTTATGATAAAACCTTTACGTGTATAAACAGTGATGGAAAACCAGTAAGTGTAAAAGAAATCCCTAGAAAAACCACCATAAGGCAGATTTATGCTCTGCAGGTTAAGAGAGATATTAGGAAGGGTTGTAAAGCTTATGCAGTAATAATAACTAATGAGGAGAATTTAAATAAGACAGATAAATTAAAATTGGAGGACATACTAGTATTAAGAGAGTATGCTGATGTATTTTCGGAAGAAATTTCATGACTACCTCCGAAAAGGGAACTAGATTTTACCATTGAGTTGGTACTTAGTGCAGTACCTAGCTCAAAGGCCCCTTATCGAATGAACATACTTGAACTTAATGAATTAAAGTCACAATTAAAATAACTTATTGATAAAAGTATATTCGACCTAGTGTGTCTCCCTGGGGGGCATGTGTCATCTTCGTTAAGAAAAAGGACGGAACCATGCGACTTTGCATAGATTACCGTTAGTTAAATAAGTTGACTATTAAAAATAGATACCCATTTCCTCTCATAGATGATCTGTTTGATCAACTACGTGGAGCCACCATTTTTTTGAAAATTGATTTAAGGTCTGGATATCATCAAGTTAGGATTAAAGATGAAGACATCTTTAAAACAGCTTTTAGAACTCAATATGGCCATTACGATTTTGTCGTCATGCCATTCGGGCTTACTAATGCCCCAGCTATTTTTATGTGTTTAATGAACAACGTTATGCATAAGTATGTAGATAAGTTTGTAGTCATGTTTATCGACGATATATTAATCTATTCAAAAACTGAAGAAGAACATAAAGAGCATTTAAAAATTGTTTTGCAAGAGTTGCGAGATCATCAACTCTTTGCAAAGTTTAGTAAATGCAATTTCTTCAAAGATAAGATTCAATACTTAGGTCATGTAGTGACTAAGGAAGGGATTTCGGTAGATCCCGAAAAGATAAAGGCAATCAAATATTGGTCGGTTCCTAAGGATGTAATTGATGTTCGATCCTTCATGGGAATTACCGGTTATTATCGGAGGTTCATTGAAGGTTTTTCAAGAATCGTGAATCCGATAACTTCTTTGCAGAAGAAAGGAAAGAAATTTGATTCGAACCAGAAATGCGAGGAAAGCTTTAAAAAGTTAAAAACTTTATTAACAAGTGCACCTATTTTAAGAATAGCTGATCCAAATAAAGAATTTGTAGTGTGTGACTGATGCCTGTAATGATGGTTTAGGCGGTGTTCTGACTCAAGAAGGGCATGTTATTGCCTATGAGTCTAGGAAATTAAAAATTCATGAAAATAATTATGCAACTTATGATCTGGAATTATTTGTTGTTATACATGCTCTAAAGATGTGGCGTCATCACCTAATCGGCAGAAAATTTATTTTAATGAATGATATTAAAGGAATAAAGTATCTGTTAGATCAGCCTAATCTAAATGCTAGACAAACTAGGTGGCTAGCTTTTCTAAGTGAGTATGATTTGGAAATTCAGCACATTAAAGATAAAGAAAATAAAGTTGCTAATGCATTAAGTAGGAATTCAAGGCTGAATTTCACAGCAGTTATCAACACTTATACAACAGATTTGTATGAACAGCTTAAAGTAGGGATAGAACAAGATGAAATTTACCAAAATTTACAAGCTAAAATGAAAGAAAATCCAACATAAAGCTTAAGTAAAGGGTAAAGTTTGAATGCAAAAGAATTTTTACTGTATAAAGATAGGATGTATGTACCTAATGTACCTAAAGTTAAGTTATTAATTTTGGATGAAATCCATAAAACTCCATACTCAGATCATCCAGGTTATCAAAAGACTATAACTATGTTAAGAAAATAATATTTTTTTGTCCAAATATGAAGACTGAATTAGTAGAGTATATCGCTAGGTGTTTTGAATGTTAGTAGGTAAAAAATGAACATCAACACCCAGCTGGATTACTTCAGCCATTACCCATTCCTAGCTGGAAATGGGAGATAATTAGTCTCGATTTTATTACTGAACTGCCTAAAAATCATAATTTAAATGATTCTATCAGGGTAGTAGTCGATAAATTAAGTAAAGAAGCTCACTTTATACCTGTTAAAACTACATATAAAGCTGCAAACATAGTTGATATCTTTCTAAAACAGATTTTCTGACTACATGGAATACCGAAAGTCATAATCTCAGATAGAGATCCTAAATTTACAGGTAACTTTCGGAAGTCTTTGTTTAAAGGATTAAACACTACATTAAATTTTAGTACTTCGTTCCATCCTCAAACAGATGGACAAACTGAAAGAGTAAACCAAGTACTGGAAGATTTATTAAGAATGTATGTGAAAGACTAACCAAGTAAATGGGAGGATTATTTGCATCTTGTAGAATTTGCTTATAATAATAATTATCAGGCATCAGCCAGATTTAGTCCTTTCGAAATCTTGTATGGAAGAAAATGTAAGACTCCTATCTCTTGGAGTAATTCGGTGGATAGACTAGTATTAGGTCCTGAACTATTAAAGGAAATGGAAGAAATTGTAAAGCAGGTACAGGGTAATCTGAAAGTTGCGTAGGATCGACAGAAAAGTGAAGCAGACCTTAAAAGAACTCCAAAGGAGTTTTAGGTTGGTGAACATGTGTTCATCAAGGTGAGGCCCAAAAAGATCTCTCTGAGATTGGGAAGTTGTGCAAAAATAGCACCTCGTTACTGTGGTCCATTTGAAATACTGTCCAGGATTAGACAAGTAGCTTATCAATTAGCATTACCACAAAATTTTAAGAGTACATAATTTTTTTCACATTTTTGTATTAAAGAAATATGTTCATGATGCTACTCATGTCGTTAACTGGAATGATGTACAGGTGGAACAAGAAGGAGATTTTCTGGTGGAACCATATTGTATCCTCAGGCAGAGGGATATCACAATTCGGAACCGAACCATTGGTCAGGTGAAGGTGCAATGGAAGCACCTTAGTCCAGAAGAACACCTGGGAATTGAAAATTAATATGCAAGATGCATATCTAATTCTGTTCTAAGGGAATTCTGAGGATGAAGAATAAATAACATCAAGGACGATGTTATACTTTAAAGGGGTGTGTATGTCACATGCCCCAATTTTGCAAAAACGATGTTATATTATTTGCTTTTGTTTGAGGACAATATGTTAAATTTTATGCTAAGTTGTAATTGATGACTCAACAAAGTCAAGGATATTTAATGTAATTTTGAATATTTAATTGTAAATAAATAAAGGAAGAGACAACAGCTTAGGAGAGCTGTTAAAAGAGTGTTTACTGGTCAAATTGGTGGAGGAGACTGGGTGGAGAGAAAACAAACATGTGGCAGCATCCTCAAACCACTTCCAACTTTTGCAGGTGGCAACCTCCCTACATTTGGGGTCATGATTCCCTAAGAAAGTGGAATCAGAGCAGGTGGCTCAATTAATGAAAACTGACCCAAAAAACCTAGGCAATCTTTATAAAAATGCCCATTGAAGAGAGCTGAGGCTGCTCATTCTAGAGAAGTGATCATTCAGGTGAATGTACTTTAGAGAAATTCAATGGAAGGGAATTGTGGAAAGAGTTTGAGGGGATAACTGCTGAGTGATCTAGTGCAGCTTTTAAGCTGAAAGATCTTACTGCTGAGTGTAGGGTGTTTTACTGAGTTATTGGATCACTCTACTATTTGCATGCTCCACCCGTTCTCAGCCAAGAAGACCTTGAACAGGCTCGGGGGTCCCGAGGAAGCATTTTTCTAGCACTCTCCAGGAGTTTCGTAGGGAGGAACGACCTCCTAACGCTGTTGTTGTCTATCCTAATCAGGTTCTACATTACTTTGTTTTACTATTTTATATAGATAAATCTGAGTCTGACTGTTAAATGAATGTTTAATATTCAGTTTGTAAATTGTTAGAATGGAAAATAATTCTAGTTTGTGTTTTTCCACACCTGGAAGGACCAGGCCGTACTCCAGCACAGATAGAGTATTTACAGTAGATGAAAGAATATGTTAAGAAACTGAATAGAATAGATATGGTTCTGCATTTCGTAGTTAGTACAATAATTTATTTCAGTATGTAGGTTATTATTAAAAAGAATAATGATTTGGTTATCTATGTTTATTGTTTTAACCAGCTTATTTATGTAAATATATTGGAAAAGAAATAGCAGTAATCTAGTATAGGTAGAAGGATTAATATGTCAAGAAAATATCCTAGTAGATAGGTTGTGTATTTACAGACAGCAGATTAATTTTATTCAAGTTAAATTATTATAGAGGTTAAACCATGCTATGATAGGTTATATTTTTCTGTGTTCATTTAGTAATTGATTGCAATGCAACAGAAAAATCACAGTCGAATTACAATGTTTACATTCAGTTCAATAAAGAAACAAACTACTAATCATTTAGTTTATTTTAATAATACAATTCATTGAAGACTAATAATTAATATATACTGAATAGGGTTATTTTGTAAGTACTTAACTTATAAAGAGCAAACGAAGTTACAGAATCTATGCTTATCTTTGCAAAGAACTCTGAATAAATTTTATCTATTAGTTTAGTAAATAAAAACAATGAGAATAGGATTAATAACTATTATAAAAATAAATATCTATCTATGTAAATAACTATTTTATAATTATCAAACAGGTTATACCTGTAAAAGTAAATCTACAGGGTCGAAACCCTAAACAAAATTTAATCTTTACAAATAAAAACATTTAAGCTAGAATCCATTTATTTGGATTATTATATCAATAAGCCATTAAACTACTATAGACTGTTTACAGTCCTTTTAAGGAGAAATGAAAAGACAAATAAACAGATACAACTTAAAATTATCATAACACATATGTAATACTAAATAAAACAAAAATTAATAAGTAACAGAACCTATTTAAAAATAAATTGAAAACTTAAATTAGACAAGGGTTTCATTCAGGAAAACCCTAGTTTGTTCTTTCCGAACAGGTAGGTTAATTTTATAAATCATACACTATGATTGGGTTACAGTCTTAATTAAAAACAATAATCTATTTACAAAATATAATAGATAGTAAAATTCTTTATTAATAGTCGGTTAGCGAAAACTATAACATACACAGAGTCACATTATATTTTATCACTGTAAAAATGAGTCTGAGCTCAAAGAAAATCTTTTTAAAAACCAATGTATTACATTGATAGGCCACAAGGCTAGAAACTTAAACTACTTACAACACCTAGCTCAAGGCTAAGAAAACCCACTGACAAAGCGAGGGTTTGCAAGAAAGTAGAACCAACTACATTTTAAAAACAAGAAAACATTTATGTAATGGCGAAACTCGAAAAGCTTCGAAGCTTGGGGTTTCACCATTGACAACCCTGTTACAAGAAAGGTAAGAACCCATTCGTTGAACCCAGGGCTTATCGGATTGGAGCCACAAGCCCTCGAAGATAGCCAACATTATCTTCGTCATGGTTTGCAAGCGTAGCCACAAGTTCCTGCATGGAGAAGCATGATACTATGTGTTAGTCACAAAACTCTTTCACTATTAAAAACCCTACTATAAAAATAATTTACTGTGAAGAAAACCAAATATTTACCTTAATGAAGAGTAATGAACAGTCTAGCGACGGGACTGTCATCAACTGCGAACCACACACACAAATCTCCAAACCCTACGAAAATGATGGAGCACAACCAACAACAACAAAGCCTTAGATTTGCACAGCAGTGACAGGCCACAAGGAAGGCAAAATGGAGCTACGACCACAAGCCAAGTACAAACAAAACCAACAAACTCTTGCAGAGTAAAAACCCATAGCTACGAAGGTTAGAAACGAGACCAAACACTGCAGACTACAGCAATGTTAACCCAAGTTGGAACAACCTAGAACAGGAAGAACACTCACGGCCACCATGAAACCTTGCAGATCAGCTCGAATGCCAGCATGAATGTCAGAGGGAGAATGACAAGCAATTAGGGTTGCAAGAGTTTTATATCACCAATACTTGGATAGGAGGTGACCACGTGCCCTCAAATATTTCCAACCATGCATGGGTCGATTCCAAAGTCCACCTGTGATCATTTATCCAATTATTAAAACAATGATTTTTAATCAAACATTGCATGAACTATGATATATGCATATACATATCACGTCGTTAATCATATATAATTTATATGATAATGTTTGATAGCTCGATATTGGCATTTGGGTAAAATAATAATATGTTAACATTGACCTAGTGTAAGGTGGTAACCACTTAATCTTTTGGTTAATCCCGAAATTGATTATGTTTAGAACCTTTCAAACTACAAGTAGGTTTATATAATTGCAAGACAATGTTAAGTAAGCATGTTTTATAATCCAAACTTATCACTCATAAACCAATCAGCTTGGGTGGATATAATTTATGGAGTTGAATTGCATAATGAAAGAGTATAAACATAACTTTTACAAAGTTTGATGTTGTTCTAAACTTTCTTAGACTTTAGTTTCTTCTCAACTTGTCAATACTAGAAATTACCTTATTTGTTTATGTTGGACAAGATAGTTGGTGATTGATCAAGATAACCTGTACTTAGTATAGGGTGGAATTATGATCATAGTAGAAAGATCTACCATAATAGCCACTATAGACATTAACTTAATGTAAAAGAGACATTATGGTAATAATAAAATTACAATGAAATAACTATGCTCAAGTCTTAAATCATTGAAACAACACTGATTGACTTAGATTTAGGAAGCAAGGGAAAACATTATTCCATCTGAAACGATACAGTTATTTTATTTACAATAATCAAGTTTATAATATCAAGGAGTTTTACAGGCAATAAGTTTCCCTACATAATGTAAATAACGATTAGTTTGGTACTTTACTAAAGACTACAATATTGTATGTGATTACAATAGTACATGCAGTACAACATTGATGAGGAAGCTGATAACCTGTTAGTGAGCAATTGGTTTGTACATATAAGTAATAGGTTGATACTTACCATAACTAGTAAGTTAAAAATAAAATCGAATCGTATATTCTAATGAGAATCTTTACTATCAGTATTGATAGAAGCTCTTCCACGTATAAAAACAAATAGTACGAATAAGTGTAACATTGCAAGTTAAGCATGTTAAAATAGAAATGATTATACGACAAAGATTACAAGTTTAGAGTTCACAGTAAGTATCTTTAGTGTTACTAAGCTTGATAAAGAAAGGACCCATTTATCTGAACTCTGCTTACAAGAAAAACTAGAGAAGATAAACTACTTTACCTCATTGAAGTTGCTTGAAAATTATCAGCTTATTTTACTAGCATATTATTTTGCAAACAGAAACACTTCTTGATACTTTATTATTTTTAAAACATCTACTTGTTCAATCGCACCTGCAAACCTGTAAGAACCAGCAATCTGCCTCCATTAGCATAAGTGTTAAGTAAGCCCAGGATTCAAAGTAAGATTCCACCTACTTTCCATAAAGAAGACTCATTAGTAAACTGAAAGAAAATAGTACGCAAGTAAACCTTATTTACGTTACAATAAAGAAACTACTTTACTTAACATAATTTGAAAATGTGTAATACTAATTGTTAGACTGTTTCATTTTCTACTAACCATTAGCTGTTAGTAAACCGCATATTCAACATTATATGTTGTCTCAAAATTTTAATTTTTTGTGAAAATTTGGGGTTTTGACAGAAGGAATTTTCCCAAATCACGAAACAGGTTAAAGAGCAGAAATATCTAATGGAGGAGATGAGAGCATGAGTAGATGTATGGCCCCAGTTGTTTTCACAAGCAAAACTTGTGCAGATAAAGTCGCGATTCTAAATCGCAAAAAGTGGTATCAGCTGCAAATATCAACTGTCACAACAAAGAAGGGAATAAATCTATGGTTGAGGTTCATTTTGCGATATGAACTAGAGTAGACAAGGTCGGGTTCTCAATTCATGAAAGTGGTAGGGTCCGCTCTAATCAACGGTTGCATGGAGGGGTCGATCTCGATCGACGGATAAGAAACACGCTGCAATTTAAAGTTTCCCGCTGGATCCAGGAAAGAGGAATTGGCAACATAAGTTGAAGAAATGTGGATGACGGATGTGGAGGACCCCCAAATCGGAGGGCTGAAAAGGCCTCAAGGCTATAGGTATCACATCTAGTGCATAGGTGACAGTAGAAGAAATTTTCCCACGCATAATCTCCCTCTTGATAGATTAATTGATCCCCTAGACGCCATTTGTAGCATGCATACAGGTGAAATAATCCCTGTGGCAAAGCCATATCACCTAAAGACAGGCGGTCTCTATGTAATTTGGCATGTGGAAGTGAGGAAAGTAACCGACGAATCCACTCTCCACATGGGGCAAGGCCAGCACGAAAGGGGAGACCATTCTATTTCCTACGTCACAAGAGCAAGGGAGCATGGGAACATCCACTCCATGTGCTTTGCAGCATAGATCAAATATACAAGATGGCACTCGAAAATATTTCCCACAGCAAACGGTAAGGTGCCGCAACCGATGAAGCGACGTGACTAGATCACCAACAGGTAAAGGATCACCCTACCTGTGCCCTTACACATGTCGGAACCAAAGACACTCAATGAAAAAATGTGCAAGAATGCTGACCGGTCATTACATAATTCAGTCTTGAAGCCTTATATATATTACCTTTGAAACACTAGGAGTGAGCTAACATACTTCTAGAGCCCAAGTTTTTGTTTCGTCGTGAATCCATAGAAATTCGAAGATTTTGGTGATGGTGATCTGGTTTGAAAATCTTGTCCTTCAAGATGTGCTAATGGTTGGTGAGCAAATTTCCACAATTACCCGTCACCTTAGTGTTCCATGCCAACGATGACACTAGCCATCAGGGCCTAGACGTGAAGAATTTTGAGAGATACACCCGCCTTCAAATACCTGCACCTCCAACGACGCATTTCCTGGACACTCACTCCTCATAGGTGTTCTTTTAGGAACCCCTGATACCATCACTACCTCCAAAGCCTCCATATAAGGGGACATTCCTAGAATGCACTCTGTAGGAGTAGTTTTTCGAATGGGAGCATCAAGGGTCCAATGCCTCCACCGCCTTGTTTGTGAATTCCACTTGCCAAAGGTGATGGGGCTGGTCGAAGTATGTGCCACCTTATTTCCTATGGGAGATCCCACCTCACAGGAGGTGAGGAGTACAAGAATGGCAAGCCACCACAAAGTCTTACCTCGACCAGGAGCAATGCGACCCTTCTTCCAGACCCCACGCCTAATAGTGTTACCCGAAGAGGAAGGGGGAGACAGATGAGGTTGAGCAGGGTAAAGATGCAAAATTCCTTGCCAGTTTGTGCCCATGCAAAAAGCCACCTTTGAACATAGTCGAAACACAAACTTGGGATAGAAAAAAGACGCTATGCTGACTCATCAAGCTAGCTAAGAGGTACAAAACCTAGTAAATGGTGACTCACCTGAAAACAAACGAAAAGGCGTCGTACTCAGAATCCACAACAATAGCCGAACACGTTAGGTTGTCACTCAAGCCGAGTGCACCCACTTGACCCATAATTTTTGTTCATATTTGTAAATCATGGCGATAGTTCGACTATCTGAACTGTTAGTGTCTAATTGTGACTGAAAACAGGTTTTTGGTTTGTTTTAGAGAATAGTCTCAGTGCTGAAACAATATTAATACACTCCCGATAGAGGAAGCTAAGGGTTGGTTGGGAAAATTTCAAGGGCTGAGGATCTCCATTGTAATTAGTCTCTATTTTCCATGTTATGAATAAATTTGCAGAGGAAGGATTGTCTTTCAAGGAAGATATTCATGTGTCGTTGTTTCTTTCTATATGTAATTTCTTTATGTGAAATGTTCATCTTGTTTTCATTCCAATTTGTTAATTTCCTTCATGTCTGAAATGAGTGTATAACAATTTGGAATTCATACATTCTATGCTTTGTTTATTGTTTTAGATATTCATTTAAGTTTTCTTCTAAAGTTACATAGAATTCATCCTGTAGATGCTCTGCATGATGGACTGTTCTCTATCATCTACTAATCACCTGCTAAATATCTCCTGATTGAAATATCGACAACTATCTTGCCTCTGTTTGTAAATTTATGCCATTCTTTACCTCCTGTAATATGTTCCCTACCCGGACCTTCGAATCCATTTCCTAGTGGTCCTTTCCTTTGATAGTCCCGCTTGCATATTACATTAATGCACCCGCTCTATTCAAGAGTTTGGCCTCCTAACTGTTCTTGATCGAATATCTTATGTGAGTAAAGCTGGAGAGTAAGCGAGAGATCCCTCTCTGACTGTGTAGGGATAGAGGCATAGTCTAAAGTGATTCTACTATTTCCTAGGAGAGAACCCTTTTCCGCCCAACCTATGGGCTCAATCCTGGTGCTAACAAACTAGCATCGTTGCAGGGGACAAGATTGGAGATCATCCCTGGGAAGAACGACATAGTTTTAGATCTGGTTGTTGATGGTGAAAAACGATCAGACATCAAGAAGGTTATGCACTTGTGACTTGGTGACTCCACTCTTGAAGGATTCATACTTCAGCGACTCCACTGGTGGTATGACCCAGAAATCAAATTTTCAAAAGAACTGGCAGGATCCGCTAGGGAAAATGGACCCCTTATTAAGGCCCGAAAATGCATGGTGAAAGGTTAAGATAATCGAGTTTACATTTCTTCCGAGATGCCTTGTCTTGTATTGTAAGTTTGTTCTTATCTTTTCCTAAATTTATCAAAACAACCTTCTATGGTTCAATTTGTTCAGAACAGAGTTATGAATATATTCTTATTTATCATTATTTACGAAGCAAAAACATTGCATCGTCTTGTACATTTGATTTTGACTGAGAGTTTTCTCCCGAAGCTCATGACATTGAAGGTCACCCCTGTGAACCTCATGAAACGTCGATCAATAGCGTATCTATTGTGCCTAACCTGGTCTCTCCCAGTATTCAAAGTCGGTACAAACCACTACAATTGCCTCCTATCCTCCATGATTTTCCTATGAAAAATCACAAGTACCTCCCCAAATTTGATGGACAATCCAAAGAATTCACTGCTGAGAAAAATTTACAAGCCTTTGAACATTTTTATGACCTTTTTGAGATAGAGAATGATGATGTTTATATGAGGACTTTTGCCTAGTCTTTGCAAGGGGATGCTAAAGAATGGTTCAAACACTTACAGCCTCAGTCCATCAACACCTGGGAGGAGTTTTGTTGCACCTTTTTGAAGTTATGGGGTAGGAGAAGGCCATTGGATCAAATACTTTAGAATTTTATTCCTTGAAGAGGCATGAGGGTGAGGCCATATCTAGTTTTAACAGAAGATTTGCAAGCTTTTATTATAACATACCCAAGGAAGTCCAACCTCTTGAGAACACTGCTAAGATCTATTATGCAGCCACCTTTCCTCCTGAATTGTTCTTACTGCTTTTGGAAAGAAAATCAACCACTCTACAGAACATGTTTACTGATTGTTTGGAGGTTGAGGAAAACCTTAAGATGTCCAAAAAATTGTCAGGTCAGGACAGTGGTGGTGAAATAAAATATACATTAAAATTAGTTGGTCCCTAAAAGCATAAAGGGAGAGTCCCTATTTAGCTCAAGCTTTCCCTTGTTAGACATGAAGATGATCAACCCAATATAGAAGCAGAGGGTTCTGTAGGCTTGTTCTCTGAAGGTTGCAATATGCTCAGCACCGCATCTGTTAATGACAATTTTAGAAGCGATTTAGGTGTACCTGTGTACTATGAATATGAGGAGGAGTAACTGGAGGCTATACCTAAAGAGCCAGTTATATAACCAAGGTCTACTAATGGAGAAAATCAAGTCACAATCCAAATTCAGAAGTTTGATATGGGAGAGGATGGTAAATGTGTTGAAGGTGATAGCCTATGCTTGTGTTATTCCTCTTTTGAGTTAATACAGCACATGATTAAAGCCTCTAAGTAGAAACAAAAGTTTGAGGATATGGTGCAATCCATAAACTTATGTGGAAAAGAATACGATAAAGAGGAACAGTCATGCAGTCCCTCTCCATTTATTAATACGCCAGGAGTTTGTGCTGAGGTGTTGAGTCATGAAGGAGGCAACAATCCTCAAATAAATACATTTTTAAATTTTCTGCCTTCAGGAATATCACCCCATAAAGGAGGAATGTGCTTAATCGGTTCTGTCGAAGAAAAAGAAGACATCCATGCTGAGGCATATGAAAAAGGTGAAGCTCTAGTTGCAGGAATTTCGAGCAAAAGGGTGGATGTTTCATTGGAGAACAATTCTGTGGGCCCTTTTCTAAGATCTCTCAAGTATCAACTTGACGGCTCACTAGAGGAAGGGATTTCTGAACAGCTTTCCCATGAATAGAGGACAGAATATGCTGGAGGTTGTCGTGTTTTCTATGACCCCATAGCGGAGTACATGGAAAGGCTGGGTAATGGTAATGACTGGTCACATATCTGCTGTAAAGATCAGTTTATTTGTTATATCCTTTTTCCATTATGCATTTCATTCCTGTTCATCAAACATGAAAAGAAACAAAATTGTTAAGCAAGATGCTTGATTGGCTTCATTGGAAGTTTGATTTCACTTAATTGGACTTCTACGCTAAATTAGATAGAGTAGGTAGGAACAAATAAGCTCGGCAATCATCGAGCATTTCCTTCATTACTGTTTAGTTTGTTTTCATTTTTAGTTGTAAGCACAGGTTTACAGTCACAATTGTTCTCAGTTTCAGAGTGTGGCTAAGAGCATAGTTGTAACGTCCCCGACCTTCCAACCGGCGAAGAGGATGCTACCATAACATTAAACATCTAGGAAACCGCCCCATGAACATGGATATATATGAAATTCTGAATCAAAATGCATTGAACTAGAACATGCATACATGATTATTTATCATACAGCGGAAGCAAACATACATTCATAAAATCATTCAACATGTTCATCATAATTTATTAACAGTAAATATAATTGCAGAAGTAAAATAGACAAGATTACTTATCTTATGAAGAACTCATTCTGTAACCAGCTACATCACTGCAACGTTCAACCCAACCATAGGCCAGCATGCTCCTTAATTTATCAGCAATGCTACCACCCCCGAGCTGGGCATGATTCCCCAAGGAATAAGGAACAAGCAGGATTACACATAGCCAAGGATACACAAAACATAGCCAAGCCAACACAGTTGGGTTTATCAGGCCATCAACAAGACAACCAAGCCAACATGGTCAGTTTTATCAGGCCATCCAAGAGCTGGAAAAGGCTAAATGCTAAGCTGGTGAGATCATTAATGAGCTAAGGACACCTACACCAGAACTAGCCTGACTTCTAAGACACCCACACACACCCAACACAAGGAATCAGTCCCTTCTCTGCTACACAATCCCTCAGGCCCTGACTTCCCTTCTAGTGCTATTCAGGGGTTGTGGAGAATAAATATAGCCCTCTAGCTCTGTCTATGTGGTTCCCAAACACACCAGGTTTATCAAGCAAACCAAGCCATTATCCCCACTACAATCACAGTCTGAAGGCCAACCATTGCATACACGTAGCATTCAAGCAATTCACAGTTTGGGCAAGGAAAACAATTCCTGAGTCGTTCTTGGCCCTATCGTGGCCAAAAATACTCCAAAACAACCTACAGTAGTCCCAAAATGTAAAGCAAACACAACCAGCAACGTGGGGGAACAACAGTCCATTCTCAACAATGAAGCCACAAGGAAGACTTACATAGATCGCAATGGGGAAGGAAAATCAGCCTCCCAACCTGTGCGTGAGATAAATTTACACCAAATCCCAATATACGGATGGAAACACACCAGATTCCTCTCTATGGAAAACACAAATGATAGTCGAAATGGCTCCCTCTCTTGGACACAATAGAAAAATGCGAATGGCCCTTCATAGGGAAAATCGTGGGTGAAATAACACGGCTCCCAGCTTGCTGCATGAGTCAAAACC
The DNA here is from genome assembly GCA_001517045.1 of Pseudotsuga menziesii. Lineage (NCBI taxonomy): Eukaryota > Viridiplantae > Streptophyta > Pinopsida > Pinales > Pinaceae > Pseudotsuga > Pseudotsuga menziesii. The sequence goes on from LPNX010908561.1 coordinate 892,137, forward strand.
AGGAAGAATCCCGTGCATGAGATTGAACAAAACTACTGTCCCTACATGAGGATGAACTGACAATGGAGAATGGCAAGTGGGAAGTGCAGGAATGTTCATAGCACCGTTGTGGAGAGAGTGGAATAATGGAGAGTCTGCTTCCTCTGCCCAATGTGAGGTTTGATTTGTTGGTGGAGTGTTGGCTATCTGGGAAGACCCAGGTTTACTAATATACATATACCAACAATACCCCTATCTCACTGGCCCTTTCTGCAACAGACCGCAAAACGGCCTGAAGTCTCACCCAAAGTGATCTTATGGGTTGGCTGAAGACTCAGGTGTCCTCAACCAAGTTCTCTAGCATCCTAGGGTCTCGTGGTTTCTCTTAGCTAGCGAGATCTCTTTGTGATGCGCAGTTCTCTCTTACTCGCGGGTTGTGACAGGGGAAGGACTCCTATCGCATCGCAGCAACTCGGGAGGTGCGCAACTCTCCCTTCTGCTTAACCCACACTCTGCGATATCTCACACCGTAGCTCCTTTGACGGTGCGATATCACTTACTGTCAATGTGATATCTTCTATAGTACAACCCACTGCGACCCTCACGGTCCAAAGGCTATCTCACTGGGTGAAAGGACTTGGCTAACTTTCAACAAGATAGTAAACTCTCTGACTTGAACTTCCACAGTTCAACACACTCTACCTCAACTATACTTTAACTGGCCGAATAAGTATACTGGAAACACTTTAACAGAATGACTTATTACTGTGTGAAGCAAGCACTGATAAACTCATATGCAGACGCTTGATACATGTAAATCCACCTTTAGCCTTCAATAATGTTGTAACTGAATGAGGACATACATACATCTACTAATTGTGATACAACATTCATGTAACAGATAACATATATCAACTAAGTAAAGCACAATCACATGAAATAATCACATAACACACTGGTTTTACGTGGTTCACTTCCAGGGTAGAAGCTACGTCCACAGAACTGTGTTGATTATATCTTGAGAGAGTACACAGTTCTGCTGCAACCTATTGTGCAGCTAGAGATCTTCTGGGTAACTCCGCACTCTCTGCCGGGAGCCCTTCTCTCCTAGATCTCTTCTCTTTCTCTATATTGCCTTCTTACAATATTCCCTCTTTCTCTCTCTCTGTCAATCCTTGCAGATTGTTACATACATACTTCTGGAATCGGCTACTGGTTACAGTAAGGTAACTATGGATTGAATAGCAGAACCAGAGCTCGACTCTATTACAATACAAAATAACTGTGAGCTAACATACTACTAGACTCTCAGACGGGCTAACTGTCTGAATAGCTACAGGTTATTTGACTAGCTAACCTTTTACAATACAATTTTCATCCCTTTATAGGCGGCCCGAAGGTCTCCCCATTACAACACTGTTGGCCTGTCCCAACAGTAACCCCAAAAACCCTAACTATGAAATTCGGTCTATATGTACTCGAACTGCCACTTTCTGTCACACCACAGCTCTCTGCAGTCTTCCACGCTTCCCGACGCTGATTGTGGGTACTGGGCACCACTTCCTTTTTTGTCCTTCGTCTTCAATACCTTGGCCTCGTTGCCCCTTTTCCTTTATGAGGCTAGCTGAACCCTCCTGTCTTCTCCGCTTCCTTGAATGCAGCGGGTGAGCTCTCTCTTCTCGGCTGCTCAGGTACTATCGTCTTCTTTGACTTCTTTGCCCCGATAGTCACAGTTTCTGGCTCTGATCTGCAGCTAGAAACATGCTATGGCATCGTATCTTTACCTTATCTCTTATATCTTCACCAAAACTGTCTATCCGCCAAAATGGCAGCTTCTCCTATAGCTGTGAGACCCTACTCCAACAGTCCCCTAACACTTACTTGTGGCTCGTCCTCGAGCCACTAACAACGGGCTTCTCCTGCTGTACTTTCTCCTTGGCTTCCTCCGAAGTCTTCGTAAGTTTCTGCCGAAGTCCTGTGACTTCTTTCTCCATAGTTTCTGTAACTTAGTTCGTTGGTTCCTCTTATCTTTCCTTTTTCCTTTTGTTTTTCTGCATCTCGGATGCCTGTTTCTTGATCCTTTTTTCCTTCTGTGAGATCTTCTGGGAAACTCCATGCGCACAGCCATCCAAGTTGGCCTTCTCTTTCTATTTCTCACTTTTATTTTCCTCCTTTTCCTTTTTCGATGTTCTAGGTTGGACTCGTCTACTGTCTGAGCTGGACTCGTCTACTGTCTGAGCTGGACTCCTCATCCTTGGTAGCTGTCTGACCTGTGATGAACTTGGTTTCATACCCTTGGGTGGTGTCATCATAGCGGACACAAGGCCTCCACGCTCGAATCGTCTCAAAATGTCTTCTAAAGGTTCCTCCTCGGACAGAACCCACTCGGTGCAATACTCTGGATTGTCAATGGCTGCGAAATAGGAAAATCATAGCACTCTGTAACGAAATTAGCTCTGCACAGGGAAAACTTAACACTTACTCTATAGCTCTCAGATCTTGCAAAAGTAACCGTCCTGAATGAATGATCTCTACTTTTATGCTGAAGGCTATAATCCCGGACGCAACGGTCATCTAGGATGAACCCGTCGATGGTATTAATTGCATGGACGAGACCACACCCATCATCCCGATCCTTATTAATTGCTAAAATCCGATCAAATTTCCCTCGAAACCTATGTGCAGGCGCCGGTCTCGTCGAAGATTTACTAGATCTGGAAAATTTATGATGTTGTTGCCAAATCTATGGTAAGGTATACCGGTCATTTCTTCATTAACTGCCTGTTAGAAGGTGAATTGATTGGCCCTCTGTGTTTTTTCGAAAGTGTCTGCGTGGCATGGGGAATCATCACCTTACCGTGATGTCACACCGCATCACCTATGCAAAACAAACTTAACAGTTTTTTTTTTTTTTTAACGGAAAAACTCTCCTCATGCGAATGCTTTTTACCTGCCGGTGTAGACTAACTACCAGTGCGATGCCTCCTTTCAACTACAATGGACATCTGCACTCTCATATCTGTCTAAGTTAAGGCTAGGATATGGAGTGGCTAGCACTGTAAATATTAAGCCTACTGCCATTAATGAAAGTGGGAAGAAGCTCCCCGTTCAGTTTGTTGAGCTGAACGACACCTCCATCTGTAACTTGCTGAATCTGGTATGGCCCTAACCAATGCGTCTTGAATTTTCCTGGAAAATTCACAAACTTATTGTCGTAGAGGAGGACTAGGTCTCCTATCTAAAAAATCTTGTTCTTTACATGCCTGTCATGCCAAGCTTTCTCACGTGCCTTCTGCACTTTTTGATGGAATCCTGCGATGAACCTATCTCCCTCTAAGGAAAGCAGTTGTGCTAGCCTTTAATTCGTTGTATCTGTGTCTGTCATCCCAGTGATCTGAGCAATTCTTAGACTGGGCATAATATATTCCATAGGAATAATAGCCTCTTGTCCATACACCAAGCTGAAAGGTGTATGTCCTGTAAGTTTCTTGCATGTAGTCCTATAATCCCATAACACAGCATTAACCCTGAGGTCCCAATCGTTTCTTTGGCTGTTGCAGATCTTAGTAAGAGCGTTTTCTAGAATCTTCTTAAAGGCCTCCACGTTACCATTAGCTTGTGGGTGGTAGGGAGTGCTCTTATGGTGCTGTATCTGGAATTCCTCTGTCAAGGCCTCAATAGTGTGGTTCAAGAAATGGGTGCCTTGATTGCTCATCAAAATTACTGGACATCCAAATCTACTGATGATGTTCTTGAAGAGGAACTGTGCAGCTATAGCAGCATCACAATTCCTTACTGCTTTGGCCTCCACCCATATGGTGAGGTATTCTGTTACGGTGATGATGTATCTCGTGCCAGTTTGTTTTCTTGGTGGGTTGATAGGACCCACAAAATCTATAGCCCACTTGTCAAATGCGTGCAGCGTAATCTGTGGTCGCAGCGGCATTTCATCTCTCCGTGAAGGTTTTCCTACCCTCTGGCAGATGTCGCAGCATCTGCAAAATTCCTTAGTATCCTTATGCAAAGTAGGCCACCATAATCCTGCGGTCAGGATTTTCTGCGTAGTCGGCTTTCCTGCAAAATGACCTCTTGCGGTACCGGAATGTGCTTCTCTGATAATGGCCTTTTTCTCATGCGGCATGACACATCTGTGTAGGACTTCATCTGGACCTAACTTATATAATTGTCCTGCAATCAAAGTGAAGTCTGCTGCTTTGACATCTAGCTGTTTCCTTTGCTTCTTGGTAAACTCAACAGGTGCCCATCCTATAGTGAGAAAGTGAATAATATCAGCATAGTACTCGTCTGCGATCTGAATAGAAAACAACTGCGCATCGGGCAAGTTGTCCTCTAGGTTACTTGGCTCTTCTCCTGAGTCTATCCGCGACAGATGATTTGGTCCGGCATTTAATCTCCCTGGTTTGACAATAATTTCAAAATCATACTCCTGAAATAGGAGTAACCATCTGCAAATTTCCCCCCCTAACACTAGCTTATTAACCAAGTACTTCAAAGCGGAGTGTTCAGTGAACATCTTGAATGAGGCACCTAGCAGGTAGTGCCTGAATTTATGTAGAGCATACACCATGGCTAATCCTTCTCTTTCCGTAGTGGTGTAGTTCTTTTCTGCGGTGGATAGTTTTCTTCTTGAGTATGCGATAGGGTGATTGATACCTCCTTCTCCTGGATGGGTTAAGACAATCCCCAGTGCGATGCCAGATGCATCCACATGTACATGAAATGGCTTGGTCCAGTTTGGGAATACTAAGATGGGTGATGTAACCATCTTCTCTTTAAGGGTGTCTAGACTTTTCTGGCATTCCTCATTCCATAGGAATTTTACATCTTTCTTTACCAGCTTTTCCATATGTGCTGTGATCTTTGCATAACCTTTGATAAATTTTCTATAGTACCCGGTATGACCAAGTATTGTTCTCAATTGCTTGACTGAGTTGGGTGCTGGAAGATTTACGATGATGGCAATCTTTGCAGGATCTACCATCAAGCCTTGTCTACAGACAATGTGACCCAACAAAATACCAAATGGCGCACATAATATGCATTTCTTTAAGTTTAAAGAAATATGGTATTGCATACATTTCTCTAACATCAGTATTAAATCACCTATATGTTTTTCGATTAATCCAAATACAGTCCAATCGTCAAAATAGACTTCTAAGAATTTATGGATGTATTCTTTAAATACAGCAACTACTACTCTAGAAAAGATAGCTGGTGCATTATTAAGACCAAAGGGAATTACCGTATACTGGAATGAGCCCCATTCTGTCGCAAAAGTGGTCTTAGATCGATCTTCTGGATGGATTCTGATCCGGTGATAGCCTGAAAAGCCATCGGTGAAGGAGTAGACCTCCTGTCCTCCCACATTGTCTAGAACTTCATCAGTAAAAGGTGTCAAAAATGGGTCATGAAGTGATGCATCGTTGAGTTTGCGCAAATCAACATAGATTCTGATTTCTCCTTTGGTTTTCTTCTCTTACATGACCATGGGACTAACCCATTCTCTTTCTTCCACTGGCTCAATGATGCCTGCTGCTAGCATCTTATCGATCTCATCCTTAACTTTTTCTTTATGCCAAGGATTTAATCTGTATGGACACTGCTTAACTGGTCTAGCATCCTCTTTCAATGGTATCCTCATTACTCCCAAGTCTCCAACTATTCCCTTCATTTCTATGAACTTAGTGGGGAATAAGTCCTGGTAGTCATGTAACAGATCTGCAATGTGTCCTACCGTTTCATCGTTCCAATAGTCTCCAATGGATGCAAAATTTGGTTCTGTGTCTGTGCCAATGTTGATCTTCTTAATCTTGATAGGCTCGGTGATAGCTGGAGTGTCTAGCTTTGGTCCATCAACATCGCGAGTGCCTTCTGACTCTGGGATGTTGATGTTATGAGGATCCTCATCCTCCTCCTCTGGTTCTGATGCAAAGATATAGCACTCTAGCGCCTGGTCCAATTAAACAGCCCAATCAAGTTGACCTGACACTGATAGGGTACAGTCCTCGAAGATATTAATCTTTATAACGTCTAAAGCCTGATTAATGCTTGGGTACTCAGATTCAAAAGCGAAAGTGAGTTCAAAGCTGTCTATCATAAGTGACCATGTAATTGTTCCTTTGTGCAACTCTGTCTCACTGTACCAATTCTTTGGAATTTGATCTAAAGTGTGAATGAATCGGTGAACCCATTCATCCTCGGGAATGTCCGACCAATTCTATTCCCAACTTTGAATGTGTGACCTAGGGTCACTTTCTCCTGTGTACCTCTGCTGTAGATACTCTTTGTTATTAGAAAACCTAATTGTCATCAATCTCTTGAAGTCGTCCCATGACGCGATATGTTGCTTGTGTGCATGCCACCATCTTCCAGGTGTGGATATTACTGCAAGGTCAATCGCTGACATCCTCTGCTCATGAGGAATTTCTTGCTTAAACTGGTATAAAAAGTCATTGACATCCACTAAGCCATCAAACGATGGAATATCCTTAAGCTCTGCTCCGATCCATCACAGTGACTTAGTCAGATATGCACATCTGCGAGCTGAGACTTCATAAAGTCTGTTCTTCCAGTTCTCTAGACCAACATCTGAATCCGATGCGCATGAGCTGTCGCATCGCCAACTGATATTTCCTTCTATGGTTGGGTTGATGTAGTCACTCTGGTTGGTGGTCATTTGATAGAGGCCCTCCATATTATGCGCCTCATCCTCTGCTTGGATAGGTTCAATATATCGAGGACCCTGAAAAGGATCCAACGGTGCGATGACCCAGATCTGTGTATCCTCAAAGGTCATTTGTCTTTTCTTTAAATCGATAATAGCCATGTTATCGATTTCCCAATCAATACCTAGTAGAGCTGGATACGGTCTACTATCACCAATGATTTCTATAACTTCAAAGTCTGCAAAACTGTGAACTCCGTCAATGTCAACTGGCACTTGTGGTAATCGACCCAGTGGTGATACCCTCTGTTGATTGGCTAGTCGCAGATGGATAGGCGATCTGGTTAACTTAGGGCTATCCATCTTTTCCCATGTCTGCTTAGTCAGAACATTTATCTCTGATCCTAAGTCTAGGATTACCTCATCCATTTCAAATTCTCCAACTTGTGATGTGAGTCGCATCTCTCTTCCTGTTCTTGTATGGCCCATAATATTATGAACAGCACGCTATGCACTGCTCACGGAAGAAGATGGTGGATAATGATATATGATGCACTGAAGCTCTCTGATAGCTTTCTCATTTCTTACGATTTTCAAGCAACTCTGTAGGAAGGATTGTACGCTTCATGTCGACTCATCCTCATCATATCTTCCTGATGTGGTAGCTTGCGATGCCTCCATAGGACTAAGGCCACAAGGTGTTTGCTGCGGTATGCCCCTAGATGGTTGTACCTAGGGTCCTGATTGTATAGGTTCATTAAAGAAATTTTTAGCTTCCTAAAATGTTTCTTTATTCTTCTGTAGTTCGAGTGGTGTTGATTTATTAGTAGCTTTGCACACCCACTCCGGTCCTATGTTCTCTTCACTATCCTGCAGTGTCCCACTAGTGGAAGCACCGCTGCGAATCGCAATGTTGACTCTTGGTTCTGGCTCTTTCTACTCAACAATGATAAGCTGAATGTTCTGGTGTACTGCTGGCTTAGGTTCCCTGATCTTGGCTATCAAGGTAGGACATTATTCTATAGCGTGATCGTAATATTTGCAATAATTACATGTTGTAGTAGGGCTCTGACAATCCCTAGCATAATGTCCTACAACTCCACAGTTGTAACAAGTAATCGGTCCATGGCCACGGCCAAAGCCTTCACCACAGCCAAATCCTCCTCCATGGCCTATAGGAACCGGTTCATGCTGTGGTCCTACTGCTGGACCCAGTGTCTCTGATTGGACTCTGTACAAGTCATGTTTTCTATCGACCATGAGATCGTAGGCTCTGTAGGTATGGTCTTCATGTCCTACTGACTTACAGAAGGTATAGTATAAGTTCTTAGGTGTCTGTACATACTTCTGAAGTAAAGGGCATTGCTGAGGTGGATGTCCTCTTGTTATGCATAGTTCACACCATGGCCCTTGAGTTTGTGCTAAGGGGTTAGGAGCCCCACTTGCTAAGTATTCAACAAATACTGGACAGTTATCTTTAGTATGGCCTTGTGCTTTACACTTGATACACCATATGTCTTGTGCAATCTCTTTTCCTTTTCTAATCTCATGCACCTGTAACATGATATTTGCTAACTGGTTTTGCAGGTTTGTCATACCTATACTGGTCTCAGCTAGAGGCGATGCCTCTAGTTTCATTTCCATCTCCAACACTTCATCCTGCGTACGGAGTCTCTGCTGCATCAGTGGATGTCTAATATGCGGGAGCAGTGGGAATGTCCACTCTAATGGGAGTAGTGGGAATGTCCACTAGACATCCACTGATGCAGCAGAGACTCCGTACGCAGGATGAAGCGTTGGAAACACACCAGATTCCTCTCTATGGAAAACGTGAATGACAGTCGAAACGGCTCCCTCTCTTGGACACAATAGAAAAATGTGAATGGCCCTTCACAGGGAAAATCGTGGGTGAAAGAACACGGCTCCCAGCTTGTTGCGTGAGTCAAAACCAGGAAGAATCTTGTGCGTGATATTGAACGAAACTACCATCCCTGCATGAGGATGAACCAACAATGGAGAATGGCAAGTGGGAAGTGCGGGAGTGTTCATAGCACTGTTGTGGAGAGAGTGGAATAATGGAGAGCCTGATTCCTATGCCCAATGTGAGGTTTGATTTGTTGGTGGAGTGTGCATGTGGGCAAGGACTGACATTCCTGCCACACTCCACTCCCCAGCCATAACTACCCCAACCAACAGCAGCAATTTTTAATGGTGGTAGTTGGATAAGACAAGGGAAGGTGAGCAATCAAACAAGGTGGTGACACATGGATTTTCCCTCATGGCTCAAGGTTTGACATCCCCCCCCGCCTTATCCTTATGAGAATCATGCCCCTTCTCAATTTAGTTGCCACGAACATAGCTGGTTGGTTTATTTAATTAAAGATGCATATTTACATGATGACAAAACTTAATATATGTCGTATACCACGATAGACCATCGTCAATGATTCTATTCGCCGAAACATAACACAACTAAATCGATGGTGGGGCTTTTGCCTTTAGCTCCACACCATGATTCATTACAACATATACATCATGTACATTTAATGCAACGGGGTCAAAACTGGGGTGTTACAATAGTTTGTAGAGTGACATAAATTTGCTAAAGCAGTAGCTCAGAGAAGAATGAAGGTTTCAAAGGAAATATTAGGGATGACCCAATGGATTTGGAACTTGGTCTACGGGGGTTATTCGCCACCTCACTAGGAGAATAGCATCCCTCATGGAGCTAGTTGTTAACACTCCATTTGAAACAGTAGATTTATGGGCCTGATAGAGTTCAAAGGGATCCTATTCATTAGAAAATTGTATGAACTCCCTTCAGATTATCAAATGCACATTTTCCATCATTTAAGACCGTCAGATAAAGAAGAGATCTTGATCTACGGTGGTAGATTCCTCCAGAGGTGAAGGCATGCAGCAGCCAAAATGATAGAGAAAGGCATCGTAGACCAATGATCTGGGATCACAAGGAAGAATATTGACGATAGAGCGTGGTTTTGGCCGAAAGACGCACCGGGAATGGTCAATTTTAGCATTCGTGAAGTCTATTAAAACGTGCAAACAATGAAAGGCCGAGATCAAGGGAAAGCCTAATTGACGGATCGAGACAGTTTCACAACATGCTTGATAGAAGGAATTTTCCCAAATCATGAAATAGGTTAAAGAGCAGAAATATCTAACAAAGGAGATGAGAGCATGAGCAAATCTATGGCCCCAGTTGATTTCACAAGCCAAACTTGTGCAGATAAAGTCACGATTCTAAATCACAAAAAGTGGTATCAGCTGCAAATATCAACAGTTATGAAAAAGAAGGGAATATATCTACTGTCAAGGTTCATTTCACGATATGAACTAGCACGGGCGAGGTCAGGTTCTCAATTCATGAAAGTGGTAGGGTCCTCTCCGATCAACGGTTGCATGGAGAGGTCGAACTCGGTCGACGGATAAGAAACATGGCATAGTTTAAAGTTGCTTGCTGGATACAAGAAAGAGGAATTGGCGACATAACTTGAAGAAACATGGATGATAGATGTGGAGGACCCCCAAATCGGAGGGCTAAAAAGGCATCAAGGCTATAGGTATCACATCCACTGCAGAGCTGACAGTAGAAGAAACGTTCCCATGCATGATCTCCCTCCCAGCATATTAATTGATCCCCTAGATGCCATTTGTAGCATGCGTACAGATGAAATCGTCCCTATGGCAAAGCCGTATTGCCTAAAGACAGGCGACCTCTGTGTAATTTGGCATACGAAAGTGAGGAAAGTAACCGATGAATCCACTCTCCACATGGGGCGAGGCCAGCACAAAGGGAGAGACCATTATGTTTCCTATGTCACAAGAGCAAGGGAGCATGTGAACGTCCACTCCATGTGCTTTGAAATGTTGATCAAATATAAAAGGTGGCACCCAAAAATATTTCCCATAGCAAACAGTAAGGTGCCGCAGTCGATGAAGCGACGTGACTAGATCCCCTACAGGTAAAGGATCACCCTGCCCACGCCCTCATACATGTCGAAACCAAAGAGACTCAATGGAAGAATGTGCAGGAATGTTGACCAGACATTATAGAATTTAGTATCAAATCCTTATATATATTACCTTTGAAACACCAGGAGTGAGCTAACACACTTCCAGAGCCCAAGTTTTCGTTTCGTCGCGAATCCATAGAAATTCGAAGGGTTTGGTGATAGCGATCTGGTTCGAAAATCTTGTCCATCAGGGTGTGCTGATGGTTGGTGAGCAAATTTCCACACTTACCTGTCACTTTAGTGTTCCATGCCAAGGATGACACCAGCCATCAAGGCCCAGACGTGAAGAATTTTGAGAGATACACCCGCCTCCAGATACCCGCACCTCCAGTGATGCATTGCCTAGACACTTGCTCCCCATAGGTGTTTTTTTAGGAACCCCTGATACCATCACTACCTCTAAAGCCTCCATATAAGGAGACAATCCTAGATTGCGCTCTATAGGAGGAGTTGTTTGGATGGGAGTATCAAACGTCCACTCCATGTGTTTCCTGCGCAAGAGCAAGGGAGCATGGGAACGTCCAAGAGCAAGAGAGGAATCTGGTGTGTTTCCATGGATGACACCATCCATCAAGGCCCAAACGTGAAGAATTTTGAGAGATACACCCGCACCTCTAGTGACGCATTGCCTGGACACTTGCTCCCCATAGGTGTTTTTTTAGGAACCCCTGATACCATCGCTACCTCCAAAGCCTCCATATAAGGAGACAATCCTAGATTGCACTCCATAGGAGGAGTTGTTTGGATGGGAGTATCAAACGTCCACTCCATGTGTTTCCTGTGCAAGAGCAAGGGAGCATGGGAATGTCCAAGAGCATGGGACGTTCCCGTTTTGACTGTCATTCGTGTTTTCCATAGAGAGGAATCTGGTGTGTTTCCTGCGCAAGAGAAAGGGAGCATGGGAACGTCCACTCCATGTGCTTTGCAATGTTGATCAAATATAAAAGGTGGCACCCAAAAATATTTCCCATAGCAAACAGTAAGGTGTTGCGGCCGATGAAGCGACGTGACTAGATCCCCTACAGGTAAAGGATCACCCTGCCCGCACCCTCATACATGTCGAAACCAAAGACACTCAATGGAAGAATGTGTAGGAATGCTGACCAGCCATCAAGGCCCAGACGTGAATAATTTTGAGAGATACACCTGCCTTCAGATACCCACACCTCCAGTGATGCATTACCTGGACACTTGCTCCCCATAAGTGTTTTTTTAGGAACCCCTGATACCATCGCTACCTCCAAAGCCTCCATATAAGGAGACAATCCTAGATTGCGCTCTATAAGAGGAGTTTTTTGGATGGTAGTATCAAACGTCCACTCCATGTGTTTCCTGTGCAAGAGAAAGGGAGCATGGGAACGTCCAAGAGCATGGGACGTTCCCGTTTCGACTGTCATTCATGTTTTCCATAGAGATGAATCTGGTGTGTTTCCTGCACAAGAGCAAGGGAGCATGGGAACGTCCACTCCATGTGCTTTGCAACGTTGATCAAATATACAAGGTGGCACCCAAAAATATTTCCCATAGAAAACAGTAAGGTGCCGCAACCGATGAAGCAACGTGACTAGATCCCCTATAGGTAAAGGATCACCCTGCCCGCGCCCTCATACATGTCGAAACCAAAGACACTCAATGGAAGAATGTGCAGGAATTCTGACCTAACCAGCGATCAAGGCCCAGACGTGAAGAATTTTGAGAGATACACCCGCCTTCATATACCCGCACCTCCAGTGACGCATTGCCTGGACACTTGCTCCCCATAGGTGTTTTTTTAGGAACCCCTGATACCATCGCTACCTCCAAAGCCTCCATATAAGGAGACAATCCTAGATTGCGCTCTATAGGAGGAGTTGTTTGGATGGGAGTATCAAGGATCCAATGCCTACACCACCCTATTTGTGAAATCCACTTGCCAAAGATGATGGGGCTGGTGGAAGTATGCTCCACCTTATTGTCTATGGAAGAGCCCGCCTCATAGGAGGTGAGGAGTACAAGAATGACAAGCCACCACAAAGGATTTCCTCGTCTAGGAGCAATGCGACCCTTCTTCTGGACCCCACGCCTAACAATGTCACCTAGAGAGGAAGGGGGCGACAGATGGGGTTGAGCAGGGGAAAGATGCAAACTACCCTGCCAGTTTATGCCCATGCACAAAGTTGTGTTTGAACACAGCGGAAAAAAAAACTTGGGATAGAAAAAGGATGCTATGCTAACACATCAGGCCGACTAAGAGGTCCAAAACCCAGTAAATGGTGGCTCACCTGAAAACAAACAGAAAGGCATCATACTCATAATCCACAACAGTAGCTGAACAAATCAGGTTGTCACTCAGGACGAGTGCACTCACTTGCCCCATAATGTTTGTTCATATTTGTAAATCGTGGTGATAGTTGCACTCTCTGAACTGTTAGTGTCTAATTGTGACTGGAAACAGTTTTTTGGTTTGTTTCGGAGAATAGTCTCAATGCTGAAACAGTATAAATACACTCCTAATAGAGGGAGATAAGGGTTGGTTGGGAAACTTTCAAGGGTTGAGGCTCTCCATTGTAATTAGTCTTCGGTTTCTGTGTTATGAATAAATTTGTAGACGAAGGATTGTCTTTCAAGGCAGAGATTCCTATGTCGTTGTTTCTTTCAATATGTATTTCTTTACATGAAATGTTCATCCTGTTTTCATTCCAGTTTGTTAATTTCCTTCATGTCTGAAATGAGTGTATAACAGTTTGGAATTCATACATTCTATGCTCCATCTGTTCTTTCAGATATTCATTTAAGTTTTCTTCTAAAGTTATGTAGAATTCATCTTGTAGATGCTCTATGTGATGGATTGTTCCCTCTCATCTACTAATCACCTGCTAAATATCTCCTGATTGCAAGATCGACGACTATCTTTCCTCTGTTTGTAAATTTATGCCATTCTTTACCTCCTGCAATATTTTCCCTACCCAGACCTTGGAATCCATTTCCCAATGGTCCTTTCCTCTAATAGTCCCTCCTGTATCTTACATTAATGCACCCACTCTATTCAGGAGTCTAGCCTCTTGACCATTCTTGATCAAATATCTTACGTGAGTAAAGCTGGAGAGTAAGCGAGAGATCCCTCTATGACTGCACAGGTCCAGAGGCATAGTCTAAAGTGGTTCTACTATTTCCCAGGAGAGAACCCTTTTCTGCCCAACCTATGGGATCAATACCGACGCTAACAACATCTATGGGCAGAAGCAACCATAACTGCTGTATATGTACATAATAGAATATCTCACAACGCTCTTGGATTCAAGAGTCTAGAAGAGATATTCATGGGAAAGAAGCTCATGAGGTAAGTCACCTCAAAATATTTGGTTGTCCAGTTTACGTTCATATACTGAAAGAGAAAAGAAGCAAGTTGGATCCTTCCAGAAAGAAGGGGATATTTGTTGGATACTGTGAAGTATCCAAGGCATTCAGAATTTACATTCCTAGATTCCATCACATGGAAATTAGTTGAGATGTGACATTCAATGAAGAAGCATCCCTCAAGAGATCCAGGAAGTGCCAACATGAAGAAATGTATGAGGAAGAGGCACCTCCTAGAAATAAAGAAACTACATGTCTCCCTGAAGATGAAACTCCTAAAGAGCATTAGATGACAGAACCACAAGAACCTCCTACGATGGAGATGTCACGAAAGAGAAAGCCTGCTTGGGAAAGAGAGATTATACAATAAGCAGAAAGATATGGAGCTCCTGAAGGCTCCACAAGGGTAAGTAATAAGCCTAATACTTTCTCCAACTATGTAGCCTTGATGTGTGATCTTGAAGATCAAGAACCTACAAACTACAAGGAAGCGGTACAAAAGAAAGAATGGGTAGAAGCAATGACTGAAGAATACCAATCAATAATGAAGAATGATGTATGGGATATAGTTCCCAAACCAGAAGGAAAGAGTGTAGTATTCTCCAAATGGATCTACAAGATAAAACATGCAGCTGAAGGAAGTATTGAGAAGTATAAAGCAAGATTTGTGGCTAGAGGTTTCTCTTAGAAAGAGGGAATTGATTATGAAGATACTTTTGCACCTGTAGCATGGTATACTTCAATTAGATCTATCATGGAACTTGCATCCATGATGAAGTGGGACTTACACAAGATGTATGTGAAGACAGCCTTCCTGAATGGTGTGATTGAAGAAGAAGTATACATAGAACAACCACAAGGATTTGAAGTTGAAGACAGATGTACTCATGTACGCAAGTTGAAGAAGGCCCTATCCTGAAGCAAGTTCCCCGAGCTTGGTATGGAAGGATAGATAGTTTCTTGATGAGCATGGGATTTTCCAAGAGTAAAGTCGATCCTAACCTTTACATCAAGGTTATAGAAGATGAACATGTCATACTATTACTATTAGTGGATGATTTATTTTTGACAGGGAATGAGAAACAGATTGTGGAAAGAAAAAATAAACTCGCCGATGAATTTGAGATGAAAGACCTTGGGTTAATGCATTACTTCCTAGGTCTGGAAGTAAGGAAAAGTTCAGAAGGAATCTTTCACAACCAGGGAAAGTATGCTGTAGAGATATTGAAAAGATTCAATATGTTGGAATGCAAAGCCATGGCCACACCCATAGATTCCAACCTGAAGTTTTTAATTGATGACTCATTCGAGTTAGTGGATGTGACTCAATATAGACAAATTATTGGGTCGTTGATGTATCTAACAAATACCAGACCAGAAATTTGTTTTTCTGTGAACACCTTCAGTCAGTATATAGTTCAACCTAGATGTGTTCACCTAATAGCTGCAAAACATGTAATGAGATATCTAAAAGGGACTATAGACTTTGGTCTATACTATGATGAAAGCCATGAGTACAGATTGTATGTCTATATGGATGCAGATTGGGCTAGAAGTGTATCAGACAGGAAAATCAAATTAGGTGGATGTTATAGTCTGGGATCTACTATGATTTCATGGTTTAGCAGGAAACAGTCTAGTGTTGATCTTAGCACAGCTGAAGCAGAATATATAGTAGCTTGCTTTGCTAGTTGTGAATCCATATTGCTTCGGAAGCTAATGTCAGGTTTATTCAACCTAGAATTTGATACTACCATGATTCTATGTGATAACCAAAGTTGTATAAAGATGACAGAGAGCCCATTGTTCCACGATAGATTGAAGCACATAGAAATCCGATATTTTTACATTCGAGATATGATGCAGAAGGGAGCCATAAAGCTCCAGTATGTAAGTACTGATGAGCTGATGAAGCCTCTGTCTCGGGTAAAGTTTGAACACTTTAGTGACAAGCTTGGTGTTGTTCAAAAAGACCTTCCTCGAAAGGGAGAGCAGTGATGGTCCAGTGGGATTATATCATCCCTGTACACTTGTCCTAAAGTGACCGAGTGACCTCGGTCCTCGAGAATGAAGAGGGATTGTATCATCCCAGGACATCTGTCCAGAATGGA
Source organism: Pseudotsuga menziesii (assembly GCA_001517045.1). Classification (NCBI taxonomy): domain Eukaryota; kingdom Viridiplantae; phylum Streptophyta; class Pinopsida; order Pinales; family Pinaceae; genus Pseudotsuga; species Pseudotsuga menziesii. Next base: position 908,282 of record LPNX010908561.1, read on the forward strand.
TCCGGTGACTTCGGTCCTCGAGAATGTAGTAGGATTGTATCATCCTTGAACTTTTGTTCAGAATGGATCCAGTGACTTCGGTCCTCGAGAATGTGGTAGGATTGTATCATCTGTGAACTTTTGTTCAGAATGGAGCCAATGACTTCGGTACTCGAGAATGTGGTAGGATTGTATCATCCATGAAATTTTGTTCAGAATGGATCCGGTGAATTCGGTCCTCGAGAATGTGGTAGGATTGTATCATCCGTGAAATTTTGTTCATAATGGATCCGATGACTTCGGTACTCGAGAATGTGGTAGGATTGTATCATTCGTGAACTTTTGTTCAGAATGGATCCAGTGACTTCGGTCCTAGAGAATGTGGTAGGATTGTATCATTCGTGAACTTTTGTTCAGAATGGATCCGATGACTTCAGTACTCGAGAATGTGGTAGGATTGCATCATCCTTGGACTTATTCCTAAAGTGACAGGGAGTGATTATCACGTAATTGAATCTGGTGACTTCGGTTGTCGAGAATGTGGTGGGATTGCATCATCCGTGGAATTTAAGTCCAAAAGAGACCTGCAGAATTTTGTCTTCGTACTATGGATTGTAGGTTGTTGCTGATGATGATGATGATTCCTGATCGAAAGGTCAAAGTACTGATGATGATGTTGATCGAAAAATGATGTTGCTAATCGAAAGATGATGTTGCTGATCGAAAGGTCAAAATGTTGATGATGATGTTGCTGATCCAAAGCTCAAAGTGCTGATGATGATGTTGATTGAAAAATGATGTTGCTGATCAAAAGAAGATGTTGCTGATTGAAATGTCAAAATGATGATGATGATGTTGCTGATCGAAATGTCAAAGTACTGATGATGAAGTTGTCGATCGAGCGGTCAAAGTGTTGATGCTGTTGAAGATTGAATATGAAGACTATATGATGTTGAAAATATTTCAATGATTTATAGATGTGTCACCTTGATGATGTTGATGATGTCCTCTCTCTCCTACTATTGTTGTTGTTGATGTTGTTGTAGAATACCCTTCTCATTAAGGGGGGGTGTTGAAATATTGTAACTTCGAAGAATATTCTATATGTATTTCTTGTGGTCCCCGATGTTTCTACCAGGAGAATCACTTGTATTTATTTATGCCCCAATGTTTATAATCGGTAGAACTAATAATAGTCATGAGGAAGTACCCTCTATTGTAATTTGGGTCATTAGTACCCTAGTTGTGTTTAATCGAGCCTACAAGATTAATTTAGGATTACTCGAGCCTAAATAACTGAATTAATTATTAAGTGAACGAAACAATATAAATAGAGGTGAGGTGCTTCTCATTTGAGACACGCACACTCACTTGTGTAGCGCATAAGAGAGAGAGAGAAAGAGCTATGGCTGGAGAAGAAGGAGGATCGGTATTTTGGATTTTACCTTTTATATTTTGGCGGCATCTATATTGAGGAATCTTTGCTTGGTTTTTCCCTTTAGGGTTTTCCCAAGATAAATCTGTGTTGTTCTTGTGATACTATTTCTTTCAGTGATCCTGTTTATATGATTTTGTTAAGAAATTGAAATTAAATGTTGATGATATAGCTTAGCATATGGAATTTTAACAGTTAACAAGTCCTGACAACACAAATTTATGGTGGCCTTCGCATGGGCTTGCCGACCTTGATCCATAGCTGTTATTGATGCACATGCACTCAATACACTGGCAAAGTTAATATTGGTTTGGTTTCATGTCTATCCTTTAGAAAAATGGGCCTCTTCTTCTTGGTCATTATGGACATATCCTGTAACAATATTTGATGTCCATAAAACCACATCTAGTATTGGCATTTTGTCAAAAACCTCGCTTGCATTCTATACACTCTGACATTTAGCATGCATGTGAACAAGAGCACTGCCCACAAATACATTCACTTGCAATCCTATTTTTATGAAATACCCATGGACTTGTTTTCCTTTTTCTATTGCATTGATCCCTGCGCATGCCCAAAAAACACTCACCAAACTCAGTGTTCCTAGTAAAAATAATTCAAATTTGTATTTTCCCCACAAGGTGATCCAATTAGGTTTGAATGCCTCCAAGAAGTACCAAATCCTCCTTAAGCTATAGTGGGCGTGCTTATGTGTTAGGAAAAATCACATGGACCTAAAATTTTTATTGAGGATATCCTTGACTTACATGCCACTCTGCAGCCAATGAGACAATGTCTTTTATTTGATAAAAAAATATAAAGCAAACTCTTTTTTCTTTTAGTAGGATTCTATTAATGTATAGAAGTATCGCACAAAAATCAAATACCACTCTATTAATGTTTGTGTAGGGATTCTTTGAACTACTCTCATTGTCAGGTTCATTTTTACTCATAGAAAAGGGTGGAACCCACAGTAGAACTACTTTTTAGTGTTTTATTGGCATGCCCTGATGGTCATGTTTTTGGTGGAGTAGATGGCTTGTTAATGGAAGCGAGTCCTGTGTAGAAAACCTTACAAAGAAAATTTATTGTTTTTACTCCTTTTATTTATTGTATTTAGATGCAGAGAAGAATATATTCAGAAGCTACAGAACTTTGTTAAACTTAAGGATATACTTGGTTTTAGAATAGTAGAAGCCATGACATCCTTTCCTAGGAATTCGAACTAGGAACAAGAACTGGAATAGGAAATCTAGTTATTTTTATGAAAATGAGTATTGGGAGTCTCTATAAGAATATGTGACTTGACACTCAAGAACATAGTAAACCTAGACCAACTCAACCTCCTTAAAGACTAATATTAAAATGATATAAGGAACTATCTTGAATTGACTGAATAAAATAACTGATATTTTATACTTGGATAGAAAATGACCTTTCTTGTTAGAAATTATTTGTGGAAAATTTTCTCCAAAATGGGTAATACCTAGAAAAGGAGTATTATAGACATTTTCTGAGTCTTCCCTATGAGATATATGATACATCTATTCACTTTACATCTCCTAACAGTCTCCAAGAGAATTTAGCTCCCAAACTAGCAATTATAAATTCTCACACCACCTATAACTGATTAGGTTATTGGGATTTTAACTCTTATGGATATTTGAGGGTGTGTATGCAGTTCATTCTCTATTGAATTTGAACTCCACGTCATTATAATTTTTGTGTCTGAACTGTCAAATATTTATTTACCTGATTTGACCGCTTCAAGACCATGGGTAAGTGTTTATGAAACCATGTATATCCAACATTCAACAATGAATATATATCGTTTTGAAATCCCTTTGGCTCCACTATCATTTTAATAATGGTTTGATGAGGAAACTAATTTTAGGACCGTTACTATTAACATTTACAAATAAAAAATGAGGTTAATGGTAGAAAGCATTGAATGTATAGATCATATTGTAATTTTGTTTACATTGTACATATGAGGTTACCAATATATGCCTAAAATATGTATTAATGGTCTACATTAAAATAAGTTAACACTCCCACGTTTATAAACTTATTGTGAGCAAAATTTAACAAATGAGTCTAAAATGTTTTTTAGTTGTTTTTAGTCTAAAAGGTTGTATCCCATGACAGTGTATGAGGGTGCAGGAACACATAGGTGCAAAATAGGTTTTAGTAATTTAATAATTTATGCATTGTAAAATTTTGATAAGGTGTTCGAGGTAGAGTGTGATGTAAGTGCAGAATCTAAGGCAAAATTATATGCAGGTACCATACATATAACAACAATTACTAACTGGCTTTAATCCTTAGTAACATATTATAAATTGTTTCCTCAAGTGCAACGATTACTAATTGGCCTTAATCCTCAATGTAATCTTATAAACTAAAATGATTTAGTGAAATTTAATCCTTATAATTCTTAATTTTAGTTGTTTATATCTGGTCCACATATGTAATTTATACATTTATTTTAATAATCTCAAAACAAAAATAAACTAGCATACCCCCAAAGTGGGGGAAATGAAACGCCGAAGAGAACTTCGATATGTTGTACGATGAGAGAAAGTTATGCGTATGTAGATAATATAATTTTGTGTTCAAAGCAAGTCTAGTGAATCTATGGAAGGTACAGTAGTCAATGAAATTGAAAGAAAAACTCAGTTGCAAGTAGTAATAAGCAATACATATATGAGTAAAACAATAAAGAGATAAGTGATGATCAAGTTTAACTCTAATTATATTGGCAATCAACATTGGTATTTTCATTTGGTAGGGAGAGTGCAAGGATTGAAGTTTGCAATTTTAAGTGTTAAAGGCATAGAGAATGGAGGCGTGCCTCTTTTTTTTTGAAGTGAGACATAGCAATATTTGTTTTTCTAGTTGATGGTCATCATCTTGATGTGCATATAAACCATTTGTGAAATAGGCAACATGTCGTACAATAGGAATGGAGAATGTTTGGAGCATGTATTTGTTATGATTGTTTGCAAGAATGTTCATTTCAAAGATATGTATTGTTGTGACAAATAGTGAATGCTCCTCTCCTGGCAAGAATCTATTAGTCTAGACTATAGTAGGATTGATTCTTCTAAGGTGGTGTAGCATTGTGGATGTTTGTCAATAATTTCCAGAAGCAAAGATGGATGACAACATTTCTTTTTTGACGAAAGATTGTTTCCAAAATGATCACAAGGGTGATGTATGTCCATACACACTTATCTTCTTCCACTTTTTAGTTTTTCATCCCTAGTTATATGACCATTGTTGTGCAAGGTAAGTAAAGTAGAAAGGGTATAAAGTTGGGGGCTATTGCAAGTAGGCATCTATTAAATTGGAGCCAAATAAGAAATCGATCGATTCGGGAGATACACAACAGAATATTTGGTGACCAACATTGCAAAGGACTTAAATATTAAAACCTAGGTTGAAAACAAATTAAAAAATTAGGTGGGATATGGTGATGATGTCCATCAAATCAATGGAACCTTATATTGTCTCGACAATGAGTGTTATGGAATTTGAATGGATCTATAAGAATGCCATTATTGGCAAAAGATAGAGAGAAAAGGTAAGGCCTTAAATGGAGAGAACTGTATAGCGTATAGACAAGGCGAGAATTTGTCTTCATGATATTTAGCCATTGCACATTTCATAAATATAAAATCAACTAATTGTTAAGTAAATTTGGAAGAACAACATCCAAGTAAGAAGTTCTACGAAAACGAGTTACTACCATCCATAACTTGTTTTTCTTATGGAAAATCACATGCCCACGCATACAACAAAACATGTCAGGAGCCTAGCCAACATTTACAACTTATAAGAAGTAATCCTTCATCTATTAAATATGTGTTTTCCTATGGATACATTGGCTGAAATGTGGATTTCCTGACAAACGACGATCCATAAGGTTCATATAATAGATGTAACACATCTTCATTTGGCAACTAGAACAAAGTTTGTTGTAGTCCAAGGGTGCCATAGGAAATTTGTGTGAGAAAAAGTCTACTTGAGGGGTCATGTTTTTGTCAAGTAACCTTAACACCATATTTAAATCCACGATATGAGAACTTGGTTGCAAGTTAACTCTTGTCCAAGAGGTAAATGATTTTGATTCTACCACAAATGAGAGTTTATAAAAATAATTACTTAAATATGTATAAAATAAATATTTTATTAATCCACCATGAAACCTTAATAAATTATTTAAACACATCGTCGATTTGCAATCATCTTTCTCGTGAAAGATCTCACCATTTTGTGTGCTTAAAGACATCAACACATTTGCAATTATGTCGAAGGGTTTTGCCCCCATAAAATTCACACAAAAATGTCGAATCAAGAGTATATTGACTTAATTAAGCATTGTTCGGGCTCCAAATATTTCAATTCCCGGTTTCAAATCTTCCAATTTCCAACAAGAATCCATATCAAATTCCATCTCTAAACCTCTCCTTAATCTATCTCCTCCTCTAGAAACAACTCAGCTATGATAACTCACCAGATTTCAATGGTAATATGAAACATGATATTGAATTTTTACACACACACACACACACATATATTGAAGTCAATTCAAAAGCTTTTAGTGTCACCCCACATGATTCCAATATGTATATGCCCATTGAAATTCATCTATAGTAAAGGTGTTTAAAGGCTTAGTTTGTGAATTCAATTTCCTTATGACAAATCATCTATACCAATGTATGTGAAACAAGGACATCATGACATAGATTATTCACCATGTTATGTCATAGATTGTTAAACATAGACATGACAACATGATTTACCATGTGAATTGCATTGCATGCCTCGTTGGGAGGGACACTAGTAGTTACGCACCCTCATGTGCACCACACATTTTCCATATAGAATGCAGCGTTTTCCACGCTTAACCTAGAGGAAACAACAGCTAGCATGCTTCTTGTTGAATCCCAAGATGGGCACTAATTCTAGCCAACTATCATAGTAAACCATTTTAAAATATTGGAATGTTAAGAGAAAATAAATATGTCATGCTCATAACTCATTTTCCAGGGTGATCTTATAGTTGTTGACAACATAGTTTACTTTCCAACACGTTTTGGGATTAAAAAACATATAATAATGGCCATAAAACTATTAAAGATTGCACTCAAGCCAATCGCCTAAGCAACAGGAATTCACAACTAGCGGTTGTGAAATCAACAACCATAGAAGGAATTAGAATCCATAACAATGGCAATTTACCTTGGAAAAGAATGACATATTTCTTTGGGAAGGAATAATGGGTGTTCCTCCATTGATGATACCAACGAGATTTCCACCAATGCAGACACAATGCAAGAAAATAAGGTCTCCAACTTAGGGGTGTTTGTGTGGCCTAAATTTATTCTAGGCATGTGCAAAGGGTACACACTTACTCATTACTCAAATCCGACAATTAGTCTAGATCACAAAATTGTGATGGCTGAAATTGCAATTTTTGGACAAGATTTAGCGTCAAAATCACTTGAAAAACCGGGTGTTTTGGTTGTTATTTATCTTACACGACAAACTAATCCTTTTAAAGCGAGAATAAATATGATAAAAAAATCCACTTGAAAACATGCGTAATATGGGTCGAATAAATATGATTAAAAAAAACCACGTGAAAAAATGCATAATGTCTTATTAAATAACAATCAGTACAGGGGAATCTAAAAGTATAGAAAAAGCGCAAGTTATGTTTCGGGTTTCCATGGTGATTGTTGAAATTATATGGAAAAATTGAAAGTACCATTCTGTGAAAAAATTGCATTTCTAAAATAAAAGTATGATGCTCTCTCCAACCATATTTATGTGTTTAACCTCCCTTGAACAACACATAGATCATGTATATATCATTTCACACTCCTTAAAAAAGTATGATGCTCTCTCCAACCATATTTATGTGTTTAACCTCCCTTGAACAACACATAGATCATGTATATATCATTTCACACTCCTTAAACTATGACGAATTTTTTCATGATGAATAAATATTTTGCGTGTGTGTTGCTTTTCTTTTCTATATATAAATAGGGGCTATGAACTAGTGTTATGTGAGTCTTTTTGTTTGTTGTCCTGAAATTGAGACTAACAAAGATAGTTATGCATTTACATATGGATTTCAAAGTTTTGAGTGGAGTTTAAAGCTACATGTTTTATGAGTACTCACTTGTTTAAAGGAACATTTCAAATGGTTTCTTGAAAGAGTAGTTTGATTTGTATTAAGACACCAAGATTTTAGTAAGCTTCTACTAGTGAGTTCTCAAATCTCACTTCTCCAAGATAACATGTTGGAGTTTTGATAAATTGTCAAAAATTATTTTCTGATTGGAGAAATGGTTTCAGCTTTTTCTATAAACCATTTAAATATATAATTTCAACCACCTAAAACTATAATTTTATGGCTAAATTTTAAAAAAAAATACACTATATAAATAATTTTTTTGAAATCTTTTAATTTACATAAAAAGAAATTTAAAAAGATTTTAAAGCTATATAAAAAAATTGAAATTTTAAAAAGATTTGTAATTATAAAAAAATGGAAATGAGATAGAATTGGATATTGAGGCATTCAATTACGACGGTCGGATATAAATAATTTTTTTGAAATCTTTTAACTTACATTAAAAAAAATTGAATTTTTAAATAGATTTTTAACTTATATAAAAAATTTGAAATTTTAAAAAGATTTATAATTATAAAAAAATGAAAATGAGATCGAATGGGATATTGAGGCATTCAATTACGACAGGGCCGGATTTTTATAGGCTCGTGAGAGACGATCAAGCGTGCAGAGGAATAGACCCTTTAAATAACACCTTCGATATAATAAATAAATAAATTTTCTATATACATTATTTATAATCTTAAAATTATATAAAAAATAACTATAATTTCATGATTTAAAAAAACATAAAACATTTCAAATCATAAATATCCCTCCTAAAGTTTACATTTAAAATAATAATATCACCATATCAATAAAAAATTATTAGAATTCGTTTTTATTTAATTAAAAAAATCGAACACCAAAGCATCTAAATATCATTTTCAAATATTTTTCCAGAATTGAAATTGAAAAATTTGGCGTCGTTGTGTGAGTACAAAATGTCCTCGCTAGTCTGTCCATTATTCCAGAACTTTCTTCCTCCGAACAAAACAACAGATGCACAGTAGACAGTGCCGGCTGGCCGTCGGATAGAACGTTGGGCGAGGAAGGCCACGGAGGAAAAGCCAGAGGCAGCCCATGATGGTGCAAGTTATTTCTGACCGTCAAACCCTGTAACAATGCAGAATCCGTCCATTTGATTTATTCAATAATAAAAAACCGGCGCCATTACTAAAATTTTCCCATTCAAATATCAGCTTACCAACAGCTGACGAATGAAAGCAGTTTTGCCGTTTTAATTTTGATTTCCTTTTTGTTTTAGATTTTTCAGTGCCATAATGGGGGAGGATTTGGCCGAAACTCCACCTCGGCCTCCAATTGTAGAGCCAGTATAGAAATTATCCAACGAGCCAGAAAAATCCCACTTTATACCCCTTCCCAAGATCAAATTTGACGACGATTGAAGCAAATACGCAGCTGTTAAAGTTTCCACGGAGTTTGACAATGAGGGGAGTGTTTTCATCAACAAAATTTCTGTCGGGGTTTTAGAAGGGATTGCGAAGATTAAAAGCTCGTTTCAAAGGAGTGTTAACGGCAAGATCCGGTCCTCACAGCTGAGTTTTGTAACGAAATATTTATGGGTTTTATATGACCATGAAGATCCTAATACGCTTGTGACGGATTCAGCCGATCTCTCCCAACAACTTAGTATTAGGATTTAATAAGTGGACAGGGGGCGGGAGCTTGACAGACGATGAAAGATCCACAGGAACCGTCCCCTTATTATCTTACACATATTTGACAGTGGATTTAGTCCTGGTTTGATCATCCCTGGAAACACTACACACTATAAAGATCTCCTAAGCCTTGTTAATCTCAATCACCAAACTCTTAAAACCTAAATAATACAATTTCAAAATTTTACTATCCAAACGAGACATTGGTCTGCATAGATTGGTGCGTTCTACAACGTGCTCCATGATATTACGATTCAAAATTATATGCAGGTTCCATACATATAACAACAATTACTAACTGACTTTAATCCTCAATGAAATATTATAAACTCAAACGATTTAAACGATTTATGGGAAATTTAATACTCAAGTGCAATAATTACTAACTGGCCTTAATCCTCATTGCAATCTTACTGACTTTAATCCTCAATGAAATATTATAAACTCAAACGATTTACGGGAAATTTAATACTCTAGTGCAATAATTACTAACTGGCCTTAATCCTCATTGCAATCTTATAAACTAAATGTCGGAAATATGGCAATACAGGTTGGAATTGATGGAAAATAGATGAGAAACATTGCCTATGATGACATGTATGTGTATGATGACAGATCCATGGATAAGGTACTATGATGACAAAGAAGATGGTTGGAATTGACAGAAAAGCAATGTGCATTGGGCATGTTAGATGACATGAGCAATGATGGTTATGAGGCAGTCTGTTATTATATGGCCTTTGATGATTATAAGGCTTCGAATTCTATGAAAACATGATGATAATGTCTTCAGCTTCTATGAAAACAATCGACCTTTCCATGGGTTTGAACACGTACTTGAGCGCTATAAGGAGATTGTTCCACATCTAAAAATGGCTGGTCCAACATCTTTTGCTCCAGTCGTTGAGGCTTCAATGGGAATTATGGAAGCTAGTGGTGTCAAGTTTCATGTTCTTGTTATTATTGCACATGGACAGGTAACCAGGCGTAGTGATACAAGTGCTGAGAAATTAATCCCACGAGAGCAGTAGACATAGAGTTGCAGAGGATATGATAGCTAATTGATATATAATTTTTTTTCTTCCTGATTTTACCTTTTGAGTAAGCTGGTCTGCAAATTACTTCATAATTGAATATTAAGTTTGATTCGCTTCATTTCTAAACTCAGAACAAGTTTCCCTTGTTGTTGTTTATATCATTATTATGGAAACACATAATTCAATAGGTAACGATAACGGTAATAGACTTCCTGTCAAAGAAAGAACATCGTCAAATAGTCAATGCTATAGCTACTGCAAGTCGTTATCCGCTTTCAAATAGTACTGGTTGGAGTTGGTGATGGACCATGGGATACAATGCGGTAATTTGATGATAAACTCCCTCACCGTGAATTTGACAATTTTCAGTTTGTGAACTTTACAAACATAATGTCGAAAAATCTTCCACAATCTGCGAAAGAAGCAACGTTTACAGTTTCTGCACTTAGGGAGATTCCAACTCGGTATAAAGCAACAATGGAATTCAATATTTTGGGATTTATCCCACATTGGCATCGTAGTTATGTTTATTTATTTTTATAAGGATTGACCTCACCAGTGTTATTTAATGTGTAGTGCAAAAGTATGACGGGGCCTCTAGGTGCTTGGACTTCACATGACGATCACTAGCCTTGAGCTTGGATGACCTTGTCAGTCTCTCTAGGACCTTAGATGATGAAGATCACCACTTTCTCTTCCGGTAGAAATGACAAAAACCTGGTATACTTCACATGAAGATCACCAGCCTAGAGCAGTTCCGGTAGAAATGACAAAAACCTCCTGGTATACTTCACATGAAGATCACCAGCCTAGAGCAGTTCCGGTAGAAATGACAAAAACCTGGTATACTTCACATGAAGATCACCAGCCTAGAGCAGTTCCGGTAGAAATGACAAAAACCTGGTATACTTCACATGAAGAAAAAACCAGCCTAGAGCAGCTTGGGATGACCTGTCGAGCTCTATAGGACTTCAGATGAAGATCACTACTTTATCTTTTGGTTTTGGTAGAAATGACAAAAACCTTGATTAAATTTTTTGGTAGAAATGACAAAAAAAGAAATGACAAAAACCTTGATTAAATTTTTTGGTAGAAATGACAAAAAACTTGATTAATTTTTTATATGGTAGAAATGATTTTGGTAGAAATGACAAAAACCTTAATTAAATTTTTTAGTAGAAATGACAAAAACCCGGTAGAAATGACAAAAAAACTTGATTAATATTTTATATGGTAGATACTTCACATGAAGATCAGCAGCCTAGAGCTACAAAAACCTGGTATACTTCACATGAAGAAAGATATGACAAAAACCCGGTATACTTCACATGAAGATCACCAGCCTAGAGCTTGGGATGACAAGATCACCAGCCTAGAGCTACAAAAACCGGGTATACTTCACATGAAGAAAGATATGACAAAAACCTGGTATACTTCACATGAAGATCACCAGCCTAGAGCTTGGGATGACCTGTCAAGCTCTATAGGACTTCAGATGAAGATCACTACTTTATCTTTTGGTAGAAATGACAAAATTATCTTTGGGTAGAAATGACAAAAACCTTGATTAAATTTTTTAGTAGAAATGACAAAACCCGGTAGAAATGACAAAAAACTTGATTAATATTTTATATGGTAGAAATGACAAAAACCTTGATTAAATTTTTTAGTAGAAATGACAAAAACCCGGTAGAAATGACAAAAAACTTGATTAATATTTTATATGGTAGAAATGACAAAAACCTGGTAAAAATGACAAAAAACTTGATTAATATTTTATATGGTAGAAATGACAAAAACCTTGATTAATATTTCTATCTTTTGGTAGAAATGACAAAAACCTTGATTAAATCTTTTGGTAGAAATGACAAAAACATGGTAGAAATGACAAAAAACTTGATTAATATTTTATATGATAGAAATGACAAAAACCTGGTAAAAATGACAAAAAACTTGTCTAATATTTTATATGGTAGAAATGACAAAAAACTTGATTAATATTTTATATGGTAGAAATGACATAAACCTTGATTAATATTACAAAAACCTTGATTAAATGACAAAAAACTTGATTAATATTTTATATGGTAGAAATGACAAATACCTGGTAGAAATGACAAAAACCTTGATTAATGTTTTATATGGTAGAAATGACAAAAACCTTGATTAATATTTTATATGGTAGAAATGACAAAAACCTTGATTAAATGACAATCTTTTGGTAGAAATGACAAAAACCTTGATTAATATTTTATATAATAGAAATGACAAAAACATGGTAAAAATGACAAAAAACTTGATTAATATTTTATATGGTAGAAATGACAAAAACCTTGATTAATATTTCTATCTTTTGGTAGAAATGACAAAAACCTGGTATCTTTTGGTAGAAATGACAAAAACTTGGTAGAAATGACAAAAACCTTGATTAAATGTTTTGGTAGAAATGACAAAAACCTGGTAGAAATAACAAAAAACTTGATTAATATTTTATATGGTAAAAATGACAAAAACCTGTAAAAATGACAAAAAACTTGATTAATATTTTATATGGTAGAAATGACAAAAACCTTGATTAATATTACAAAAACCTTGATTAAATGACAAAAAACTTGATTAATATTTTATATGGTAGAAATGACAAAAACCTGGTAGAAATGACAAAAACCTTGATTAATATTTTATATAATAGAAATGACAAAATCCTTGATTAAATGACAATCTTTTGGTAGAAATGACAAAAACCTTAATTAAATGACAAAAACCTTGATTAATATTTTATATAATAGCTGGCATTGAGTTTTTGGCATAATTCCAATTTGTATGGTATTTTAGGATTTGGATAGTATTTTAGGGTTTGGTCTTTTTATCTATACACAATTTACACACAAGATTAAAAGCTAATAGCTTCGATAGACACTAAATTTATTCCAAAAGAAAAATATACCAAAGTTCGATGGTAGAAATGACAAAAACCTTGATTAATATTTTATATAATATCTTTTGGTAGAAATGACAAAAACCTTGATTAAATGACAAAAACCTTGATTAATATTTTATATAATAGCTAGCACTGAGTTTTTGGCATAATTCCTACATTTTTATATATGTATGTATGTATGTATGTATGCATGTATAGTGCAAGGTCCTACATTTTTCATCATATTATGAAATATTTGTCCTCAAGTTCCATCCCTAATGTACCTCTCCTTAACTTATTGTCTGTATCTCACATGTAGGCAAATGATTCCCTACACAAGCCCTATGCAATGATGTGGGTTACTATGCAAAGAACATGAGCACCATAGGAAAATGTTCTATCCCTACAACATGGGTTTTGTTATCAAATGAAGGATTAGTGACCAAGAAGAATCCATAATGTGACGAATCTCAAAATAGCCACCATATCCCTATGACAAGAAAAAGGTGGACTAGGGCCTCATGGATGGCCTATGTAGAACCCAAAAGCTGCATGTTATAGACTAAAACTTTGGATATTCACCCTGTAACATGAATTGGCTAATGGAAACCATCATTGGTGCACTAAACCTTCAAATGTGATACCACATCTCAATCACATGCCAAATATTTTCTATGCATGGGATATGTTGTGGGATTTTTAAATGTGATATTATAACCACCGCCCCCAAAAGTCCAAATTCTTGTGAATTTTAAGCGATGTTTTTTAAAAATTGGCATAAAAAGGACCTTTAGGGGGGGTTCGAGTCAACCCCCATCAAAAAATTCATGACAATTAGACTTTCGAGGGTGTATTTATCACAACCACCCCACAAGTCCAAATTCCTATAAGAAAATCAATAGTTTGTAAAAGAAGAACATACCAGATAGATCCCACTAAAGGGTTGTATGTTGGAAACATTATTTACCCTTTGGTAAAAGTTATTTTAATTAACCTTCTTCAAAAATAGGAAAGAAACCATGAACTTAGGAATTAGTTGTGTTAGTTAAATGAAAAAAGGAATTAGAAGAAATGCAAGAATAGGAAAATAAACAACCTTTTTGGATAAAAGATACATTGAGGAAACTAGAGAGGGGTTGAAGGAAATAGGAGAGAAAACCCAAATTTAGTAATGGTAATAGGATAATCAGTAAAAGGGATATTAGTTCCTAAGTGGTGAATAACATGATTGTGATAATGGTCCAGTTAAGCCGAAACAAAAGAGATTGCTCTCTATGTAAGTACTGAGGATGACTAAGGAGTGTTGTTTGACACAAGTAATATGAGTTAAAACAAATTATTACGACTAGTAAGTGAAACTCGAAATTCAAATTAGTTTGAATACTCTCTATGTTTTCCTTGAAGTATCTATAAGTGTTAGGGAATTGGAAAAGTAAGGAATATTCATCTTCAAGTTTATTAAAATAGTAGGTAAAAATTCCTATCATTGAATGGCTACCATTCCTAAATAACTCTAAATATCAACCAGCGATCTAATAGATGACTCAGGAATGGAAAGCAATTCGGAAATGATTTGAGAATGCCTACCTATGGTTGGGATGAGTGTGGACCTTACATGTTTGTGGTTCTTCTCAAACTCTATTTTAGATAAGTAACTATGATTTAGATTCTGTAACATTTTTTTTTCTAGAAAATTATTTATTACAAGATTATGTGTGTGTATATTGATGTAATTAGTTCCTTTAATACTATCAACAAAAATAGAAGTGATTTCTTAAGAACATATATCTTCTTGTTTTAGGTTTAAATTTAAAAGAATTATGTTTGGAAAAATTAATTGTATTTTAAATGAGAAACACCAATTGTTAAGTTCAAAACAAGAATATATTGCCAACAAAAATACCCTAGTTTTAGTCCCATTTACCACTAGACATTTGTACCAAAAGATGAGGAATTTATTGATATTGTATGACTATCTACTAGTTAAGATCTATATAAGAGATGGACATTCTCCTCTTAAATCATTGACATTCACATAATAACATTTGTTTCCTAATCCATTGGTAGACCCCTTCACACCAATCCACATGGCACTTGACTTTCCAAAGCATCCTACCTGAGATTTAGGGTCATTGTAACACCCCGGTTTTGACCCCGTTTACATTAAAAATGTATATGATGTAAATATTGTATTTAATCATGGTGTGGAGCTAAAGACATGAAAAGCCCCACCATCAATTTAGCGTTTTATGTTTCAGCGATTAAAAATCATTGCCGATGGTATTTTGTGCTAGCTAGGAACATTATAATTTTGGACATCATGTAAATATGCAATTTAATTAAAATACCCACAACCGGATATGTCAATGCAACATTAAAGAGATGGGGGCATGCTTTCCTAATGATAAGTGGGGGGGGGATATTCAAACCTTTGATCCAATGGGGAAAATCCAAATGTCAAAGGGAGAACCCATCAAAACTATCAACTACCCATTTCTTGTCTTCTTCCCCAATCATTTATTTCTATTAGAAATTGGTTGAGGTAGTTATTCAAATGGGAATGGGAAGAGTATGGGCAAAATTCGAATTGGGCAGAGCACCCATTTTGGAACAAGTGTGTTTTGACATCTTGGGCAAGTAAAAACCCAAAAATGTATGCCCATTCTACCATGCATCCATGTTTTTCTCTTCCTCATGTTTTTGGAGCTCCTGTGCATTCTCCATTCACGTTTTTGCAGTGTTCTTCATTTTTCCTATGGATGGGAAGTGGTTTTGTTAATGTACAGTGGCTAGGATCTATACTAGGCATTTTTATGTTGTTTCCACATTCCCACAGTTGGGAATTTTGAGTTTTCAGTGTTGCGAAGCCAATGGGGGACAGATCCACAAATTTAGGGACTAAGGGAGCCATTTTTGCCGACGTGAAGCCATAGAACGTTTCTAAAACAAATTGCTCATGATGGGTCGTTTTTCCAAATTTCCATTTCCGTTTTTGGCTCCCATGACGTTTTTTCATCAATCCTAGAACTTGTATTTGAATGTGTATGCATCTTTTGTTTTGGTCTGAACTGGTTTGGAGTGGAATTGGATCTGAACTAGCTTGATAAACCTAGTGTAGGAAGGAAACTCACAGATAGATCTAGAGGGATTGGTTTTCTTCTTTGCACACCCTGAATAGCATTGGAATGGAAGGAATAACGTGAGGGACTGTGTAGTAGAGAAGGGGATGCTTCCTTGTGTTGGGTGTGTAGATGTTTTAGGATCCAAGCCCAATCTGGTCCATGTGTCCATAGTCCTGTGGTTGAGCTTAGTAGCTTAGCAGTTCAAGCTTCCCACCTCCTTGGTATCCTGATAAACCCAAATGTAGTTTTGGCTTGGATGAATTTTGATATATATTTGGTTGTGTGTGAGCCTGCTAGTGTTCCCTTATTCCTTGTGGGAATCATGCCCAACTCGGGGGTGGCAGTGGTGCTGAGAGATTGATGAGCACACTGGCCTATGGTTGGGTGGAACGTTGTAGTGATATAGTTGGTTGTAGGATAAGCTTCTTCATAAGATAAGTATCTCTTGTGTTAATCTTTGCATTTGTATTTGCTTAATGAAATATGATGAACATGTTGAATGCTTGAATAAAAATGTAATTACTTCCACTGTATATTGCATGTTTTATATGTTTGTGTATGTTTTTAAATTCAATGCATTTTATATTACGTTATGGGGCTTAGATTTCCCAGATTTGTTAACAGTAATGTCATGTCCTCTCTTTGGTAGAGGGGTGGGGACACGACAGTCATCATTACCAATACATGGTAATATCCAGGGAGGTGAAGGGAAAGGGGGAGGTGGTTATATA